>CM063150.1:11827163-11942631 GCA_031885435.1 Passerculus sandwichensis
GCATTTTTGGGTGATTTTTGGGTCTTTTTGGGTCACTTTGGGTCTTTTTGGGTCATTTTTGGGTCATTTTTACGTCTTTCTGGGTCATTTTTGGCTCATTTTTAGGTCTTTTTGGGTCTTTTTGGGTCGTTTTTGGGTCACTTTGGGCTCCTGGGGGTCATTTTGGGGTCATTTTTGGGTCACTTTTAGGTCTTTTTGGGTCATTTTTGGGTCACTTTGGGGTCATTTTGGGGGCATTTTGGGCCCTTTTATGGTTCCTGTTATTTCTTTGCGGCCCCACCCACGCTGTCCCCGCCCCCCCGACGGTGTCCCCGCCCCCCTTTACAATGTCCCCGCCCCCCCGACGGTGTCCCCGCCCCCCTGACGGTGTCCCCGCCCCCTTTACGCTGTCCCCGCCCCCCTTTACGCTGTCCCCGCCCCCCCGGTGGTGTCCCCGCCCCTCCTTTACGCTGTCCCCGCCCCCCCGACGGTGTCCCCGCCCCCCTGACGGTGTCCCCGCCCCCCTGACACTGTCCCCGCCCCCCTTTACGGTGTCCCCGCCCCCCTTTACGCTGTCCCCGCCCCCCTTTACGGTGTCCCCGCCCCCGGACGCTGTCCCCACCCCCTTTACAGTGTCCCCGCCCCCCCGACGGTGTCCCCGCCCCCCCCTTTACGGTGTCCCCACCCCCCTGACGGTGCCCCCGCCCCCCCACTGTCCCCGCCCCCCTTTACAGTGTCCCCGCCCCCCCGGCGGTGTCCCCGCCCCCCCCACTGTCCCCGCCCCCCTTTACAGTGTCCCCGCCCCCCTGACGGTGTCCCCGCCCCCCTGACGGTGTCCCCGCCCCCTTTACGATGTCCCCGCCCCCCCTTTACGGTGTCCCCGCCCCCGTGACGCTGTCCCCGCCCCCTTTACGCTGTCCCCGCCCCCCTTTACTGTGTCCCCGCCCCCCCGATGGTGTCCCCGCCCCCCCGGTGGTGTCCCCGCCCCCCCACACTGTCCCCGCCCCCCCACACTGTCCCCGCCCCCTTTACGCTGTCCCCCGCCCCACCCACACTGTCCCCGCCCCCCTTTACGGTGTCCCCGCCCCCCGGCGGTGTCCCCGCCCCCCTTTACGGTTTCCCCGCCCCCCCCCACACTGTCCCCGCCCCCCCACACTGTCCCCCGCCCCCCCTTTATGGTGTCCCCGCCCCCCTTTACTGTGTCCCCGCCCCCCTGACGCTGTCCCCGCCCCCCTGACGGTGTCCCCGCCCCCCCCTTTACGCTGTCCCCGCCCCCCTTTACGGTGTCCCCGCCCCCCTTTACGCTGTCCCTGCCCCCTTTACAGTGTCCCCGCCCCCCCGGCGGTGTCCCCGCCCCCCTTTACAGTGTCCCCGGCCCCCCTGACGCTGTCCCCGCCCCCCTGACGCTGTCCCCGCCTCCTTTACGCTGTCCCCGCCCCCTTTACAGTGTCCCGGCCCCCCTTTACGGTGTCCCCCGCCCCCCCGGCGCTGTCCCGCCCCCCTTTACAGTGTCCCCGCCCCCCTTTACGGTGTCCCCGCCCCCCTGACGCTGTCCCCCGCCCCCCTGACGGTGTCCCCGCCCCCCTGACGCTGTCCCCGCCCCCCTTTATGGTGTTCCCACCCCCCCTTTACGCTGTCCCCGCCCCCCTGACGCTGTCCCCGCCCCCCTTTACGCTGTCCCCGCCCCCTTTACGCTGTCCCCACCCCCCTTTACGCTGTCCCCGCCCCCCCTTTACAGTATCCCCGCCCCCTTTACGATGTCCCCGCCCCCTTTACGGTGTCCCCGCCCCCTTTACGCTGTCCCCGCCCCCCTGACGCTGTCCCCGCCCCTGTGTTGCAGAACGAGAGCAACAAGGCCAACTTTGAGAAGCTTCTGGAAGCGCTGCGGGGCAGCCGGGCCGGGCGGCGCCTCGGCGTCTTCGCCAAGGACAAATTCCCGGGGGAGTTCGTGCGCAGCTGGAACGAGGCCCTCAGCAAGGAGAGCTTCGAGAAGGTACGGGGGCGTGGCGGGGGGCGTGGTTTTTGGTGGGTGGGAGGGGCTTATGGAACAGGGGAGGGGCCAGTGTGGGATAAATTCCCGGGGGAGTTTGTGAGGGGCTGGAGCGACGCCCTCAGCAAGGAGAGCTTCGAGAAGGTCCGGGGGGCGTGGCCTGACACGGGGGGCGTGGTCTAACCCGGGGGGCGGGGCCTGGGATGGGTGGGAGGGGTCAGTGTGTGATAGATTCCCGGGGGAGTTCGTGCGCAGCTGGAACGAGGCCCTCAGCAAGGAGAGCTTCGAGAAGGTCCGGGGGCGTGGCTTAACCCAGGGGGGCGTGGCTTTTGGTGGGTGGGAGGGGCTTATGCAACAGGGGAGGGGCCAGGGTGTGACAGATTCCCGGGGGAGTTCGTGCGCAGCTGGAACGAGGCCCTCAGCAAGGAGAGCTTCGAGAAGGTCCGGGGGCGTGGCCAGGCCCGGGGGCGTGGTTTGTGAAAGGGGGCGTGGCCTGGGATGGCTGGGAGGGGCCAGGGAGTGACAAATTCCCAGGGGAGTTCATGAGGGGCTGGAACAAGGAGAGCTTTGAGAAGGTCCGGGGGGCGTGGCCTAACCTTGGGGGGCGTGGTTTGTGAAAGAGGGCGTGGCCTAACCCGGGGGCGTGGTTTGTGAAAGCGGGCGGGGCCTGGGATGGGTGGGAGGGGCTGGAGCGACGCCCTCAGCAAGGAGAGCTTCGAAAAGGTCTGGGGGCGTGGCCTAACCGGGGGGGGGCGTGGCTTCTGGTGGGTAGGAGGGGCTTATGGAACAGCTTCGAGAGGGTCTGGGGGGCGTGGCCTAACCCAGGGGGCGTGCTCTGACACAGGGGGGCGGGGCCAAAGTTGGATTGGAGGTGGGTCAGTGTTGGGTTGGAAGAGTCAGAGTTGGGTTTAAAAAGTCAAAATTGGGTTAAATCGATCAAAGTTGGGTTAAATCAGTCAAAGTTGGGGTAAATCAATCAAAGTTGGGTTAAATCGACCAAAGTTGGGTTTAAAAAGTCAAAATTGGGGTAAATCAATCAAAGTTGGGTTTAAAAAGTCAAAGTTGGGTTAAATCGACCAAAGTTGGGTTAAATCAATCAAAGTTGGGTTAAATCGATCAAAGTTGGGTCTGAAGGGTCAAAGCCCTTTGGAGTCGCGTTGGCCCCGCCCACTCTGGCCCCGCCCACCTTTTGGCCACGCCCCCAGGTTGACGTCAGCGCTGCGCTGGCCCTGGTGCGCAAGGCCGGGGTTAACGAGGCAACAATGGGATAAATCAATCAATAAGGCATAAATCAATCAGTAATTAATTATATTAATCACTAATGACTCTGGCCACGCCCCCAGGTGGACGTCAGCGCGGCGGGTGGCGCTGGCCATGGCGGCCAAGGAGGAGCAGGAGCTGGCCCTGGTGCGCAAGGCCGGGGTTAACGATGGGATTTATCCCAATGACAGCATTAATCAATCAATAATTAATTAGATCAATAATTAATGAGTCTGGCCACGCCCCCAGGTGGACGTCAGCGCGGCGGTGGCGCTGGCCATGGCGGCCAAGGAGGAGCAGGAGCCGGCCCTGGTGCGCAAGGCCGGGGTTAACGAGCCAATAATGGCATAAATCAATCAATAAGGGATAAATCAATCAATAATTAATTATATTAATCACTAATGAGTCTGGCCACGCCCCCAGGTGGACGTCAGCGCGGCGGTGGCGCTGGCCATGGCGGCCAAGGAGGAGCAGGAGCTGGCCCTGGTGCGCAAGGCCGGGGTTAACGAGGCGATGACGGGATAAATCAATCAATAATTAATTATATTAATAATTAATGAGTCTGGCCACGCCCCCAGGTTGACGTCAGCGCGGCGGTGGCGCTGGCCATGGCGGCCAAGGAGGAGCAGGAGCTGGCCCTGGTGCGCAAGGCCGCCGCCATCACCTCCGAGCTCTTCACCAAGTTCTTCAAGGAGCGCGTCATGGAGATCGTGGATGCAGATGAGGTGGGCGGGGCTTGGGAAAAGGGGCGGGGTCACCGAAAGGGGTGGGGCTAAACGGGAGGGGGGCGGGGATAAATGGGAGGGGCGGGGATAAATGCGAGGGGCGGGGCAAAAACAGGAGGGGCGGGGTTAAAAGGCGGAAGCGGCGCCCAAAAAATGAAAGTTTTGAGGTGAGGTAGGACCGAAAATTGGAATTTTGAGGTTATGATTGACCAAAAATTGGAATTTTGAGGTCATAATGGGCCAAAAATTGGAATTTTGAGGTTGGGTTTGGCCAAAAGTGGGGGTTTTAAGGGATTAAAATTTAGGACCAAAAATGGGAGGTTTGGGATCTGGGTGTACCAAAAATAGGAGTTCTGAGGTGAGGCGGGACCCGAAAATTGGAGTTTTGACCAGAAGCGGGGGTTTTAAGGGATTAAAATTTGGGGCCAAAAATGGGAGGTTTGGGATGGACCAAAACTGGGAGGTTTCAGGTCGGATTGGGTGGAAAATTTGAATTTTGGGGTCAGGATGGACCGAAAATTGGAATTTTGAGGTTATAATGGACAGAAAATTGGAATTTTGAGGTCAGGACGGACCAAAAATTGGAATTTTGAGGTCCCATGAGATCATAGCACAGAACGAGTCGCTTTACCCCAAAAATCGCCATTTTTCAATCAAAACCGACCCAAAACTCGGCAAATTCGGGCGCGTCCAGTCCAAAAATCTCCATTTTGAGGTGGAGCCTCCCCTAATTGGATCATTTTTGGGCCAAACCTCGAGATTTTTGTCCCGTTTCGGGGCCGGGTTTCCGTCACCGAGGAGGCCCGGGGGTGGTGGCTGTGTGGTGATGACGTCACGGTGACGTCACGGTGACGTCACGGTGACGTCACCCTGCAGAAGGTGCGCCACAGCAAGCTGGCCGAGGCGGTGGAGAAGGCGATCGAGGAGAAGAAGTTCCTGGCCGGGGCCGACCCCTCGGCCGTGGAGATGTGCTACCCGCCCATCATCCAGAGCGGCGGCAACTACAACCTCAAGTTCAGCGTCGTCAGGTACCCAAAATGCGCCAAAATCGGGGTTAATTCAACCCAAAACACAAACATACCAAAAATCACAGAAATCGGCAAATAATTCGGCCAAAAAATCTCAAAAAAATCGGCAAAAAAATACCCAGATCATCGTCCAGAGCGGCGGCAACTACAACCTCAAATTCAGCGTCGTCAGGTACGAAAAATGCGCCAAAATCGGGTTAATTCAACCCAAAATGCGCGCGTGCGAAAAATAGCAAAAATCCCCCAAAAAATCGGCTAAAAAATACCCAAAAAAATCAACAAAAATACCCAGATCATCGTCTAGAGTGGCGGCAACTGCAGCCTCAAATTCAGCGTCGTCAGGTACCCAAAACCCCGGGAATTTAACCCAAAATTGACAGATCCGTAAAAACCCCAGAATCGGCAAAAAAATCCCTCAAAAATTGGCAAAAAAAATCCCAGACAAATCACCCGCCCATCATCCAGAGCGGCGGCAACTACAACCTCAAATTCAGCGTGGTCAGGTACCCAAAACCCCGGGAATTTCACCCAAAATTAGCAGATCCGTAAAAACCCCGAAATCGGCAAAAAAATCCCTCAAAAATTGGCCAAAAGAATCTCAAAAAATTCACTGGTAAGTCATCCAGAGCGGGGGGGACTGCAGCCTCAAATCCAGCGTGGTCAGGTACGAAAACTGCGCCAAAATCGGGTTAATTTACCCCAAAATACAAACGTACCAAAAATCACAGAAATCGGCAAATAATTTGGCCAAAAAATCCCCAAAAATTCATTAAAAATCACCGTTACATTATCTCTCTATTTTCCCCATTTTCCCCATTTTTTCACCAATTTTAGCCCCTCTTTTTTTTGTTTTTTCTGTATTTTAACCGTTTTCCCCATTTTTCACCCCAATTTCCGCAGTGACCAGTCCCACATGCACTTTGGGGCCATCACCTGCTCCATCCCTGACCCCAATTTCCCCCCAATTTCCCCATATTTCCATGTATTTTCCCCATTTTTTTCACCAATTTTAACCCCGTTTTTTCCCAATTTTAACCAAATTTCTCGTTTTTCACCCCATTTTTTTTGCAGCGACAAGTCCCACATGCACTTTGGGGCCATCACCTGCTCCATCCCTGACCCCAATTTCCCCCCTATTTTCCCCCCTATTTTCCCCATTTTTTCACCGATTTTTACCCCGTTTTTTTTCCCGTTTTCCCCAATTTTAACCACTTTTCTCGTTTTTCACCCCAATTTCGCAGCGACAAGTCCCACATGCACTTTGGGGCCATCACCTGCTCCATGGGCATCCGCTACAAGTCCTACTGCTCCAACCTGGTGCGGACCCTCATGGTGGACCCGTCGCAGGACATGCAGGACCACTACAGCTTCTTACTGACCCTGCAAGAGGTCCTTTTGAGGGAGCTGAGGCACGGTGAGTGACCACTGAGTGACCACTGAGTGACCACTGAGTGACCACAGTGACCACTGAGTGACCACTGAGTGACCACAGTGACCACTGACCCACCTGACCCACCACAGTGACCATGGAGTGACCACAGTGACCACTGACCCACCACAGTGACCATTGACCCACCACAGTGACCACAGTGACCACTGACCCACCACAGTGACCACTGACCCACCACAGTGACCACAGAGTGACCACAGTGACCACAGTGACCATAGAGTGACCACTGACCCACCACAGTGACCATTGACCCACCACAGTGACCATAGAGTGACCCCTGAGTGACCACAGTGACCACTGAGTGACCACAGTGACCACTGGACCAATGACTGACCCATAGGGACCGACCCGCACTGACCTCAAACCATCCCACAGTGACCCTAAAGTGACCCCTGAGTGACCACAGAGTGACCACAGTGACCATAGAGTGACCACTGACCCACTAAAGTGACCACAGAGTGGCCACTGAGTGACGACAGAGGTGACCAGCTGAGTGACCACAGTGACCATAGAGTGACCACTGAGTGACCACTGAGTGACCACAGTGGACTACTGAGTGACCACTGACCCACCACAGTGACCACAGAGTGACCACTGAGTGACCACTGAGTGACCACTGAGTGACCACAGTGAGCACTGACCCACCATAGTGACCACAGTGACCACAGAGTGACCACAGAGTGACCACTGACCCGTAGGCACTGACCCCCTGGCCGGACATGCAGGACCATTACGGGTTCCTGCTGACCCTGCAGGAGGTGCTGCTGAGGGAGCTGAGGCACGGTGAGTGACCACTGAGTGACCACTGAGTGACCATAGAGTGACCACATTGAGCACAGAGTGACCACTGACCAATGACCGACGCATAGGGACCGACCCCGCACTGACCCCAAACCATCCCACAGTGACCCTTAAGTGACCCCTGAGTGACCACTGAGTGACCACTGAGTGACCACAGAGTGACCACAGTGACCACTGACCCACCACAGTGACCACAGTGACCACAGAGTGACCACTGACCCACCACAGTGACCGTTTGACCCACCACAGTGACCATAGAGTTACCCCTGAGTGACCACTGAGTGACCACTGAGTGACCACAGTGACCACAGTGACCATTGACCCACCTGACCCACCACAGTGACCACAGAGTGACCACAGAGTGACCACTGACCCATAGGGACGGAGCCCCACACCGACCCCAAACCATCCCATAGTGACCCTAAAGTGACCCCTGAGTGACCACAGAGTGACCACTGAGTGACCACAGTGACCATTGACCCACCATAGTGACCACAGTGACTATTGACCCACCACAGTGACCATAGTGACCACAGTGACCACAGTGACCACAGTGACCACTGACCACTGAGTGACCCGAGTGACCCTCACTGAACCCCGAGTGACCCCTGAGTGACCAGTGAGTGACCACAGTGACCACAGAGTGACCCCTGAGTGACCACTGAGTGACCATTGACTGACCATCGAGTGACCATTGAGTGACCATAGTAACCACTGACAGTGACCATTGACTGACCACTGAGTGACCACTGACCCACCACAGTGACCATAGAGTGACCCCTGAGTGACCGCTGAGTGACCACTGTGTGACCACAGTGACCAGACCATTGACTGACCACTGAGTGACCACTGAGTGACCACAGTGACCCCAAAGTGACCCCCTGAGTGACCATAGAGTGACCACTGACCACTGACTGACCACAGTGACCATAGAGTGACCACTGACCACTGAGTGACCACAGTGACCACTAACCATTGACTGACCGCTGAGTGACCACTGACCCACAACAGTGACCACAGAGTGACCACTGAGTGACCACTGAGTGGCCACTGAGTGACCACAGAGTGACCACTGACCCACCATAGTGACCACAGTGACCACAGTGACCATAGAGTGACCACTGACCACTGAGTGACCACAGTGACCATCAAGTGACCGTAGCGACCACTGACTGACCATCGAGTGACCGCTGAGTGACCACTGAGTGACCACAGTGACCACACTGACCATAGAGTGACCGTAGTGACCACAGTGACCAGACCGTTGACTGACCACTGGACTGACCACTGAGTGACCACTGCGTGACCCCATGACCCCCGAGTGACCCCCGTGTGACCCCTGACCCCGCAGGGGGCGCGGCTGTGTGACGTGTACGGCGCGTCATGGACGTGGTGAAGAAGCAGCGCCCGGAGCTGCTGGGCAAGATCACCAAAAACCTGGGGTAAAAAACGGCGATTTGGGAAAATTGGGAAATTTGGGGCCATTGAGGGGTCATCGTGGGCAGGATCACCAAAAACCTGGGGTAAAAAACGGCGATTTTGGGAAAATTGGGGAAATTCGAGTGATTCTGGGGTCATCCTGGGCAGGATCACCAAAAACCTGGGGTAAAAAACGGCGATTTTGGGAAAATTGGGAAATTTGGGTAATTCTGGGGTCATCGTGGGCAAGATCACCAAAAACCTGGGGTAAAAAACGGCGATTTTGGGAAAATTGGGAAATTTGGGTCACTGTGGGGGCATTCATGACAAGATCACCAAAAACCTTAAAAAACGGCGATTTTGGGAAAATTGGGAAATTTGGGGTCACTGTGGGGGCATCCTGGGCAAGATCACCAAAAACCTGGGGTAAAAAACGGCGATTTTGGGAAAATTGGGGAAATTCGAGTGATTCTGGGGGCATCCTGGGCAGGATCACCAAAAACCTGGGGTAAAAAACGGCGATTTTGGGAAAATTGGGGAAATTTGGGTGATTCTGGGGTCATCCTGGGCAGGATCACCAAAAACCTGGGGTAAAAAACGGCGATTTTGGGAAAATTGGGGAAATTCGAGTGATTCTGGGGTCATCCTGGGCAGGATCAGCAAAAACCTGGGGTAAAAAAACGGCGATTTTGGGAAAATTGGGAAATTTGGGGTCATTGTGGGCAGGATCACCAAAAACCTGGGGTAAAAACCGGCGATTTTGGGAAAATTGGCGAAATTCGAGTGATTCTGGGGGCATCCTGGGCAGGATCACCAAAAACCTGGGGTAAAAAACGGCGATTTTGGGAAAATTGGGAAATTTGGGGTCACTGTGGGGTCATTCTGGGCAAGATCACCAAAAACCTGGGGTAAAAAACGGCGATTTTGGGAAAATTGGGGAAATTCGAGTGATTCTGGGGTCATCCTGGGCAGGATCACCAAAAACCTGGGATAAAAAACGGCGATTTTGGGAAAATTGGGGAAATTCGAGTGATTCCGGGGTCATCCTGGGCAGGATCACCAAAAACCTGGGGTAAAAAACGGCGATTTTGGGAAAATTGGGGAAATTCGACTGATTCTGGGGGCATCCTGGGCAGGATCACCAAAAACCTGGGGTAAAAAACGGCGATTTTGGGAAAATTGGGTGATTCTGGGGTCACAGGGTGAACCACGGGGATTTTGGGTCTGGGGTCACCGCGGGGTCACCGTGGGGTCACCGTGGGGTCACCGCGGGGTCGCCGCGGGGTCGCAGGTTCGCCATGGGCATCGAGTTCCGCGAGGGCTCCCTGGTGATCAACAGCAAGAACCAGCAGCGCCTCCGCAAGGGTGAGAGACCCCGAAATCCCCGCTTTTCACCCCAAAATCCCCGCTTTTCACACCAAAATCCCCGCTTTTCACCCCAAAATCTGCACTTTTCACCCCAAAATCCCCGCTTTTCACCCCAAAATCTGCACTTTTCACCCCAAAATCCGCGCTTTTCACCCCAAAATCCCCGCTTTTCACCCCAAAATCCCCGCTTTTCACCCCAAAATCCGCGCTTTTCACCCAAAAACCCGCGCTTTTCACCCCAAAATCCGCGCTTTTCACCCCGAAATCCCCGCTTTTCACCCCGAAATCCCCGCTTTTCACCCAAAAACCGGCGCTTTTCACCCCAAAATCTGCGCTTTTCACCCCAAAATCCCCGCTTTTCACCCCAAAATCCCCGCTTTTCACCCCAAAATCCCCGCTTTTCACCCCAAAATCTGCACTTTTCACCCCAAAATCCCCGCTTTTCACCCCAAAATCCCCGCTTTTCACCCCAAAATCTGCACTTTTCACCCCAAAATCCCCGCTTTTCACCCCAAAATCCCCGCTTTTCACCCCAAAATCTGCACTTTTCACCCCAAAATCCGCGCTTTTCACCCCAAAATCCCCGCTTTTCACCCCAAAACCCGCGCTTTTCACCCCAAAATCTGCGCTTTTCACCCCAAAATCCCCGCTTTTCACCCCAAAATCCGCGCTTTTCACCCCAAAATCCGCACTTTTCACCCCAAAATCCGCGCTTTTCAACCCAAAATCCGCGCTTTTCAACCCAAAACCCGCGCTTTTCACCCCAAAATCCGCGCTTTTCTCCCCAAAATCCCCGCTTTTCACCCCAAAATCCGCGCTTTTCACCCCAAAATCCACGCTTTTCACCCCAAAATCTGCGCTTTTCACCCCAAAATCCCCGCTTTTCACCCCAAAATCCGCGCTTTTCACCCCAAAATCCGCACTTTTCACCCCAAAACCCGCGCTTTTCACCCCAAAATCCCCGCGTTTCACCCCAAAATCCCCGCTTTTCACCCCAAACTCCCAAATTTTCACCCCTAAATTCCCCTCTTTTCACCCCAAAATTCACCTGTTCTGCCCCAAAATCCCCAATTTTCACCCCAAAATCCCCAATTTTCACCCCAAAATTTCTATTTTTTGCCCCTAAATTCACCTGCTCTGCCCCAAAATCCCCAATTTTCACCCCTGAATTTCCCTTTTCCACCCCAAAATTCACCCGTTCTCCCCCAGACTTACCTGTTACATCCCAAAATCTGCTTTTTGCCCAAAAATCCCTGATTCACACCCCAAAATTCCTCAGCTCCACCTCCTTCCCCGTTTTTCCCTCTTTTGTTTTACATTTTTAAATTTTTTTCCCCATTTTTCCGATTTTAACTGATTTCCCACGTTTTCCCCCCGTTTTTCTTGTAGTTTTCCCCATATCTGTTATTTTAACCAATTTCCCCTGGATTTTACCCTTTTTTTTTTGGTTTTTTTTTCCCTGTTTTTCCCCATGTTTGTTATTTTAACCAATTTCCCCCGTTTTCACCCCAAACCGGGCATGGTGTTCAGCGTGGGGCTCTGGAGCTGCCTTCCCCATTTTCATTGTTTTAACCAATTTCCTGTGGATTTTACCCGTTTTTTTTTTTTGGTTTTTTCCCCATTTTTCCCCATTATTACGATTTTAACCAAAATCCCGTGTTTTCGCCCCAATGCAGGGATGGTGTTCAGCGTGAACGTGGGCCTGTCGGAGCTGCCCAACCGCGATTTTCCCCAGTTTTTACCCCAATTTTTCCCCCAATTTTTTGTTTTTTCCCCGTTTTTTCCCGTTTTTCCCCATTTTAACCAAAATCCCGTGTTTTCGCCCCAATCCAGGCATGGTGTTCAGCGTGAACGTGGGGCTGTCGGAGCTGCCCAACCGCGATTTTCCCCATTTTTCCCCAATTTTTACCCCAATTTTTTTGTGTTTTTTCCCCGTTTTTCCCCATTATTACGATTTTAACCAAAATCCCGTGTTTTCGCCCCAATCCAGGCATGGTGTTCAGCGTGAACGTGGGGCTCTCGGAGCTGCCCAACCGCGATTTTCCCCATTTTTCCCCAATTTTTACCCCAATTTTTGGGGTGTTTTTCCCCGTATTTGTGTTTTTAACCAAAATCCCGTGTTTTCGCCCCATTTCAGGGATGGTGTTCAGCGTGAACGTGGGCCTGTCGGAGCTGCCCAACCGCGATTTTCCCCAATTTTTACCCCAATTTTTACCCCAATTTTGAGGCTTTTTTTCCCGTTTTTCCCCATAATTATGATTTTAACCAAAATCCCGTGTTTTCGCCCCAATGCAGGGATGGTGTTCAGCGTGAACGTGGGGCTCTCGGAGCTGCCCAACCGCGAGGCGAAGCGCCCCGAGGAGCGCAGCTACGCCCTCTTCCTGGGCGACACCGTCATGGTGGACGAGGTGGGCGGGGCCTCCCGAACCGGCCAATCGCAGCGCGGGGACACGCCCACTCGCCTGCCAATCACTGCGGGACACGCCCATGCGCCCGCCAATCACACACGCGCCGACCAATCGCGGCCAGGCGCTGGTCCAGGGGGATGCCATCATGGTGGGCGGGGCCTCCTAAACTGACCAATCGCAGCGCAGGGATGGACTCACACGCCTGCCAATCACAGCGGGGCTCATATTACGCCTGGCCAATCGCAGTGCGCCTCGCAGCCCGGCATCCACCAATGGCAGCGGGGCTCGCGTTAAGGCTGGCCAATCGCAGCAGGGCTCACGATTGGAGTAGCCAATCACAGCAGGGCTCACGATTGCAGTAGCCAATCACAGCGGGAGTCGCACCCGGACCGGCCAATCCCGTCCCTCCTGCTTCTTCTCCCAGCCAATCCCGTAACTTGGGCCCGCTTTTCTGGCCAATGGGGTGTCGCCGTGTCTGTCTCCTGACCAATGGGATGTCCCCGTGTCCCAATCCTGACCAATCCTATGTCTCCGTGTATTGACCAATCGCATTATTCATGCCCATTTTTCCGACCAATCCGGTGTCTCCATCTCCCCCTCCTGACCAATGAGGCGTCCCCGTCACTCTCCCCCGACCAATGGCGCGCCCACGCGTCCCAAACTTGACCAATCCCGCGTCTCCGCGCATCGACCAATCCCATCCCTCCTTTTTTTAAATCCGGCCAATCCCGTCGCTCCGTGCCATTTTCCTGACCAATCCCGTCGCTCCGTGCTATTTTCCTGACCAATGGCGTGTCCCCATTTCTCTCCTGACCAATGGGGCGTCCCCCTGACCCAATTCCAGCCAATCCGGCGTCCCCGCGTATCGACCAATCCCTTTGCGCCGTGCCCCGATCCTGACCAATCCCGTTTCCTCTCTCTCTCTCTCCCGACCAATCCGGTGGCTCGGTTCCGTTTCCTGACCAATCGCGTGGCTCGGTGCCGTTTTCCGACCAATCAGGACGGCCCGGCCGTGGTGCTGACGTCGGTGAAGAAGAAGGTGAAGAACGTCGGCATCTTCCTCAAGGTGGGCCCGGATCGGGGACAGATCCGCGGATTTTGGGCAAAAACCAAAAACTGAAATTATCCCCAGGGGGAGGGGCTGCAAAACGTGGGGGTTTGGGGCATTTTGGGGGGTTTATTAAAATTTGGAAAGAAATTAAAATTTCTTTCGGGTTTTTGGGGTTGCGATTCGTTTTGGGGGTTTTGGGTCATTTCGGGTGGGTTTGTCAGAATTTGGGGTTTTTTTTGGGGTTTTGGGTCGTTTTGGGGGGATTTTCCCGGAATTTGGGGGTTTTGTTTGTGTTGGGGTTTTGGGGTTTTTTTATGGACTTGGGGGTTTGGGGAATTTCAGAAGTTTTGGGGATTTTGGAGATTGAGGGATTTGGGGTTTTTGAGGATTTGGGGATTTTGGAATTTTGGGGGTTTTGGGGAGTTTTAGAAAATTTTGGGATTTTGGGGGATTTTAGAATGCTGGGTGGAGGATTTGGGGATTTTTGAATTTTCGGGGTTTTGGGGAGTTTTAGAAAATTTGGGGATTTTGGAGTGCTTGGTGGAGGATTTGGGGGTTTTTGAATTTTGGGGAGTTTTAAAAAATTTTGGGATTTTGGGGGGTTTTAGAATGCTTGGTGGAGGATTTGGGGATTTTTGAATTTTGGGGGTTTTAGAAAATGTTGGGATTTGGGGGGATTTTAGAATGCTTGGTGGAGGATTTGGGGATTTTGGAGATTTTGAGGATTTTGGAGATTTTCAGTATTTTGGAGATTGGGATTTAGGATTTATCAATTTAAAATTTGGTGATTTTAGAGATTTTAGATTTTTGGGGATTTGAAACTTTGGGAATTTGGGATTCTGGGAATTGGGATTTTGGGATTTTTTTTTAATTTTGGGATTGTTTTTGAATTTCGGAGGTTTTTGGATTTTGAGGTTTGGGGATTTGGGGATTCGGCATTTGGGGTTTCAGAATTTGGGGATTCGGGGAATTTGGGATTTCGGGAATTGGGGGTTTTGGGGGATTTTCCCAAATTTGCCGTTTCTGCCCCCAGAACGAGGACGAGGACGAGGAGGAGCCGGACAAGGACGCGGCCGAGGATCTGCTGGGCCGGAGCTCCCGCGCCGCCCTGCTGACCGAGAGGACGCGGGTGAGTGACCGCGAGTGACCGCGAGTGACCACAGTGACCACTGACCCAAAAATCCCCAAAAATCCCCAAAAAAATCCCCAAAAAAATCCCCAAAAAAATCACCCAAAAAAATCCCAAAAAATCCCCAAGAAAATCACCCAAAAACCCCAAAATGGCCAAAAAATGACCAGAAGTGACCACGAGTGACCACTGAGTGACCACTGAGTGACCACAGTGACCACTGACCCAAAAATCCCCAAAAATCCCCAAAAAAATCCCCCAAAAAATCACCCAATAAAATCACCCAAAAAATCACCAAAAAAATCACCAAAAAAATCCCCAAAAAAATCACCCAAAAAAATCACCCAAAAAACCCCAAAAGGGCAAAAAAAATTACCCCAAAAATGTTCAGAAGTGACCACTGAGTGACCACTGAGTGACCACAGTGACCGTCAGGGACCACTGACCCAGAAATGTCAAAAAAAACCCCAAAAAATCCCTAAAAAAAATCGCCCTAAAAATCCCCAAAAAAATCACCCAAAAAATTACCCAAAAAACCCCAAAAGGGCAAAAAAAATTACCCCAAAAATGGTCAGAAGCGACCACTGAGTGACCACTGAGTGACCACTGAGTGACCACAGTGACCACTGACCCAAAAATCCCAAAAATCCCCAAAAAATCCCCCAAAAAAATCCCCAAAAAAATCACCCAAAAAAATCGCCCTAAAAATGGCCAAAAAATGACCAGAAGTGACCACTGAGTGACCACTGAGTGACCACTGAGTGACCACTGACCCAAAATTCCCAGAAAAATCCCCAAAAAGATCCCCAAAAAATCCCCAAAAAAATCGCCCTAAAAATGGCCAAAAAATTACCCCAAAAATGACCAGAGGTGACCACTGAGTGACCACTGAGTGACCACAGTGACCGCTGACCCAAAAACCCCAAAAAAATCGCCCAAAAAATCCCAAAAAAAATCCCCAAAAAAATCTCTAAAAAATCCCTAAAAAAATCGCCCAAAAAACCCCAAAAGGGCAAAAAAATTTACCCCAAAAATGATCACTGAGTGACCACTGAGTGACCACGAGTGACCACGAGTGACCACAGTGACCACTGACCCAAAAATCCCCAAAAATCCCCAAAAAAATCCCCAAAAAATCCCCAAAAAAATCCCTAAAAAAAATCGCCCTAAAAATGGCCAAAAAATTACCCCAAAAATGACCAGAAGTGACCACGAGTGACCACTGAGTGACCACAGTGACCACTGACCCAAAAATCCAAAAAAATCCCCAAAAAATCCCCAAAAAAATCCCTAAAAAAATCCCCCAAAAAATCCCCCAAAAAATCGCCCTAAAAATGGCCAAAAAATGACCACAAGTGACCACTGAGTGACCACAGTGACCACTGACCCAAAAATGTAAAAAAAAACCCCAGAAAAACCCCCAAAAATGGCTAAAAAATGACCCAAAATGACCCTGAGTGACCACCCCAAAAATCCCCAGAAATGTCCCAAAAAATCCCCCCAAAAAAACCCCAAAATTGGCTCAAAAAAATGACCCTGAGTGACCACTGAGTGACCACTGAGTGACCATTGACCACTGCGTGACCACAACCCCAAAATTGCCCCAAAAAATGCAAAAAATTCCCCCAAAAATTAAAAAAAATCTTTAAAAAATCCCAAAAAAACACCAAAAAGCCCCAAAAAAAAGCCATGAAAAATTCTAAAATTTCCCAAAATTTCCTAAAATGACCCTGAGTGACCACAGTCCCAAAAATACCCTGAAAATGTAAAAAAAAAAAAAAAAAAAGCTGTTAAAAATCCCCAAAAATTTTTTTAAAAAGCCATACAAAAACCCCAAAAATATTTTTTAAAAACCCCAAAAAAAAGCCATAAAAAAATCCTAAAATGCCCCAAAATGGCCACGAGTGACCACTGGGCGACCACAACCCTGGAAATCCTCCAAATAAAAATCCGCAAAAACGTAAAACAAATCCCAAATAACGCCAGAAACACCCCCAAAAACGCAAAAAAAAAAAAATCTCAGAAAAGCCCTAAAATTGCCCAAAGTGACCCAAAATAACCACGAGAGACCGCAACCGCAAAAATACCCCAAAAATACCCCAAAAATAGCAAAAAAAATCCAAAAAAATTGTTTAAAAATGTGAAAAAATCCCCAAAAATCGCAGAAAAAAGGCGTAAAAAATCCCAAAATTTCCCAAAATTTCCCAAAATTTCCCAAAATGCCCCGAAATGCCCCAAAATGACCCAAATCCCCCCCGAACGGGCAGAACGAGCTGACGGCCGAGGAGAAGCGCCGCGCGCACCAGAAGGAGTTGGCCACGCAGCTCAACGAGGACGCGCGGCGGCGCCTGACGGAGCAGCGGGGCGAGCAGCAGACCCAAAAGTGAGAGAATTCGCCCCAAAACGGGGATTGAACCCCAACATGGGGAAATCCCACCCAAAAGTGAGAGAATTCGCCCCAAAATGGGGATTGAACCCCAAAGTGAGAGAATTCGCCCCAAAACGGGGAATTTGACACAGAGTGGGGAAATGCAACACAAAAGTGAGAGAATTCGCCCCAAAAAAGGGGAATTTAACACAGAATAGGGAACTTAACCCCAAAATGGGGAAATCTGACCCAAAAGTGAGAGAATTCGCCCCAAAAATGGGGAATTTAACCCCAAAACGGGGAAATCCAACACAAAAGTGAGAGAATTTGCCCCAAAACGGGAATTGAACACAGAACGGGGAATTGAACCCCAAAAGTGAGAGAATTCACCCCAAAATTGTCCCTGCTCCTGGGCGAGGTTCCCGGTTCTGGTTCTGACCCCTTTGGGCACCAATTCCTGACCCGATTTCCCCACTTTTTGACCCAAATCGTGCCCCAGTTCGCTCCCTGATTTTTGCCCCAAATTCCCCTCTTTTTGCCCCAATTTCTACCCTGATTTTTGCCCCAAATTCCCCTCTTTTTGCCCCGGTTCACACCCTGATTTTTGCCCCAAATTCCCCTCTTTTTGCCCCAATTTCGGACCCGATCCCTGCCCCGATTCCTGTCCCAATTCCCCCCATTCTTGCCCCAATTCCCGGCCTGGTTTTTGCCCCAAATTCCCCTCTTTTTGCCCCAGTTCCTGCCCGGTTTTGTGCCCCAAATCCCCCAGATTTTGCCCCAATTCTGGCTCTGATTTTTGCCCCAAATCCCCCAGATTTTGCCCCAATTCTGGCTCTGATTTTTGTCCCAAATCCCCCAGATTTTGCCCCAATTCCTGGCCTGATTTTTGCCCCAAATCCCCCAAATTTTGCCCCAATTCCTGCCCTGATTTTTGCCCCAAATCTCCCAAATTTTGCCCCAATTCCTGCCCTGATTTGAGCCCCAAATCCCCCAGATTTTGCCCCAATTCCTGCCCCGATTTTTGCCCCAAATCTCCCCGTTCTTTCCCCAATTTCTGCCCCAATTCCCACCTGGGTTTGTGCCCCAATTCCCCCCTTTCTTGCCCCGATTCCTGCCCCAATTCCTCCCCAAACTCCGTTTTTTACCAAAATCCCGGGTTTTCACCCCAAACTCCGTTTTTTACCAAAATCGCCGTTTTTCGCCCCAAACCAGGGCGCGGAAATCGAATGTTTCGTACAAGAGCGCGGCGCTGCTGCCCCAGGAGCCCCTCGTTCCCAATAATTCTCATTTTTACTGACCCAAACCCCCATTTTTTCCCCCCAAACACCATAAATCAGTGTTTTTACCAAAATCGCCGTTTTTCACCCCATTTCAGGGTGCGGAAATCGAACGTTTCGTGCAAGAGCGCGGCGTTGCTGCCCAAGGAGCCCCTTGTTCCCGATTAATCTCATTTTTACTGACCCAAACCCCTGTTTTTTCCCCCCAAACACCGTAAATCACTATTTTTACCAAAATCGCCGTTTTTCACCCCAAACCAGGGCCCGGAAATCGAACGTTTCGTACAAGAGCGCGGCGCTGCTGCCCAAGCAGCCCCTTGTTCCCGATTAATCTCATTTTTATTGACCCAAACCCCCGTTTTTTCCCCCCAAACACCAAAAATCAGTGTTTTTACCAAAATCGCCGTTTTTCGCCCCATTTCAGGGCGCGGAAATCGAACGTTTCGTACAAGAGCGCGGCGCTGCTGCCCAAGGAGCCCCTTGTTCCCCATTAATCTCATTTTTACTGACCCAAACCCCCGTTTTTCCCCCCAAAACACCGTAAATCACTATTTTTACCAAAATCGCCGTTTTTCACCCCATTTCAGGGCGCGGAAATCGAACGTTTCATACAAGAGCGCGGCGCTGCTGCCCGAGGATCCCCTTGTTCCCATTATATCTCCTTTTTATTGACCCAAACCCCCGATTTTTCCCCCCAAACACAAAAAATCAGTATTTTTACCAAAATCCTGATTTTTCGCCCCAAACCAGGGCGCGGAAATCGAATGTTTCGTACAAGAGCGCGGCGCCGCTGCCCCAGGAGCCCCTTGTTCCCGATATATCTCATTTTTACTGACCCAAACCCCCGTTTTTTCTCCCCAAACACCATAAATCAGTATTTTTACCAAAATCCGGGTTTTTCGCCCCAAACCAGGGCCAGAAAATCGAACGTTTCGTACAAGAGCGCGGCGCTGCTGCCCAAGGAGCCGCACGTGCGCGAGATGAAGATCTACATCGACAAGAAGTACGAGAGCGTCATCATGCCCGTGTTCGGCATCGCCACGCCCTTCCACATCGCCACCATCAAGGTCGCACCCAAAATCGCCGGGATTCGCCCCAAAACGGGGACGGGGGGAAAAACGGGGAAAAAACGGGGAAAAAACAGGGAAAAAATGGGGAAAAAACACGAAAAAATGGGGGAATAATGAGGAAATGGGTGAGGTGAGAAGGAAAGGCAAAATTGGCAGTGAAAATGCTCAAAAAACCCAAAATCGGCCGAATTCACCCCAAAATGGGGATGGGGGAAAGAACGGGGAAACAAACGGGGAAAAAAATGGGGGGAAAAATGGGGAAAAAATACAAAAAAATGGGGGAATGGCGGGGAGATGGGTGAGGTGGGAAGGAAAGGTGAAATTGGCGGTGAAAATGCGCGAAAAACCCAAAATCGGCCGAATTCGACCCAAAATGGGGATGGGGGAAAAACGGAGAAAAAACGGGGAAAAAACGGGGAAAAAATACAAAAAAATGGGGGAATGACGGGGAGATGGGTGAGGTGGGAAGGAAAGGCAAAATTGGCGGTGAAAATGCTCGAAAAACCCAAAATTGGCTGAATTCACCCCAAAATGGGGACGGGGGAAAAACGGGGGGAAAAAATGGGGCGAAAAATGGGGAAATTGGGGCGGGAATGGGAGAGGTTGGAGGGAAATTCAGCAATCAACAGGAAAATCCCCAAAATTGACCTCAAAAGTGCTCAAAAAAAACCCAAAATCCCAGGAATTTGCCTCAAAAATTGGACAGGGATAGCAGAGGGTGAAAAAACGAAGATATGGATAGAAACCCCAAAATTGACACAAAAAACACCAAAATTGACACAAAAACCCCAAAATTGACACAAAAACCCCGAAATTGACAAAAAAACCCCCACAAAACTGACACAAACAAACCCAAAACTGTCACAAAAACCCCAAAATTGACACAAACAAACCCAAAATTGACACAAACAAACCCAAAATTGACACAAAAAAACCCGAAATTGATACAAAAACCCCAAAATTGACACAAAAACTTCAAAATTGACACAAAAACCCCAAAATTGACACAAAAACCCCAAAATTGACGCAAAGAAACCCAAAATTGACACAAAAACCCCAAAATTGACACAAAAACTTCAAAATTGACACAAAAAACCCCAAAATTGACCCAAGAAAACCCAAAATTGACACAAAACCCCCAAAATTGACACAAACAAACCCAAAATTGACACCAAAACCCCAAAATTGACACAAAAAAACCCAAAATGACACAAAAACCCCAAAATTGACCCCAAAAATGGCAAAAGTGCTCAAAAAAAACCCCAAAATCCCGGGAATTTGCCTCAAAAATTGGGCGGGGAGAGGAGTGGGGGTCCCACCACACCTGGACGAGGTCGCGCCCTCCATTTTAGGTGGTTTTGGGTTCCCACCACCCCATCTGAGGTGATTTTGGGGTCCCACCACGCCTGGACGTGGTTTATGGGTCCCACCAGGTGATTTGGGGGTCCCACCACCCCGATTTAGGTGATTTTGGGGGTCCCACCACACCTGGACTTGGTTTTGGGTTCCCACCGCCTCATTTGAGGTGATTTTGGGTTCCCACCACCTCATTTTAGGCAATTTTGGGGTCCCACCACACCTGGACGAGGTCGTGACCTCCATTTTAGGTGGTTTTGGGTTCCCACCACCTCATTTTGAGCAGTTTTGGGTTCTCACCACACCTGGACGTGGTTTTGGGTTCCCACCACCCCACTTGAGGTGATTTTGGGTTCCCACCACTCCCGGACGAGGTCGCGCTCTCCTTTTTAGGTGATTTTGGGGTCCCACCATACCTGGATGTGGTTTTGCGTTCCCACCACCTCAATTTAGATGATTTTGGGGTCCCACCACACCCGGACGAGGTTTTGGGTTCCCACCACCCCCTTTGAGGTGATTTTGGGGTCCCACCACCCCGATTTAGATGATTTTGGGTTCCCACCACACCTGGACGTGGTTTTGGGTTCCCACCACCCCATTTTAAGCAATTTTGGGGTCCCACCACACCTGGACGAGGTTGTGCCCTCCATTTTAGGCGGTTTTGGGTTCCCACCACACCCGGATGAGGTTCTGACCTCCATTTTAGGTGGTTTTTGGCAATTTTGGGTTCCCACCACCCCACTTGAGGTGATTTTGGGGTCCCACCACACTTGGACACAGTTTATGGGTCCCACCAGGTGATTTTGGGTTCCCACCACCCCATTTTAAGCAATTTTGGGTTCCCACCACACCTGGACGAGGTTGTGACCTCCATTTTAGGTGATTTTGGGTTCCCACCACCTCATTTTAAGCAATTTTGGGGATCCCACCACACGTGGACGCAGTTTTGGGTTCCCATCACCTCATTTTAGGTAATTTTGGGGTCCCACCACACCTGGACGAGGTTTTGGGTTCCCACCACCCCATTTTATGCAATTTTGGGTTCCCACCACACCTGGACGAGGTTTTGACCTCCATTTCCGGTGGTTTTTGGCCATTTTGGGTTCCCACCACCCCCTTTGAGGTGATTTTGGGTTCCCACCAAACTTGGACGTGGTTTTGGGTTCCCACCACCCCATTTTAGGTAATTTTGGGTTCCCACCACACCTGGACGAGGTCGCGCCCTCCATTTTAGGTGATTTTGGGGTCCCACCACACCTGGACGTGGTTTTGGGTTCCCACCACCCCATTTGAGGCAGTTTTGGGTTCCCACCACACCTGGATGAGGTTTTGACCTCCATTTTAGGTGGTTTTTGGCCATTTTGGGTTCCCACCACCCCACTTGAGGTGATTTTGGGGTCCCACCACCTCGATTTAGATGATTTTGGGTTCCTGCCAAACATGGACGTGGTTTTGGGTTCCCACCACCCCATTTTAGGAAATTTTGGGTTCCCCCCACACCTGGACGAGGTCGTGACCTCCATTTTAGGTGGTTTTGGGTTCCCACCACCCCAATTTAGGTGATTTCAGGGTCCCACCACATCTGGACGTGGTTTATGGGTCCCACCAGGTGGTTTTGGGTTCCCACCACCTCATTTTAAGCAATTTTGGGGTTCCCACCACACCTGGACGAGGTCGTGCCCTCCATTTTAGGTGGTTTTGGGTTCCCACCACCCCATCTTAGGCAATTTGGGGTTCCCACCACCCCTGGACGTGGTTTATGGGTCCCACCAGCTGATTTTGGGTTCCCACCACCCCGATTTAGATGATTTTGGGTTCCTACCAAACTTGGACGTGGTTTTGGGTTCCCACACCCTCATTTTAGGCAGTTTTGGGTTCCCACCACGCCCGGACGAGGTTTTGGGTTCCCACCACCTCATTTTGAGCAATTTTGGGTTCCCACCACTCCTGGACGAGGTTGTGACCTCCATTTTAGGTGATTTTGGGTTCCCACCACACCTGGATGAGGTTTTGGGTTCCCACCAGGTGATTTTGGGTTCCCACCACACCTGGATGAGGTTTTGGGTTCCCACCACCCCATGTGAGGTGATTTTGGGTTCCCACCACCCCATTTTAAGCAGTTTTGGGTTCCCACCACACCTGGACGTGGTTTTGGGTTCCCACCACCCCACTTGAGGTGATTTTGGGTTCCCACCATGCCCGGGCGAGGTTTTGACCTCCATTTTAGGTGGTTTTGGGTTCCCACCACCCCACTTGAGGTGATTTTGGGTTCCCACCACGCCCGGACGAGGCCGCCCCCTCCGTTTCGGGCGTTTTTGGGTTCCCGGCCCCGAAATCGCCGTTTCTCACCCCGGATCTCCGTGTCCAGAACATCAGCATGTCGGTGGAGGGCGACTACACCTACCTGCGCATCAACTTCTTCTGCCCGGGCAGCGCCCTGGGCCGCAACGAGGGCAACATCTTCCCCAACCCCGAGGCCACCTTCGTCAAGGAGATGTGAGTGGCCACCGCGTGGTCAGTGTGGTCACCGCGTGGTCACCAAGTGGTCACTCTGGGGTTTTGGGGGCTCCTCGAGGTCTTTGTGGGGTTCCTCAGGGGTTCTTTGAGGGTTCCTTGGGGTTTTGAGGGTTCTTCAAAGGGTTCTGCAGGTTCCTCAAGGTTCTCCTGAGGTTCCTCAGCGTTTTTCGGGAGGTTCCTTGAGGTTCTTCTGAGGTTCTTCAAGGGTTTTGTGGGGTTCTTGAATGGTTTTGGGGGTTCCTCGAGGTTCTTCTGAGGTTCCTCGAGGATTTCTGGGGGTTCTGTGACGTTTTTTGGGGTCCTTCAAGGCTTTTTCAATTATTTTTGGAGGTTCCTCGAGGTTCTTCTGAAGTTCCTCAAGGTTTTTTGAGGCTTCTTTGAGTTTTTTTGGGGTTCTTAAAGGATTTTTGGAGGTTCCTCAAGGTTCTCCTAAAGTTCCTCAAGGTTCCCTTGAGGTTCCTCAACGTTTTTTGAGGGTTCCTCAAGGTTCTTTTGGGGTTCCTCAAGGTTCTCCTGAAGTTCCTCGAGGTTTTTTGAGGGTTCTTTGATTTTTTTTGGGGTTCCCCAAGGTTCTTTTGGGGTTCTTTCACGTTTTTTGGGCTTCTTTGACATTTCTTGGATGATTTCTGGATGTTCCTCAAGGTTCTCCTGAAGTTCCTCAAGGTTCCTTTGAGGTTCCTCGACGTTTTTTGAGCGTTCTTTGACCTTTTTTGGGGTCTCTTGATGTTTTTTGGGCTCCTTCAACATTTCCTGGATGATTTTTGGAGGTTCCTCAAGGTTCTCCTGAAGTTCCTCAGGGTTCCTTTGAGGTTCCTCAAGGTTCCTTTGAGGTTCCTCAACATTTTTTGAGGTTTCTTTGACGTTTTTTGGGGTCCTTTGACCTTTTTTTGGGGTTCTTTGACATTTTCTGGATGATTTTTGGAGGTTCCTCAAGGTTCTCCTGAAGTTCCTCAAGGTTCTCCTGAGGTTCCTCAAGGTTCCTCAACGTTTTTTGAGGGTTCTTTGACGTTTTTTGGGGTCCTTTGACGTTTTTTTGGGGTGAGGCGGCAAAGACCGGGTGGTGGTCACTCGGTGGTCACTCGGTGGTCACTCAGTGGTCACTCGGTGGTCACTCGGTGGTCGCCCCCCCCCCAGCACGTACCGCGCGTCCAACCTGAAGCCGCCGGGGGAGTCGACGGTGCCGGCGTCCAACCTGCAGAACGCGTTCCGCATCATCAAGGAGGTGCAGAAGCGCTACAAGACCCGCGAGGCCGAGGAGAAGGAGAAGGAGGTCAGTGGTCACTCGTGGTCAGTCATGGTCAGTGGTCAGTGGTCAGTGGTGGTCAGTGGTCACTCGTGGTCAGTCATGGTCAGTGATGGTCAGTGGTCAGTGGTGGTCAGTGGTCAGTGGTGGTCAGTGGTCACTCATGGTCAGTGGTTCCGCATCATCAAGGAGGTGCAGAAGCGCTACAAGACCCGCGAGGCCGAGGAGAAGGAGAAGGAGGTGGGCAGTGGTCACCCGGTGGTCACTCTGTGGTCAGTGGTGATCAGTCATGGTCAGTGGTGGTCAGTGGTGGTCAGTGGTCAGTGGTGGTCAGTGGTCACTCATGGTCAGTGGTTCCGCATCATCAAGGAGGTGCAGAAGCGCTACAAGACCCGCGAGGCCGAGGAGAAGGAGAAGGAGGTGGGCAGTGGTCACCCTGTGGTCAGTGGTCAGTCAGTTGTGGTCAGGGGTCACTCTGTGGTCACCCTGTGGTCAGTGGTGGTCAGTGGTCACTCGGTGGTCAGTGGTCATTGGATGGTCAGTGAGTGGTCAGTCAGTGGTCAGTGAGTCGTCATTGGATGGTCAGTCAGTGGTCATTGGATGGTCAGTCAGTGGTCAGTGAGTGGTCAGTCAGTGGTCAGTCAGTGGTCAGTCAGTGGTCATTGGATGGTCAGTCAGTGGTCAGTCAGTGGTCAGTCAGTGGTCAGTCAGTGGTCATTGGATGGTCAGTGAGCGGTCAGTGAGTGGTCAGTGGATGGTCACTGAGTGGACATTGGGTCAGTTTTGGGTGGACATTGAGCGGTCAGTGAGCAGTCAGTGAGTGGTCAGTGGTCACTCAGTGGTCAGTGGTCAGTGGTCAGTGAGTGGTCAGTGAGCGGTCATTGAGTGGACATTGAGTAGATGGTGAGTGGTCACTCAGTGGTCAGTGAGTGGTCACTGAGTGGTCAGTGAGCGGTCATTGAGTGGACATTGAGTAGATGGTGAGTGGTCAATGGAAGATCATTGAGTGGACATTGGGTCGGTTTTGCGTGGACATTGGGTGGACACTGAGTGGTCGGTCAGTGGTCAGTGAGTGGTCAGTGAGTCATCAGTGAGTGGACATCGGGTGGTCATTGAGTGGTCAGTGAGTGGTCAGTCAGTGGTCAGTCAGTGGTCAGTGAGTGGTCACTTAGTGGTCACTGAGTGGTCAGTTAATGGTCATTGAGTGGTCACTGAGTGGTCATTGAGCAGGTACTGAGTGGTCAGTGGTCATTGAATGGTCACTGAGTGGTCATTGGATGGTCAGTCAGTGGTCAGTCAGTGGTCAGTGAGTGGACATCAGGTGGACATTGGGTGAGCGGTCAATGGAAGATCATGGAGTGGACGTTGGGTGGCCATTGAGTGGTCAGTCAGTGGTCACTGAATGGTCACTGGGTGGTCACTGAGTGGTCAGAGTGGTCAGTTAATGGTCATTGAGTGGTCATTGAATGGACATTTGGTGGACATTGGGTGGTCAGTCAGTGGTCAGTGAGTGGTCAGTGGGTGGTCAGTGAGTGGACACTGGGTGGTCAGTGAGTGGTCAGTGAGTGGTCAGTGAGTGGTCAGTGGACATTGAGTGGACATTGAGTGGTCAGTCAGTGGTCAGTCAGCGGTCAGTGAGTGGCCAGGGGGCAATGAGTGGACGTTAGATGGTCAGTGAGTGGTCAGTCAGTGGTCAGTGAATGGACATTGGGTGGTCAGTGAGTGGACATTGGGTGGTCAGTGAGTGGTCAGTGAGTGGACACTGGATGGTCAGTGAGTGGTCAGTGGTCAGTGAGTGGTCATTCAGCGCTCACCAGACGTTCACAGAGCCTTCCTTGGCCATTGAGTGACCATGGTGTGGTCAGTGACCGTGGAGTGGTCAGCGGTCACCCAGCGGTCAGCGACCATGGGGTGGACATCGGGTGGACATTGGGTGGTCAGTGAGTGGTCAGTGAGTGGACATTGGGTGGTCAGTGAGTGGTCAGTGACTGGACATTGGGTGGTCATTGGGTGGTCAGTGAGTGGTCAGCGGTCACCAAGCGGTCAGCGACCATGGGGTGGACATTGGGTGGACATTGAGTGGACATTGGGTGGACATTGAGCGGTCAGTGAGTGATCAGTGACTGGACATTGGGTGGTCAGTGAATGGACATTGGGTGGTCAGTGAGTGGTCAGTGGTCACCAAGCGGTCAGCGACCATGGAGTGGACATCGGGTGGACATTGGGTGGTCAGTGAACAAGAGTTGAGCGGCCAGTGAGTGGTCACTGAGTGGTGACCCAGTGGTCACCCAGTGGTCACTCGGTGGTCACTCAGTGGTCACCCAGTGGTCACCCGGTGGTCACTCAGTGGTCACTCAGTGGTCACTCCGTGGTCACTCCGTGGTCACCCAGTGGTCACTCGGTGGTCACTCAGTGGTCACCCAGTGGTCACCCAGTGGTCACCCGGTGGTCACTCGGTGGTCACTCAGTGGTCACTCGGTGGTCACCCGGTGGTCACCCGGTGGTCACTCAGTGGTCACTCCGTGTCCGCAGGGCATCGTCAAGCAGGACTCGCTGGTCATCAACCTCAACCGCAGCAACCCCAAGCTCAAGGACCTCTACATCCGGCCCAACATCGCGCAGAAGCGCATGCAGGGCGCGCTGGAGGCCCACGTCAACGGTGACCACCAGAACGGCCAAAACGGCCCAAAATGACCCAAAATGACCCAAAATCCCCAAATTCGGGGACGGCCCATGGCAGTTATGGGGTTCTGTGGGGGGGTTTTGGGGTTCTTTGGGGTTTTTTAGGGGTTTTTCAAGGGTTTTTGGAGGTTCCTTGAGGTTCCTCAAGGTTCTTCTGAGGTTCCTCAAGGTTCTTTTGGGGTTCTTTGACGTTTTTTGGGGTTTCTTTGACGTGTTTTGGGGTCCCCTAAAGGTTTTGAGGGGTTCTTCAAGGGTTTTTGGAGGTTCCTTGAGGTTCTTCTGAAGTTCCTCAAGGTTCTTTTGATGTTCCTCAACATTTTTTTGGGGTTCTTTGACGTGTTTTGGGGTTTCTTTGACGTGTTTTGGGGTCCCCTGAAGGTTTTGAGGGGTTCTCCAAGGGTTTTTGGAGGTTCCTCGAGGTTCTCCTTGGGTTCCTCAAGGTTCTTCTGCTGTTCCTCAAGGTTCTTTTGGGGTTCTTTGACGTTTCTTGGGGTTTCTTTGACGTGTTTTGGGTTCCCTTAAAGGTTTTGAGGGGTTCTCCAAGAGTTTTTGGAGGTTCCTCGAGGTTCTCCTGGGGTTCCTCAAGGTTCTTCTGAGGTTCCTCGACATTTTTTTGGGGTTCTTTGATGTTTTTTGGGGTTTCTTTGACGTTTTTTGGGGTTCTTCAGGGGTTTTTGGAGGTTCCTCGAGGTTCTCCTGTGTTGAGCCCGTGTGAATTTTGGGCCGAATTCCGGCGTTTTTGGGGCGATTTTCGTGGATTTTGGGGCACTTCCCCTGAATTTTGCGCTCCCATAAATTTCAGGGTGGTTCCCATGAATTTTGGGCCGAATTCCGCGGATTTTGGGGTGAATTTTGGGGCGTTCTCATGGGTTTTGAGCCCGTGTGAGTTTTGGGCCGAATTCTGGCGTTTTTGGGGCGATTTTTTTTTTTTATTTTGGGGCAATTCCCCTGAATTCCGCGCTCCCACGAATTTCGGGGCGGTTCCCCTGATTTTTGGGCCGAATTCCGCGGATTTTTGGGCAGATTTCGGGGCGTTCTCACGGATTTTGAACCCATATTAATTTTGGGCCGAATTCCACTGGTTTTGGGGCGATTTTTTTTTTTTTTTTTTGGGGCAATTCCCCTGAATTTCGCGTCCCCGTGAACCTTGGGATGGCTCCCGTGAATTTTGGGCCAAATTCCGCGGATTTCGGGGCGGATTTTGGGGCGTTCTCACGGGTCTTGGGCCCGTATGAATTTTGGGCCAAATTCCGCTGTTTTTGGGGCGATTTTTTTTTTTTATTTTGGGGCAATTCCCCTGAATTTCGTGTCCCCGTGAACCTTGGGATGGTTCCCCTGATATTTGGGCCGAATTCCGCGGATTTTGGGCGAATTCCGGGGCGTTCTCACGGGTTTTGAGCCGGTATGAATTTTGGGCTGAATTCCGGCGTTTTTGGGTCCTTTCCCCCCCCCCAGGGTTCCGCTTCACGTCGGTGCGGGGGGACAAGGTGGACATCCTGTACAACAACATCAAGCACGCCGTGTTCCAGCCCTGCGACGGCGAGATGATCATCGTGCTGCACTTCCACCTCAAGGTTTGGGCCGAAAAACGCCGGTTTTGGGCAAAAACCGGAATTTAACGTGAAACCCCCGCGGGTTTGGGGCAAAACCTCGCGGTTTTGGGGAGGGAAATTTGGGGGTTCGGGGCGGCTCCTGGGCGGGGTCGGATGTGGGGGTTTGAGGGGGAAGCGAAGGCGTTTTGGGGAGAAATCCTGGGATTTTGGGCAAATTGACTGGTTTGGGGTTGAACACCTGCAGTTTTTAGTAAAATTCTGCGTTTTTGGGTTTAAATCCTGGGATTTTGGGCAAATTCACCAGTCTCAGTTGAACACCCGCAGTTTTTAGTAAAATTCTGTGTTTTTTTGGTTTAAATCCTGGGATTTTGGGCAAATTCACCAGTGTGGGTTGGACACCCGCAGTTTTTAGTAAAATTCTGCGGTTTTTGGGTTTAAATCCTGGGATTTT
This sequence comes from Passerculus sandwichensis, assembly GCA_031885435.1. Taxonomy (NCBI): domain Eukaryota; kingdom Metazoa; phylum Chordata; class Aves; order Passeriformes; family Passerellidae; genus Passerculus; species Passerculus sandwichensis. The sequence goes on from CM063150.1 coordinate 11,856,289, forward strand.
GGGCAAATTCACCAGCTTGGGTTGAACACCCGCAGTTTTTAGTAAAATTCTGCATTTTTTTGGATTAAATCCTGGGATTTTGGGCAAATTCACCGGTTTGGGGTTGAACACCCGCAGTTTTTAGTAAAACTCTGCGGTTTTTGGTTGAAATCCTGGGATTTTGGGCAAATTCACCGGTCTGGGTTGAACACCCACAGTTTTTAGTAAAATTCTGCGTTTTTTGGTTTAAATCCTGGGATTTTGGGCAAATTCACCAGCTTGGGGTTGAACACCCGCAGTTTTTAGTAAAATTCTGCGGTTTTTTGGTTTAAATCCTGGGATTTTGGGCAAATTCACCGGTCTGGGTTGAACACCCGCGGTTTTTAGTAGAATTCTGTGGTTTTTGGTTTAAATCCTGGGATTTTGGGCAAATTCCCCGTTTTGGGTAAATACCTGCGGTGTTCGGTAAAACTCCACATTTTTGGGTGGAAATCCCTGGATTTTGGGGCAACCCTCCCTGATTTGGGTCGGGTGTTTCCAGTTTTTGTTGAAGCCCCACAAGTTTGGGTCAAAACCCCCAAATTTTGGGGCAAAACTTCTCAGTTTTGGCACTTTTGATTCAATCTCTGATTTGGTGCCAAAACTGGGTGCGTTTTCCTCAAAATTCATCAATTTTCAGTCAAAACCACCAATTTGGAGCCCAATTTTGATAACTTGGGGCCAAACCCTGAAATTTTGGGTTGAAATCCTCCAATTTTTAGGCTCCAAACCTGGGATTTGCTGTCAAAATCGGAACTTTGGATTTTTACCCAAATTTCGGGGGTTTTTCCCCCAAATTTCGGGGTTTTTCCCCAAAATCCCCAATTCAAAGCCCGGTTTTGATTACTTGGGGGTCAAACCCTGAAATTTTGGGTTCAAAACCTCCAATTTTTATCTCCAAACCGGGGAATTTCAGAGCCAGAATTTCGTGGTTTTTTCCCCTGATGTTTTTGGTTTTTTCCCCAAATTTCGGGATTTTTCCCCAAAATCCCTAATTTAGATCCCAGTTTCGGTAACCTGTGGCCATAACCTGAAATTTTGGGTCGAAACCCTCCCGTTTTTGGCTCCAAACCGGGGGATTTCAAGCCAGAATTTCGGGGGGTTTTTTTCCCCCAGATTTTTTAGGTTTTTCCCCCAAATTTCGCGTTTTTTCCCAAAATCCCCCAATTTGCAGCCCAGTTTTGGGTCAAAACCCTCCGGTTTTATCTCCAAACCAGGGGGTTTCAATCCAGAATTCCGGGGGGGATTTTTCCCAATTTTTTGGTTTTTTTTCCCCGATTTTTTGGGTTTTTCCCCCAAATTTCATATTTTTTCCCAAAATCCCCCAATTTGCAGCCCAATTTTGGGTCAAAACCCTCCAGTTTTATCTCCAAACCGGGTGATTTCAAGCCAGGATTCCGGGGGGGATTTTTCCCCGATTTTTTGGGTTTTTTTCCCCGATTTTTTGGGTTTTTTTCCCCGATTTTTCCGTTTTTTCCCGTTTTTTCCCAAAACCGCCGTTTCCGGCCCCAGAACGCCATCATGTTCGGCAAGAAGCGGCACACGGACGTGCAGTTCTACACCGAGGTGGGCGAGATCACCACGGACCTGGGCAAGCACCAGCACATGCACGACCGCGACGACCTCTACGCCGAGCAGGTGAGATTTGGGCTGAATTCCTGCGGTTTTGGGAAAATTCCGCGGTTTTGGGAAAATTCCGCGGTTTTGGGGCGTTTCCAGTGTTTCCGGGGCAATTCCGGGTTTTGGGCTCAGTCCCCGCGGGTTTGGGGCTGCGGGATGGTTCCTGGTGGGTTTTTCACGTTTTTGTGAATTGTTTTTCGCGTTATTTGCGATTTTTTTGTGTTTTTGGGAATTTTTTTTCACGTTTTTTAAAAGCATTTTTTACGACTTTTAATGATTATTTTATTTGAAATTTTTTTGCATTTTAAGGAATTTTTTTTCACGTTTTTTGAAAGCGCTTTTCACGTTTTTTAAATATTGTTTTATTTGCGATTTTTTTGCACTTTAGGGAATTTTTTTCCGTGTTTTTTAACAGCGCTTTCCACGTTTTTTAAAGATTATTTTATTTGCAATTTCTTCGCATTTTTGGGAATTTTTTTCGCATTTTTTAACAGCGCTTTTCACGTTTTTTAAAGATTATATTATTTGCAATTTTTCGCATTTTTGGGAATTTTTTTTCGCATTTTTTAAAAGCGTTTTCCACGGTTTTTAAAGATTATTTTATTTGAAATTTTTTCGCGTTTTTAGGATTTTTTTCACATTTTTTAAAAGCATTTTTCGCGGTTTTTAAAGATTATTTTATTTGCAATTCTTTCGCATTTTTGGGAATTTTTTTCCGCGTTTTTTAAAAGCGTTTTTCACATTTTTTAAAGATTAGTTTATTTGAAATTTATTCGCGTTTTTGGGAATTTTTTTTCACGTTTTTTAACAGCGTTTTTCACGTTTTTTAAAGACTATTTTATTTAAAATTTTTTCGCATTTTTGGGAATTTTTTTTCGCGTTTTTTAACAGCGCTTTTCACGTTTTTTAAGGATTATTTTATTTGAAATTTTTTCGAATTTTTAGGAATTTTTTTCACGTTTTTTAAAAGCATTTTTGACGATTTTTGAAGATTATTTTATTTGAAAATTTTTTGCATTTTTGGGTTTTTCTTTTCGCATTTTCTAACAGCGTTTTTCACGTTTTTTAAAGATTATTTTATTTGCAATTCTTTCGCATTTTTGGGAATTTTTTTTCACGTTTTTTAACAGCGTTTTTCACGTTTTTTAAAGATTATTTTGTTTGAAAATTTTTCGCATTTTTGGGGTTTATTATTTGCATTTTTAACAGCGTTTTTCACGTTTTTTAAGGATTATTTTATTTGAATTTTTTTCGCATTTTTGGGAATTTTTTTTCCACATTTTTAAAGATTATTTTTCACGTTTTGAAAAACATGTTTCATGTTTTTAAAATTATTTATCACATTTCTTTAAAAATTTTGCTTTTCACGTTGTTTTAAATGTTTTCCACAGTTTTGAAAATTTTTTTCAGGCTTTTAAGTTTTTTTTCACATTTATTAAAGTTTTTTTTTACGTTTTTAAATTTTTTCGCCGTTTTTAAATTTTTTCACGTTTTTTAAAATGCCTTCACGTTTTTGGTGTTTTTTTAAAGCCTGAAGTTTGCTTTTTAGGGATTTTTTGGGGCAATTCCCGCAGTTTTTGGGGTTTCCTGTTTTTTGGGCCATTTCCTGGGATTTTTTGGGGCGTTTTCCCTGCTTTTGGCCGTTTCCCACATCCGACTGATTTTTAAGGCAATTTCTGGGGTTTTTTGGTTTTTCCCGGGGTTTTTGCCGCTCCCCACACCTCACGCATTTTTGGGGTGAAATCCGGAGTTTTTGGGCCATTTCCTGGGGTTTTTTTTTTTTTTTTGCAATATCCCAGATTTTGGGTTCTGGATGGAACGGGAGCTGTTTTTGGGGCCATTTCTGTGGATTTTGGGCCACTTTTTGTGGGATTTTTGGGGGTTTTTTTGCTGCTCTCCTCACCTCATGGATTTTTGGGGTGAATTCCGGCGATTTTGGTGCAGATGGGGCAGGAGGTGTTCCTTGGGGCAATTTCCCTGGTTTTTGGGGCATTTTCTGGGGTTTTTTAGCCATTTTTTGTGGGATTTTTTGGGTTTTTTGGGGTTTTTTTTGCTGTTCCCTGAGCCTCGCGAATTTTGGGTGAATTCTGGCGATTTTGGTGCAGATGGAGCGGGAGATGTTCTTTGGGTGGTTTCCGTGGATTTTTGGGTCGTTTCCATGCGTTTTTGGCCATTTTCCCTGGGATTTTTTGGGGTTTTTTGGGGTTTTTTTGCTGCTTTTTACACCTCACAAATTTTGGGGTGAATTCGGGCGATTTTGGTGCAGATGGAGCGGGAGATGTTCCTTGGGGCAATTTCCCTGGTTTTGGGGCGTTTTCTGGGGTTTTTTGGCCATTTTCCGTGGGATTTTTTTGGGGTTTTTTGGGGTTTTTTTGCTGTTCCCTGAGCTTCGCGAATTTTGGGGTGAATTCGGGCGATTTTGGGTGCAGATGGAGCGGGAGATGCGGCACAAGCTGAAGACGGCCTTCAAGAACTTCATCGAGAAGGTCGAGGCGCTGACCAAGGAGGAGCTCGAGTTCGAGGTGCCCTTCCGGGAGCTGGGGTGAGTTTGGGGCGAAAAAACGGCGGAAATGGGAAAAAAGGGGAAAAAACGGGGAAAAAACAGGGAAAAAAAGGGGAAAAAATGGGGAAAAAATGTGGGAAAATGGGGAAAAACTGGGAAGAAGTGGGGAAAAAACGGGAGGGAAAACGAGGCACAAAAAGGGGGGAAAAGAGGAAAAAATGGTGGAAAAAAGGGGGAAAATGGGAAAAACTGGGATTTTGGGGCCGTTTTTGGGGATTTTGGGGCCATTTTGAGGGATTTTGGATCACTCCGGTTTTTGGGTTTGTTCCCAGGGATTTTGGGGCCATTTTTGGGAATTTTGGGGCCGTTCCTGGAGATTTTGGGGCCGTTCTTTGGGCTTTTGGTTCACTCCACGTTTTGGGTTTATTTCTGGGTGTTTTGGGTCACTCCCAGATTTCGGAGCCGTCCCTGCGGACTCTGGGTCCCTCTGGGTTTTGGGTTAATTCCTGGCGATTTTGGGGCCGTTTTTGGGGATTTCTGGGCCATTTTTAGGGGATTTTGGGGTCGTTCTTTGGGCTTTTGGCTCATTCCACATTTTGGGTTAATTTCCGGCTATTTTGGGTCGTTCCCAGATCCCTGCAGACTTTGGGTCCCTCTGGTTTTGGGTTAATTCCTGGTGATTTCGGGGCCGTTTTTGGGTCGGTTTCCGGGCGTTTCGGGGCCGCTTTCGGGGCGGTTTTGCTCCCCCCCCCCCCCCCCGGGCGTTTTTGGGTTGATTTTGGGCGATTTTGGGTCCGTCAGGTTCAACGGCGCCCCCTACCGCAGCACCTGCCTCCTGCAGCCCACCAGCAGCGCCCTCGTCAACTGCACCGAGTGGGTGAGTACAGGTGTGGGACACAGGTGTGATACAGGTGAGATACAGGTGAGAGATACAGGTGAGATAGGGACAGGTGTGTTATGGACAGGTGTGACCTCATCAACTGCACCGAGTGGGTGAGTACGCACAGGTGGGACAGGTGTGACAGGTGTGAGATACAGGTGTCTGAGACAGGTGAGATACAGGTGAGATATGGACAGGTGAGATACAGGTGATACAGGTGATACAGGTGTGAGATACAGGTGAGATATGGACAGGTGTGAGACAGGTGTGAGACAGACAGGTGTGACAGGTGTGACCTCGTCAACTGCACCGAGTGGGTGAGTACAGGTGGGACAGGTGTGGGATACAGGTGTGACAGGTGAGAGATACAGGTGAGATACAGGTGAGATATGGACAGGTGAGATATGGACAGGTGAGATACAGGTGAGATATGGACAGGTGAGATATGGACAGGTGAGATACAGGTGAGATATGGACAGGTGTGTTATGGACAGGTGTGACCTCGTCAACTGCACCGAGTGGGTGAGTACGGGTGGGACAGGTGTGGGATACAGGTGTGAGATACAGGTGTGATACAGACAGGTGTGGGACAGGTGAGATATGGACAGGTGAGATATGGACAGGTGAGATATGCACAGGTGAGATATGCACAGGTGTGTTATGGACAGGTGTGACAGGTGTGACAGGTGTGACCTCGTCAACTGCACCGAGTGGGTGAGTACAGGTGGGGGACAGGTGAGATACAGGTGGGACAGGTGAGGGACAGGTGAGATACAGGTGTGATACAGACAGGTGTGGGACAGGTGAGATACAGACAGGTGTGACCTCGGCAAGTGCACTGAGTGGGTGAGTACGGGTGGGGGACAGGTGAGATACAGGTGTGGGACAGGTGTGACACAGGTGTGTTACGGACAGGTGAGACACAGGTGTGATATGGACAGGTGAGATATGCACAGGTGAGATATGGACAGGTGAGATATGCACAGGTGTGTTATGGACAGGTGTGACAGGTGTGACAGGTGTGACCTCGTCAACTGCACCGAGTGGGTGAGTACCGACAGGTGGGAGACAGGTGAGATACAGGTGTCTGAGACAGGTGAGATGCAGGTGTGATAGGGACAGGTGAGATACAGGTGTGATACAGGTGTGACAGGTGTGTTATGGACAGGTGTGACCTCGTCAACTGCACCAAGTGGGTGAGTACAGGTGGGACAGACAGGTGAGATACAGGTGAGATATGGACAGGTGAGATACAGGTGAGGGACAGGTGTGTTATGGACAGGTGAGACCTCGGCAACTGCACCGAGTGGGTGAGTATGGACAGGTGGGAGACAGGTGAGATACAGGTGAGATACGGACAGGTGATACAGGTGTGACAGGTGTGAGACAGACAGGTGATACAGGTGTGACGTCGTCAACTGCACCGAGTGGGTGAGTACAGGTGGGGGAGACAGGTGAGATACAGGTGTGACAGGTGAGGGACAGGTGAGATACAGGTGTGATACAGACAGGTGTGGGACAGGTGAGATACAGACAGGTGTGACCTCGGCAAGTGCACTGAGTGGGTGAGTACAGGTGGGGGATACAGGTGAGATACAGGTGTGGGACAGGTGTGAGACAGGTGAGATACAGACAGGTGTGACAGGTGAGATATGGACAGGTGTGTTATGGACAGGTGTGTGATACAGGTGTGACAGGTGAGAGGTGAGATACAGACAGGTGTGAGACAGGTGAGATACAGGTGAGATATGGACAGGTGTGTTATGGACAGGTGTGACCTCGTCAACTGCACCGAGTGGGTGAGTACAGGTGGGGGACAGGTGTGAGATACAGGTGAGATACAGGTGTGAGGGACAGGTGAGATACCGACAGGTGTGATACAGGTGTGTGAGACAGGTGTGTTATGGACAGGTGTGACCTCGGCAACTGCACCGAGTGGGTGAGTACGGGTGGGGGACAGGTGAGATACAGGTGAGAGATAGGTGAGAGATACAGGTGAGACACAGGTGAGATACAGACAGGTGTGGGACAGGTGAGATATGGACAGGTGTGACAGGTGTGACCTCGTCAACTGCACCGAGTGGGTGAGTATGGGTGGGAGATACAGGTGAGATACAGGTGTGATACAGGTGAGAGGCAGGTGTGACAGGTGTGATACAGACAGGTGTGAGATACAGACAGGTGTGTTATGGACAGGTGTGGGACAGGTGTGGGATACAGGTGAGAGACAGGTGTGAGACAGGTGTGAGGGACAGGTGAGATACAGACAGGTGTGACAGACAGACAGGTGTGACCTCGTCAACTGCACCGAGTGGGTGAGTACAGGTGAGATACAGGTGTGACAGGTGAGATACAGACAGGTGTGATACAGGTGTGTTATGGACAGGTGTGACCTCGGCAGCTGCACCGAGTGGGTGAGTGCGGACACACGGACAGACAGGTGAGACCTTGGGTGTATCCCAGGTGTAACTCAGGTGTGTCCAGGTGTATCCAGGTACACCCAGGTGTAACTCAGGTGTGTCCAGGTGTATCCAGGTGCACCCAGGTGTATCCCAGGTTACTCTAGATGTATCCCAGGTGTATCCAGGTGCACTCAGGTGTATCTCAGGTGTAACTCAGGTGTATCCCAGGTGTAACCCAGGTACACTCAGGTAACTCCAGGTGTGTTTCAGCCGCCGTTCGTGGTGACGCTGGACGAGGTGGAGCTGATCCACTTTGAGCGCGTGCACACAGGTGTGCCGTGGGTTACTCCAGGTGTATCCAGGTGTATCCAGGTGTATCTCAGGTTACTCCAGGTGTATCCCAGGTGTACCCAGGTGTAACTCAGGTGTATCCAGGTGTACCCAGGTGTATCCAGGTGTACCCAGGTGTATCCAGGTGCACCCAGGTGTATCTCAGGTGTATCCAGGTACACTCAGGTGTATCCCAGGTGTAACCCAGGTGTGTTTCAGCCGCCGTTCGTGGTGACGCTGGACGAGGTGGAGCTGATCCACTTTGAGCGCGTGCACACAGGTGTGCCGTGGGTCACTGTAGGTAGCTCAGGTGTATCCCAGGTTACTCCAGGTGTATCCCAGGTGTATCCCAGGTGTAACCCAGGTGTGTTTCAGCCGCCGTTCGTGGTGACGCTGGACGAGGTGGAGCTGATCCACTTTGAGCGCGTGCAGTTCCACCTGAAGAACTTCGACCTGGTCATCGTCTACAAGGACTACGCGCGCAAGGTGACGATGATCAACGCCATCCCCGTGGCCTCGCTGGACCCCATCAAGGAGTGGCTCAAGTGAGATTTGGGGGCAGATCCGGGAATTTTGGGGCTTCCGGGATTTTGGGAATTTTTGGAGGATTTTTTGGGGATTTTTTTTACATTTTTTTGGGATTTTTTTTCAATTTTTTTCAGATTTTGTGGGGATTTTTTTGGGTTTTTTTTTTAAGGTTTTATTTTTTTTTTCTCTTTCTCACCTGTCTGATCTCACCTGTGTGATCTCACCTGTCTCCCATTTAGCTCAACTTCTGACATTTTTTAGATTTTTTTTGAGAATTTTTTCAGCGTTTTTTTAACAGATTTTTTTCCAGATTTTTTTGAGGTTTTTTTAAGGTTTTATTTTTTTTTTTTCTCTTTCCCACCTGTCTCACCTGTGCACTCTCACCTGCCTCACCTGTCTGAGATTTTTTTAGATTTTTTTTGAGAATTTTTTCAGCTAATTTTAGGGTTTTTTAATCGATTTATTTTCCAGATTTTTTTTTTTTTGCCTTTTTTTTTTTTTAAAGTTTTTTTTTTTTTTTTTTCCTTACCTGTCTCACCTGTGCGCTCTCACCTGTCGCACCTGTCTGTGAGTTTTTTTTATGGTTTTTTTTTTTTAATTTTTTTCAGCTCATTTTAGGGTTTTTTTATAGATTTTTTTTCAGGTTTTTTTTTAAGGTTTTATTTATTTTCTTTTTTCCCCTCTCACCTGTCCGATCTCACCTGTGCATTCTCACCTGTCTCACCTGTCTGTGAGGTTTTTTTAGATTTTTTTGAGAATGTTTTCAGCTTATTTTAGCGTTTTTTAACAGATTTTTTTGGAGTTTTTTTAAGATGATATTTTTTTCTCTCTCCCACCTGTCTCACCTGTCCGATCTCACCTGTCTCACCTGTCTGTGAGATTTTTTTAGACTTTTTTTGAGAGTTTTTTCGGCTTATTTTAGCGGTTTTTAATAGATTTTTTTTCCAGATTTTTTTTTTTGCGTTTTATTTTATTTTTTTTCCTCACCTGTCTCACCTGTGCGCTCTCACCTGTCTCACCTGCCTGTGAGTTTTTTTAAGATTTTTTTGAGAATTTTTTCAGCTTATTTTAGCATTTTTAACAGATTTTTTTGGGGTTTTTTTAAGGTTTTATTTTATTTCTTTTTCTCTCTCTCACCTGTGCGCTCTCACCTGTCTCACCTGTCTGTGAGGTTTTTTTAGATGTTTTTTGAGAATTGTTTTTGGCTCATTTTAGGGTTTTTTTATAGATTTTTTTTCGGGTTTTTTTTTTTAGGTTTTATTTATTTTCTTTTTCTCTCTCTCACTGTCTCACCTGTCCCATCTCACCTGTGTGATCTCACCTGTCTCACCTGTCTGTGAGTTTTTTTAGATTTTTTTTGAGAATTTTTTCGGCTTATTTTAGCGTTTTTTAATAGATTTTTTCCCAGATTTTTTTTTGTTTTATTTTATTTTTTTTCCTCACCTGTCTCACCTGTGCGCTCTCACCTGTCTCACCTGTCTGTGAGTTTTTTTTATGTTTTTTTTTTTTTTTAATTTTTTCAGCTCATTTTAGGTTTTTTTTATAGATTTTTTTTGGTTTTTCTTTTTTTTAAGGTTTTATTTATTTTCTTTTTCCCCTTCTCACCTGTCCGATCTCACCTGTGCGCTCTCACCTGTCTCACCTGCCTGTGAGTTTTTTTAGATGTTTTTTGAGAATTGTTTTTGGCTAATTTTAGGGTTTTTAATAGATTTTTTTCCAGATTTTTTGGTTTTTTTTTTTTAAGGTTTTATTTTATTTTCTTCTCTTTCTCACCTGTCTCACCTGTGTGATCTCACCTGTCTGTGAGTTTTTTTAGATTTTTTTTGATAATTTTTTCGGCTTATTTTAGCGTTTTTTTAACAGATTTTTTTCCAGATTTTTTAGGGTTTTTTTTTTAAAGTTTTCTTTTTTTTCTCTTTCTCACCTGTCTCACCTGTATGATCTCACCTGTCTCCCCTTTAGCTCAAATTCTGACATTTTTTAGATTTTTTTGAGAATTTTTTTTGGCTAATTCTAGGGGGTTTTTAATAGATTTTTTTTTTTTTTCAAGGTTCTATTTTAGTTTTTTTTTTCTCTTTCTCACCTGTGCGATCTCACCTGTCTCACCTGCCTGTGAGATTTTTTTTGAGAATTTTTTTGGCTTATTTTAGCGTTTTTTAACAGATTTTTCTCCAGATATTTTTGGGGTTATTTTTTAAGGTTTCGTTTTATTTTTTTTCTCCCTTTCTCACCTGTCTGACCTCACCTGTCTCACCTGTCTGTGAGATTTTTTTAGACTTTTTTTGAGAGTTTTTTCGGCTTATTTTAGCGTTTTTTAATAGATTTTTTCCCAGATTTTTTTTTTGTGTTTTATTTTATTTTCTTTTTCTCACCTGTCTCACCTGTGCGCTCTCACCTGTCTCACCTGTCTGTGAGGTTTTTTTATGGTTTTTTTTTTTTTTTTAAATTTTTTCAGCTCATTTTAGGTTTTTTTTATAGATTTTTTTTGGTTTTTCTTTTTTTTAAGGTTTTATTTATTTTCTTTTTCCCCTTCTCACCTGTCCGATCTCACCTGTCTCACCTGTCTGTGAGTTTTTTTTAGATATTTTTTGAGAATTGTTTTTTGTTAATTTTAGGGTTTTTTAATAGATTTTTTTCCCAGATTTTTTTTGGGTTTTTTTAAGGTTTTATTTTATTTTCTCTTTCCCACCTGTCTGATCTCACCTGTGCCACCTGCCTGTGAGATTTTTTTAGATTTTTTTTTGAGAATTTTTTTGACTTTTTTTAACAGATTTTCTTCCAGATTTTTTTTGGGTTTTTTTTTAAGGTTTTATTTTATTTTCTCTCTCCCACCTGTCTCACCTGTCTGTGAGATTTTTTAGACTTTTTTTGAGAACTTTTTCCAGTTATTTTAGGGGTTTTTTATAGATTTTTTTTCGTTTTTTTTTTTTTAGGTTTTATTTTATTTCTTTTTCTCTCTCTCACCTGTCTCACCTGTCTGAGATTTTTTTAGATTTTTTTTGAGATTTTTTTTGGCTTATTTTAGGGTCTTTTAATAGTTTTTTTTTCCAGATTTTTTTTTGTTTGTGTTTTTTTTTAGGTTTTATTTATTTTGTTTTTCTCTCTCCCTCCTGTCTCACCTGTCTCACCTGTCTCACCTGCAGCTCGTGCGACCTCAAGTACACGGAGGGGGTGCAGTCGCTCAACTGGACCAAGATCATGAAAACCATCGTGGACGACCCCGAGGGCTTCTTCGAGCAGGGCGGGTGGAGCTTCCTGGAGCCCGAGGGCGAGGTGGGGACACACCTGGGCACACCTGGGCACTCACCTGGGCAAAAAAAACGGGGAAAAACATCGAAAAAACGGGGAAAATCGGTGAAAAAACGGCAAAAATCGGGTTAAAAATGGGGATTTTGGGCACCAAGGGCGGGTGGAGCTTCCTGGAGCCCGAGGGCGAGGTGGGGACAGCACACCTGGGCACACCTGGGCACACCTGGGCACACCTGGGCAAAAAAAACGGGGAGAATCGGTGAAAAAAAGGGGAAAAACGGGTTAAAAATGGGGATTTTGGGGGTTTGGGCACACCTGGGCACACCCTGAGGGTGGGTGGAGCTTCCTGGAGCCCGAGGGCGAGGTGGGGACACCTGGGCACACCTGGGCACACCTGGGCAAAAAAAACGGGGAAAAACGGCGAAAAAAACGGCAAAAATCGGGTTAAAAATGGGGATTTTGGGGTAAAAATGGGGCTTTGGGCTCACCTGGGCACACCTGAGGGAGGTGGGACACACCTGGGCGCACCTGGGCACACCTGGGCACACCTGGGGAAAAAAACCGGGGAGAATCGGTGAAAAAATGGCAAAAATCGGGTTAAAAATGGGGATTTTGGGTTAAAAATGGGGATTTTGGGGTTAGAGTGGGGCTTTGGGCTCACCTGGGCACACCTGAGATAGATGGGACACACCTGGGCACACCTGGGCACACCTGGGGAAAAAAAACGGGGAAAATCGGCGAAAAAAACGGCAAAAATGGGGTTAAAAATGGGGATTTTGGGGCTTTGGGTTTACCTGGGCACACCTGGGTGGGAATTATGTAAAAAATGGGTTAAAAAGGGGGATTTTTGGTTAAAAATTGAGATTTTTTTTTTTGTGGTTAAAAATGTGGATTTTTGGTTAAAAATAGAGAATTTTTTTGTGGTTAAAAATGTGGATTTTTGGTTAAAATTGAGATTTTTTTTTTGTTAAAAATGTGGATTTTTGGTTAAATTGTGGCTTTTGGGTTAAAAAAAGGGGATTTTGGGGATTTTGGTCTCACCTGTGCCCACCTGGCCCCACCTGTGCGGGGCGCGGAGGCGGAGCTGGGGGTTTTTGGATAAAAACACGGATTTTGGGTCAGAAATTGAGATTTTTTTTTTTTTTGTTAAAAGTGGGGTTTTCGCATAAAAATTTTGGGGTAAAAACCGGGGATTTTGGTGCAGGGCCTGGAGGCGGAGCCGGGCGAGTCGGAGCTGGGGATTTTGGGTTAAAAGTTGGGATTTTTTTGGTTAAAAAAATAGAATTTTTTTCCGTTAAAAATTGGGGTTTTTGGATAAGATGGACATTTTGGGGTGAAAAACGGGGATTTTGGGGCAGGGCTCGGAGGCGGAGCCGGGCGGGTCGGAGTTGGAGCATTTTGGGTTAAAAAGGGGATTTTTGGTCAGAAAACAGGATTTTTTTGTTAATAAAGGGGGTTTTTGGTGGAACTGGATTTTGGGGTGAAAAACGGGGATTTTGGGGCAGGGCCCGGAGGCGGAGCCGGGCGAGTCGGAGTCAGATCTGAGGATTTTGGGTCAAAAAGGGGATTTTTGGTCAGAAAACGGGATTTTTTGGTTAATAAAGGGGGTTTTTGGTGGGACCGGATTTTGGGGTGAAAAGTGGGGATTTTGGCGCAGGGCCCGGAGGCGGAGCCAGGCGAGTCGGAGTCAGATCTGAGGATTTTGGGTTAAAAAGGGGATTTTTGGTCAGAAAACGGGATTTTTTGGCTAATAAGGGGGGTTTTTGGTGGGAGTGGATTTTGGGGTGAAAAGCGGGGATTTTGGGGCAGGGCTCGGAGGCGGAGCCGGGCGAGTCGGAGTCAGATCTGGGGATTTTGGGTTAAAAAGGGGATTTTTGGTCAGAAAACGGGATTTTTTGGCTAATAAAGGGGATTTTTGGTGGGACCGGATTTTGGGGTGAAAAACGGGGATTTTGGGGCAGGGCTCGGAGGCGGAGCCGGGCGAGTCGGAGTCAGATCTGGGGATTTTGGGTCAAAAAGGGGATTTTTGGTCAGAAAACGGGATTTTTTGCCTAATAAGGGGGGTTTTTGCGGGAACTGGATTTTGGGGTGAAAAACGGGGATTTTGGGGCAGGGCTCGGAGGCGGAGCCGGGCGAGTCGGAGTCGGAGCTGGAGGACGAGACCTTCAACCCCTCGGAGGAGGACGAGGAGGAGGAGGAGGACAGCGACGAGGATTACTCCTCCGAGGCCGAGGAGTCGGGTGCGGAAACGGGGCGAAAACGGGCGGAAACGGGAAAAACGGGGAAAAAATTGAAAAACGGGGAAAAAACTGAAAAAACGGGGAAAAAACTGAAAAAATGGGGGGAAAACGGGGATTTCGGGGTGGGAAATGGGGATTTGGGGGGGTTGGGTTCACCTGGGCGCACCTGGAGGGGGAAAATGGGGGAAAAATGGGGGAAAATGGGAAAAGAAGGGGAAAAAGTGGGGATTTGGGGTTGAAAATGGGGATTTGGGGTTAAAAGTGGGGATTTGGGGGTAAAAATGGGGATTTGGGGTTAAAAGTGGGGATTTGGGGTTAAAAGTGGGGATTTGGGGGTAAAAATGGGGATTTGGGGTTGAAAATGGGGATTTGGGGTTAAAAATGGGGATTTGGGGTTAAAAACGGGGATTTGGGGTTAAAAGTGGGGATTTGGGGTTAAAAGTGGGGATTTGGGGTTGAAAGTGGGGATTTGGGGTTAAAAGTGGAGATTTGGGGTTAAAAGTGGGGATTTTGGGGTTAAAATTGTGGATTTTGGGGTTAAAATTCTGGATTTGGGGTAAAAAATGGGGATTTGGGGTGGAAAATGGGGATTTGGGGTTGAAAATGGGGATTTGGGGTTGAAAATGGGGATTTGGGGTTAAAAGTGGGGATTTGGGGTTGAAAATGGGGATTTGGGGTTAAAAAATGGGGATTTTTGGTTCAAAGTGGGGATTTGGGGTTAAAAATGGGGATTTGGGGTTAAAAATGGGGATTTGGGGTTAAAAAATGGGGATTTGGGGTTAAAAATGGGGATTTGGGGGTAAAAGTGGGGATTTGGGGTTAAAAATGGGGATTTTGGGGGGTTTGGGCTCCCCCAGGTGCCTTTTTCCCATTTTCCTGCTTTTTTGTCCCATTCCCTGTTTTTTCTCTTGTTTTCCTGTTTTTTCATTATTTCTGCATTTCCCATTTCTCCCTGGTTTTCCCCCTTTTTTTCCTATTTTTACGGTTTTCCCGTTTTCCCAATTTTTTCCCGTTTTTTAATAATTTGTTTCACTTTCTTTCCCATTTTTTTTTCTCAATTTTATCCCAATTTTCCCAGTTTTCCCCCCATTTTCCCCATTTCTTCCTTTTTTTTCAATTTTCCCATTTTCCCCGTTTTTTCCCCCGTTTTTCCCCATTTCCAATTTTCCCCGATTTCCTCATTTTCCCTTTTTTTCACCCAATTTTCTTCTTTTCCCCCCGTTTCCCCAATTTTCCTTTTTTTCCCCATTTTGCCCCAATTTTCCCGTTTTCCCCCCAATTTTTCCCCTCCGTTTATTCTCATTTTTCCCCCGTTTTTCCCGTTTTCCCGTGGTTTTCCCCCAGAATACTCCAAGGACTCCCTGGGCTCGGAGGAGGAGAGCGGCAAGGACTGGGACGAGCTCGAGGAGGAGGCGCGCAAAGGTCGGACCCAAAATCCCCCAAATTCACCCCAAAAGCAACACACCCCAAATTCACCCCGAAATCACCCCAAAATCGCCCCAAAATTAACCCCAGAAACCCCAAATTCACCCAAAATTCACCCCAATTTCACCCCCAAAACACCAAACTCCAAATCCACCCCCTAAAACAACCAAGTTCCACCCAAAACTAACCCAAAATCCCCCGAATTTACCCCAAAAACAACTAACCCCAATTTCAACCCAAAAACACCCAAAATCACCCCAGAATTAACCCCAGAAACCCCAAATTCACCCCAAAACACCAAACTCCAAATCCACCCCCTAAAACAACCAAGTTCCACCCAAAATTAACCCAAAAAACCCCGAATTCACCCCAAAAACAACACACCCCGAATTCACCCCAAAAACACCCCAAAATTAACCCCAGAAACCCCAAATTCACCCCAAATTCACCCTAAAGCACCAAACTCCAAATCCACCCCAAGAAACAACCAAATTCCACCCAAAATTAACCCAAAAAACCCTGAATTCACCCCAAAAACAACTAACCCCAAATTCAACCCAAAAACACCCAAAATCACCCCAAAATTAACCCCAGAAACCCCAAATTCACCCCAAATTCACCCCTAAAGGACCAAACTCCAAATTCACCCCCTAAAACAACCAAGTTCCACCCAAAATTAACCCAAAATCCCCCGGATTCACCCCAAAAACAACTAACCCCAAATTCAACCCAAAAACACCCAAAATCACCCCAAAATTAACCCCAGGAACCCCAAATTCACTCTAAATTCACCCCAAATTCACCCCAAAAACACCAAACTCCAAATTCACCCCCTAAAACAACCAAATTCCACCCAAAATTAACCCAAAATCCCCCAAATTCACCCCAAAAACAACACAGCCCGAATTCACCCCAAAATCACCCCAAATCACCCCAAAATTAACCCCAGAAACCCCAAATTCACTCTAAATTCACCCCAAATTCACCAAACTCCAAATTCACCCCCTAAAACAACCAGGTTCCACCCAAACTTTACCCAAAAACTCCTGATTTCACCCAAAAACGCAAAACCCAAAACTGACCCCAAAGCCACCAAAATTTACCCCAAAATGAACCCCAAAAATCCCCGATTTCACCCCCAAAAACCCCAAATTCGCCCTCAAATACCCAAAATCCTTCAAAATTCAGCTCCAAACCCCCCAAATCCTCTCAAAATTCTTAAAAGTTACAAAAAATGTTAATTTTTACCAAAATTTTCACTTTTCGCCCCAGCGGACCGCGAGAGCCAGAACAAATCCCCCCAGATTCACTCAAAACCCCTAAACTCGCTCAAAATCCCTCAAATCTCCCCAAAAAAAACCCCGAGTTCTCCCCAAATCTCCTAAAAAACGGCAAAAATTACAAAAAAGGTCAATTTTAACCGAAATTTCCATTTTTCACCCCAACGGACTGCCCGAGCCACAACAAATCCCCCCAAATCCACCCCAAAATTCCTAAACTCGCTCAAAATCCCCCAAATCTCCCCAAAAGAACCCCGAGTTCTTCCCCAAATCTCCTAAAATGGCAAAAATCACAAAAACGGTCAATTTTAACCGAAATCTCCATTTTTCACCCCAACAGACTGCGCCAGCCACAACAAACCCCCCCAAATTCACCCCAAAATTCCCAAAATCCCCCGAAAACCCCAAATTCAGCCCCCAGAACCCCTGAAATCAAAAAAACATCCCCAAAATCCCTTTTAAACGGCAGAAATTGCGAAAATTCGCATTTTAACCAAAATCGTGGTTTTTCTCCCCAGCCGACCGCGAGTCGCAGTACGAGGAGGAGGAGGAGCGGGGGCGGGGCCGGAAGCGGAAGGGCCCCCCCGGGCGGGGCCGGCCCCACCCCCCCAAGAAGAAGCGGAAGTGACCCAGGACCCGAAATCGCCGCTTTTCGCCCCAAAATCCCGGCGGGGGGGAGGGGGGGAAATGGCCCGAAATTCGGGGGAATTGTCCCAAAAATTTGGGGGAAAATGCCCCAAAAGTTTGGGGAAATTGTCCCAAAAATTTGGGGGGAAAAATCCCAAAAATTGGGGGAAATTGGCCCAAAAATTTGGGGAAAAATACCCTGAAAATTTGGGGAAATTGCCCCAAAAATTTGGGGAACACATCTCGTGAGAGTGGGGCAAAAATCCCAAAAATTTGGGGGAATTTATCCCGAAAATTTGGGGAAATTGCCCCAAAAATTTGGGGGAAAATACCCCGAAAATTGGGGGAAAATACCCCAAAAATTTGGGGGAAGTTGTCCCAAAATTCTGGGAAAAGTGAACTCAAATTTGGGGGGGAAAATGGGAATTTTGGGGAAAAAATAATCTCAAGTTTTTAAGAAAATGACCCAAAAGTCTGAAAAAAAAAAAATTCCCGGAAATTTGGGGGAGAAAAAAAAATCTCAAATTTTTGGGAAAAAACCTAAAATCCTGGGGGAAAAAAAATCCTCAAATTTAGGGGGAAAAAAATCCCAAAATTTACAGAAAAAAACCCCAAATTTGGGGAGAACAAGAACCCAAATCTGAGGGGAAATACCCCAAATTTGGGAGGGAAAAAATGTCAAATTTTATGGGGAAAAAAACCCCAAATTTTGGTGGAAAATGCCCGGATTTGGGATTTCCGCCCTGGCCCCGCCCCCTTTTGGGTTTTTCCCAATTTCCCCCAGATTTCCCCCAAATTTCCCCGATTTTTGGGGTTTTTTTCCCCAAATTTATCTTTTTTTGTTTTGTCCATTTTTATTTCATTTTTCCCTTTCCCAAATTCTTTTTTTTCCTCTGGAATTTTGGGGCAATTCCCGCAGATTTTGGGGTCCCTCCAGCCCTCCCAAATTTGGGTTTTTTGGGTCAGAATTGGGGGAATTTGGGGGAGGTTTTGGGGCGATTTCCTGGGATTTCGGGGCTCCTCAGATTTCACGGTTTTCTCCCAAAACTTTGAGATTTTCCTCCAATTTTTGGGGCGATTTCCCAGGATTTTGTCTTTTCCACCAATATTTGGGGTCATTTCCCCCAATTTTGGATTTTCCCTCCAATTTTTGGGGTGTTTTCTCACAATTTTTGGGGTCATTTCCCGGAATTTTGGGTTTCCCACCATTTTTTGGGTCATTTCCCAGGATTTTGGGTTTTCCCCTCTGATTTTTTGGGTCATTTCCCAGGATTTTGGATTTTTTGGGTTCATTTCCCACAATTTCGGGATTTTCCTCCCATTTTTGGGGTAATTTCCCTGAAATTTGGGTTTCCCACCATTTTTTTGGGTCATTTCGCAGGATTTTGGATTTTTTGGGGTAATTTCCCACAATTTTGTGTTTTCTCTCCAATTTTTGGGGTCATTTCCCAGGATTTTTTGTTTCCCCCCGGATTTTTGGGGTCGTTTCCCAGGATTTTGGATTTTTTGGGGTCATTTCCCGGGATTTTGGGGTTTTTCCCCAATTTCTGCATTTCCCCCCAAATCCGGGCCGGGGGGACCCCGAATTTCCCCGAATTTGCCCCAAAACGGCCCCGGAATTTTCCTTTTTTTGTTGTTTCTGTATTTATGGGGGGCTCCCCCTTTTTGGGGGGAATTCTCCCGATTTTGGGGCTCCCCCCGGGGCCTCCCCCCCCCCCCCGACCCTCGTGGGCTCTTTTCCAAAATTCAATAAAAATCTCGTTTTTTTAAGGTTTTCTAACAAAAAACAGGAAAAAAAAAAACGACGGAAATGCTGCGGCCCGGGATTGGGGGGAAATGGGGGGAAAATGGGAAAAATGGGGAAAAAATGAAAAAAATGGGGAAAAAATTGGGGGAAATTGGGGAAAAAATGGGGGAAAAATGAAAAAATGGGGGGAAATTGGAAAAAACTGGAAAAATGGGGAAAAAATGAAAAAAATGGGGGAAAAATTGGGGAAATTGGAAAAAAATGGAAAAAATAAGGGGAAATTGGGGAAAATTGGAAAAAAAATTGAAAAAATTAGGGGAAATTGGGAAAAATGGGGGAAATTGGGAAAAAATGGGGGGAAATTGGGAAAAACTGGAAAAATGGGGAAAAATGAAAAAAATGGGGGAAAAATTGGGGGAAATTGGGGAAAAATGGGGAAAAAATGGGGAAAATTGGAAAAAATGGGGAAAAAATGAATGACAATAATGGGGAAAAAATAAATGAAAAAAATGGGGAAAAAATTGGGGGAAATTGGAAAAAAAATGGAAAAAATGGGGAAAAAATGAAAAAATGGGGGAAAATGGAGGAAATTGGAAAAAAATGAAAAAAATGGGGGAAAATTGGGGGAATTGGGAAAAAATGGAAAAAATGGGGGAAATTGGGAAAAAATGGGGGAAAATTAGGGGAAATTAAGGCGAAATTGGGGAAAAAACTGGAATATGGGGGAAATTGAGGGGAGATTGGGATAAAGGGGAGAAACAGAGGAAAAATTGGGGAAAATTGGGGAAAATGGGAATTATTGGGAAAAAATGGAGGGAAATTGGGGGAAAATGGGAGAAAAAGTGGAAGAAATTGGGGAGAAATGGGGAAATTGAGGAAAACGGGGAGAAAATCGGGAAATGGGGCAAAAATGTGGGGAAAATGAGAAAAACGGGGAAAAATTTTGGGGGAAAATGGTGGGAAATTGGGAAAGAAATGGGAAAAATGGGGGGAAATTGGGAAAAAAGGGATAAAATTGGTAAAAAAAGGGGGAAAACATTGGGGAAAAAAGGGAAAAATAGGAATAAATGGGGGAAGTTTAGAAAAATAGGGAGAAAATGGGAGAGAATTGGGAAAAAATGGGGGGACATTTGGGGAAAATGGGAAAAATTGGGAAAATTGAGTGGAAATGGGGGGAAATTGGGAAATCACTCAGAAACCATTTGGATTTGGGGTCAAACTGGTTCAAACTGGGGTGGAACCAGTTCAGAGGGGGAAAACCAGTTTGGAGTGTGGGGACCATGGTGGGGACACTGGTTTGGAGCGGGACGCACCACTTTAAATCACATTAATTCACCTAAAATCACATTAATCCAGTTTAACTGGGCCTAAACCAGTTTGAGTGGGCCTAAACCAGTTTATTTTGCCCCAAACCGGTTTAAATCACCCCCAAACCACTTTAATTTGCCACAAACAATTTCAATTTGCCCCAAACCGGTTTTAAGTAGGCCCAAACCAGTTTAAATCACAGCAAACCGGTTAAAAAGGCCCCAAACCAGTTAAATTTAACTCAAACCAGTTTAAGTGACCCCAAACCAGTTTAAACCACCTCAGGTCACTTTAAATCATCTCAGACCGGTTTAATTTGCCTCAAACCAGTTAAATTTAACTCAAACCAGTTTAAAAGGCCTCAAACCAGCGCGAACTGTGACCAGGCCTAACCCCGCCCCCCAATCGTGACCGACAGTTCTGATGGCGAATCGTCGCGCGCCTTTGGTGCCTCTCGCCCAATCACAGCCCGCGCTCAGCTGCTCGCCCCGCCCTCCACGTTGAGCAAATCACGTCTGCTGGCGCATGCGCACATCTCGTCGCTCGTCCCGGGGCGGGCGCTCCGTTTGGGGGTCGACTACGATTGGCGGAGCGGTAAAAATGGCGTCGAGCTCGGCCAATCAGCGCCGCGCGCCGCGTGATTGACGCAACCCCCGAGCCACTCGCCGCCTCTCCTCCCCCTCCCGCGCAACGGCGCCGCGCGCGCCCCCATTGGCTCAGGCGCTGATTGACGCGCCACGTGGCGAATCGCCGCGCGTAGCGGGGCGGCGGGGGCGGGCCGGGCGCCTCTCGCGGCGCTGAGGGCGGCGCGGGCGCCATTTTGCGCTCAGCCCCCGGAGGAAGCGGCGGCGGCGGCGGCGGTGCCCGGAGCGGTGAGGGGGCAGCGGGGGCGGCTCCGCGCGGGTCCCGCCGGGGCTGCGGGCGGTTCTCGAACGTTCGGGGGGGGGGGGGGGGGATCCCGTGAGGGGGAGAAAGGGAAAAGAGGGGGGGGGGGGGGCGGAGATGGCGGCGGCGCGTGAGGGAGCGAGGCGGGAAAAGGTGGGGGGGGAAGGAGGGGGGGGGGCGGCCCCCTCAGAGCCGTGAGGGGAGGGGCGGGGTCTGAGCGGCGGTGGGCGGGGCTAAGGCCGTTTAAAAGCTCGATAAAAAGCTCATTAAGCTAATTACCACCCGGCGGAGGGTGGTAATTAACCCCTTCGGGGCCGTAATTAACCCTGCCGGGGGCGTGGTGCGGCTCGGGAGGCGGAGCGTCGCTGAGGGGGCGTGGTTTGCTTAATAACGGGTTAATTAATTGGCTCTGGCTTTGATGAACCCCCAGTGGGGGCGGGGTTGACCCCTCAGGGGGCGTGGCTTAGCCCTTATTAACCCCTGGGGTTAATTACCTCCCTGGGGCGTAATTCATTATACTGGAGGCCTTTATATGCATAATTACCCCCTCAGGAGGCGTGGCTGATCCTTTCAGGGCTAATTAATGCATTTAAGAGTTAATGAACCCGTGAGGGGCGGGGTCAAAGCTTAGGGGCAGGGCTGTGGGGAGGGGGCGTGGCCAGATAGGGCATTGGGGCATTGAAAACTTTAATTAAACTCATCAAAGGCTTAATTAGCACCTCTGGGGGCTGGTAGCTCTTAGCTTTGCACCCAAATTCCCGAATTTCTCCTTTCCCTGCAGATTTTGGCAGTTCCAACCCCTTCCCTTTCAACTTTTTTATATTCCTCGGGGTTTTCTCCTCTTTACCTCAATTTCAGCAGCCCAAAACCGGAATTTTCCTCGTTTTTGGGGCTAAATCCCCAAATCCTTCCAAACCCAGGGGGTCCCATTTTATTTTAAACCGGTTTGGGGCGATTTTAACCGGTTTGGGCCCAGTTAAAGTGGTGTGCCCCAGTCCAAACCAGTTTCCCCAAACTGGTTTCCACACTCCCACTGCTTTTCCCCCATTTTTCTCCAATTTCATCCCATTTTCCCAGTATCTCCCCGGTTTTTCCCAACTTCTTCCCAGTTTCTCCCCATTTCCCACAATTTCTCTCCATTTCCCGCAACTTTTTCCCCTTTCCTGCAGTTTTCCCAATTTTTCCCCCATTTTTCCCAATTTCATCGCATTTTTCCCAATTTCCTCCCCGTTTTTGCTCCATTTCCCCAATGTTTTTCCCAATTTTTCCCATTTCCCTTCGTTTTTCCCAAATTTCCCCCAATTTCCTCCCATTTCTTCCCCCATTTTCCCCCATTTTTCCCCATTTTCTCCAATTTTTCTCCGTTTTCCTCCATTTTTCTGAATTTCCCCCCCTTTTTTCCTGGTTTTCCCCAATGTTTCCCCATTTTTCCCAATTTCCCCCCATTCCTTCCCCAGTTTTTCCCAATTTCCTCCATTTTTCCCAATTTTTCCCTGTTTTCTCCCAATTTGCCCCAATTTTTCTCCTTTTTTCTCAATTTTCTCCCAGTTTTTCCCCATTTTCTCCAATTTCCCCCATCTTTTCCCAATTTTTTCCTCATTTTTCCAATTTTCCCCCCACTTTCTCCAAAATTTTCCCCATTTTTTCCAAATTTCCCCCAATTTTGCCCCATTTCCTTCCTATTTTTCCTATTTTCTCCCAGTTTTCCCCAATTTTCCCCGTTTTTTCCCCAATTTCCCCCGTTTTTTCAGGGACACAGCAGATTCCTGAGGACTCCCCAATTCTGGGCCCAAATCCCCAAATTTCCCCCAATTTCAATCCCCCCAGACCCCGATTCCCGCCGCCCCCAAAATCCCCATTTCTCACCCCAAACCCTCCCCCACTCCTCTCCAGCAGGGGGCGTGGTCAGAGCGCGGTGGGCGTGGCCTGAGCGCAGCGTGGGCGGGGCCTGGGCAGGGGGGAGGGGTCTCTCAACCTTCTCTCCTTCCGCAGGTGCGCCCGGACCGGCCCCTCCCCCTCCTTTGGCCCCGCCCCTTTTCCCTTTCCCCGCCCCCTTTCCACCCCCCCCCCCACCCCGGTGCCGTTTTGGGCCGAATCCGCCCGATTTTGGAGGTTTTTTATTTTATTAAAAAAGGGGGGAAAAATTTAAAACTTTAATGGAATCGAAGCGAAATTTTGGAGGGGGTTTTGTCGCGGTGGGGGAGGGGCGCAGCTGGGGGCGGGGCGGAGGCGGGGGAGGGGCGGCCCCTCCCCCCTCTGCCCCTCCCCCCGCCCCCCCCAATTTGCATTTTTTTTGTCTCTTTTTGTTCCACAGCGCGATTTTTTTTGAGCCGGCGGCGACCGTAAGTTCCACAAATTTTCATTTTTTTTTAATTGCTTTTTTTTTTTTAATTGTTGGGGTTTTTTGGTTTTTTTTTTTTTTTTTTTTTTTTGTGTTATTTTTCCGCTCCCCCCCCCCCCCTTTTCTCCCCCCTTTGCTCCTCCCACCAATGAATTATTCGTGCGGGTTTTGCCCCTCTCCCCCCTGCCCCTAAGCCACGCCCTTCGCGCCCCTCCCACACCCCGCCCACGGCCCCTCCCACCGAGCCCCCGAAACTGCCCCGAAATGGCCAAAAATGCCCCAAAAACGGCCAAAAATGCCCCCGAAAACGGCCCTGGAATGGTCCAGGATGGCCCCGAATGGTCAAAACGACCCGAAAAGGCCCAAAATGGCCCCAAAATGAACGCGAGGGCCCCTCCCCCCTCTGAGCATTTTCAGGGATTTTACTCGAGGGGAAAAAAATTCAGGAAAATTTTTAAATTTTTTTTTTTTTTTTTAATTTTTTATTTTTCTAATTGTTTTTTTTTTTTTATTATTTTTTCCAATTGGTTTTTCCCCAGATTTTTTTATTTTTTTAATTTTTTATTTTTAATTTTTTTTTTTTTTAATTTTTTATTTTTTCCTCCTGGGGCGTCTTTGGCTCAGCTCCTCCCCCTCTCGCTAAGCCCCGCCCCCCCTGACCCGTTTTGGCCACGCCCCCTCCACCCCTTTGCCCCGCCCCCTTCGCCGCCGCCGACCCACGGACGCCCCTCCCCCCCCACCGGAGCCCCTCCCCCCACGGTAAGAGGCGGAGCTTCCTTCGTATGCAAATTAGCGCTAATTGGGGCTGGCCAATCAGGGGCTGGCTACCCCTCATTAGGGATTCAGGACTAATTAATCATGTTAATCAGGGGTTTCAAGCGGGCATTGGGTTTTACGGTGTTAATTAGCTTGATTAATGCTGTAATTAATTACAAAATTAAGTCTGTAATAATCTGTTTAGCATATTTGATGCTGATTGTTAATTAGCCTAATTTATTTGTTTACAAAGGGCAGCAGAACCAGCGCTAATTAGCGCTCTAAATTTTATGCTAATTAACCTTAATTAACAGGCAAGATACTTTAGTTCAATACTGATTAATCCTTAATTAACACGCGGGGTGGTTTTAGTTTTATGGTAATTATCCCTTAATTAACGGGCGTGCTAATTGGGTAATATTCATTAGCAGGAGCGGGTGAGGTTGGGGCTAATTAGCATTAATTGTGGGGAGGCTGCAGGTGATTGGCTCGTAGCTAGTTATGCTAATTACCCTGCCTGATGCTAATGAGGGTGGCTAATTACCATAAATAATGAGGGGCGGGGGCTAATGTAGGGCGCCATTAGCAAAATGCGTTAATTAAGGTGGTGGGCGTGGCCATTAGGTGCCGCTTATGCTAATGAGATGCTAATGAGATGCTAATTATGGGAGAAGGAACCGGGGGGGTTCCGGTCGGATTTTTGGGCATTTTTGTAATTTTTGGTTCAGGTTTTGGGTGGGTTTGGGTCATTTTGGGCGGGTCCAGGTGGATTTGGGATTTTTCAATATTTGTGGTTATTTTTTGGGTGGATCCTGCTGGATTTGGGATTTTTGGATATTTTTAGTTAATTTTGGGCGGTTCCAGGTGGATTTGGGATTTTTCAATATTTGTAGTTAATTTTTGGGTGGATCCTGCTGGATTTGGGATTTTTGGATATTTTTAATTATTTTTAGGGTGGATCCTGGTGGATTTTGAATTTTTTGATATTTTTAGGTATTTTTTTGGGTGGATCCTGGTGGGTTTAGGAATTTTTGGATCTTTTTAGTTAATTTTTGGGTGGATCTTGGTGGGTTTTGAATTTTTGGATATTTGTAGTTAATTTTTGGGTGGATCCTGGTGGGTTTTGAATTTTTGGATATTTTTAGGTAAATTTTTGGGCGGATCCAGGTGGATTTTGAATTTTTGGATATTTTTAGTTAATTTTTGGGCAGATCCTGGTGGGTTTTGAATTTTTGGGTATTTTTAGTTAATTTTTGGGCAGATCCTGGTGGGTTTTGAATTTTTGGGTATTTTTAGTTAATTTTTGGGTGGATCCTGGTGGGGTCTTGAATTTTTGGGTATTTTCAGTTAATTTTTGGGCGGTTCCAGGTGGATTTTGAATTTTTGGATATTTGCAGTTAATTTTGAGCGGATCCAGGTGGGTTTCTGTATTTTTGGATATTTGTAGTTATTTTTTGGGCGGTTCCAGGTGGGTTTTGAATTTTGATATTTTTAGTTCAATTTTTTCGGTGGATCGTGGTGGGTTTTGAATTTTTGGATATTTGCAGTTATTTTTTGGGTGGTTCCAGGGGAATTTTTGGTGTTTTTTGGGTGTGCTTGCGTATTTTTGGGTTATTTTGGGTTTTTGCATGGTTTTGGAAATTATTTGGGTGGTTCCAGGTGATTTTTGGTGATTTTTGCAGTTTTTTGTCATTTTTCAGGTGGTTTTGTTATTTTTGGGTGGTTCCAGGTGATTTTTAGCTCCTTTTTGGGGTAGTTTTTTGAAGTATTTTGGGTGGTTCCATGTGATTTTTTTTTTATTATTTTTTTGAGCTTTTGGGTTCATTTTTCAGGGTGGCTCCAGGTGGTTTTTAGTTATTTTTTTGGGGTCATTTTTGGAGTGTTTTGGTTATTTTGTGCTGGTTCCAGGTGGGTTTTTTTTACTTTTTGGTGCTTTTTAAAATCAGTTTTTTGATGGTTCCGGGTGATGTTTTTGGGGTAACTCCGGGCGGTTTTTGGTTATTTTAGGATGGTTCCAGGTGGGTTTTTTATTATTTTTTGGAGCTTTTTAGAATCAGTTTTTTGATGGTTCCAGGTGATGTTTTTGGGTGGTTTTTGGATTTTTTGTGCTGGTTCCAGGTGGGTTTTTATTACTTTTTCGAGTTTTTTAAAATCACTTTTTTGATGGTTCCAGGTGATGTTTTTGGGGTAACTCTGGGCGGTTTTGGGTTATTTTGTGCTGGTTCCAGGTGGGTTTTTATTATTATTTTTTGGAGCTTTTTTAAATCACTTTTTTGATGGTTCCAGGTGATGTTTTTGGGGTAAATCCAGGTGGTTTTTGTTTTTTTTGTGCTGGTTCCAGGTGGGTTTTTGTTACTTTTTGGAGCTTTTTAGATCAGTTTTTTGATGGTTTCAGGTGATGTTTTTGGGGTAACTCCGGGCGGTTTTTGGTTATTTTGTGCTGGTTCCAGGTGGGTTTTTATTATTTTTTGGAGCTTTTTTAAAATCACTTTTTGATGGGTTCCGGGTGATGTTTTTGGGGTAAATCCAGCGGTTTTTGGTTATTTTGTGCTGGTTCCAGGTGGGTTTTTGTTACTTTTTGGAGCTTTTTAAAATCACTTTTTTGAATGGTTCTGGGTGATGTTTTTGGGGTAAATCCAGGTCATTTTTGGTTATTTTGTGCTGGTTCCAGTTGGGTTTTTATTATTTTTTGGAGCTTTTTTAAAATCACTTTTTGGCTGGTTCCAGGTGATGTTTTTGGGGTAACTCCAGGTGGTTTTTGTGTATTTTAGGGTGGTTCTAGGTGGGTTTTTATTCTTTTTTGGAGCTTTTTAGAATCAGTTTTTTGATGTCAGGTGGTGATGGTTCCAGGTGGTTTTTTGGTGGTTTTTGGTTGTTTGTGTGGTTTTTGGTTATTTTGTGCTGGTTCCAGGTGGGTTTTTATTATTATTTTTTGGACTTTTTAGAATCACTTTTTTGATGGTTTCAGGTGATATTTTTTGGGGTAACTCCGGGCGGTTTTGGGTCGGTTTTTTGCGCGTCCCCGCCCCACCCTCTAACCCCGCCCCCTCCCCACCCCCTTGCAGGCCCCGCCCCTGTCCCCGCCCACCGCCACCATGGCCAGCAACGTGACCAACAAGACGGACCCGCGCTCGCTCAACTCGCGCGTCTTTCATCGGCAACCTCAACACGCTGGTGGTGAAGAAGAGCGACGTGGAGGCCATCTTCTCCAAGTACGGCAAGATCGTCGGCTGCTCCGTGCACAAGGGCTTCGCCTTCGTGCAGTACGTCAACGAGCGCAACGCCCGCGCCGCCGTGGCCGGGGAGGACGGCCGCATGATCGCCGGCCAGGTGCTAGGTGAGCTCCCGGCCGCGCGCGGTCGGTCCTGCCGGGCGCTCGTGGTTGGGCTGAGGGAGGTTCTGGGAGGTGTTGTGGAGTCTCCAAGGGTGTGGACAGGAGGATCCTCACGTTTGTTTGGATCAGTGATGGTCAGGGAGCTCAGCAGCGAGGTGGCCCTGGTAACTCATGGTCAGTTATGGTGACTTCTCAACTTCTGGGTTGGTTCTGTGAGGTGTTATGGAGTCTCTGAGGATGGGACAGGAGGAGTCTCACACTCGTTTGGATCAGTGATGGTCAGGAAGTTGGTCAGCGTGGTGGCCCTGGTCAGTTATGGTCACTCCTGGACTTGTGGGTGAGGTTCTGTGAGGTGTTATAGAGTCTCTGAGGGTGGAACAGGAGGATCCTCACGTTTGTTTGGATCGGCGATGGTCAGGAAGGTGGTCAGCAAGGTGGCCATGGTCAGTTATGGTCGCTCCTGGACTTGTGGGTGAGGTTCTGTGAGGTGTTATGGAGTCTCTGAGGGTAGAACAGGAGGATCCTCACGTTTGTTTGGATCAGCGATGGTCAGGGAGCTCAGCAGCGAGGTGGCCGTGGTCACCCATGGTCAGTTATGGTCACTCCTGGACTTGTGGGTGAGTTTCTGTGAGGGGTTATGGAGTCTCTGAGGATACAACAAGAGGATCCTCGCGTTTGTTTGGATCAGCGATGGTCAGGGAGCTCAGCAGCGAGTGGCCGTGGTCACCCATGGTCAGTTATGGTCGGTCCTGGACTTGTGGGTGAGGTTCTGTGAGGTGTTATGGAGTCTCTGAGGGTACAACAGGAGGATCCTCACACTTGTTTGGAATCAGTGATGGTCAGGGAGCTCAGCAGCGAGGTGGCCCTGGTCGTCCATGGTCAGTTATGGTCGGTCCTGACTTGTGGGTGAGGTTCTGTGGGTGTTATGGAGTCTCTGAGGGTGGAACAGGAGGAGTCTCGCGCTTGTTTGGATCGGCGATGGTCAGGGAGCTCAGCAGCGAGGTGGCCATGGTGGCCCATGGTCAGTTTATGGTGACTTCTCACTTCTGGGTTGGTTCTGTGAGGTGTTATGGAGTCTCCGAGGGTGGGACAGGAGGATCCTCACGTTTGTTTGGATCAGCGATGGTCAGGAAGGTGGTCAGCGAGGTGGCCATGGTCAGTTATGGTCACTCCTGGACTTGTGGGTGAGGTTCTGTGAGGGGTTATGGAGTCTCTGAGGGTGGAACAGGAGGAGTCTCACACTCGTTTGGATCAGCGATGGTCAGGAAGGTGGTCACCAAGGTGGCCATGGTCAGTTATGGTCACTCCTGGACTTCTGGGTTGGTTCTGTGAGGTGTTACGCGGGTCTCTGAGGATCAGGACAGGAGGATCCTTATGTCATTTTTGACCAGTGGTGCTCAAGGAGGTGGTCAGCGAGGTGGCCATGGTCGCCCAATGGTCACGTATGGTCCCTAACCAAGGTTCTGTGAGGTGTTATGGAGTCCTAAGGGCGGGATAGGAGGATCCTTACCTTTGTTTGGATTAGTGGTGGTCAGGGAGGTGGTCAGCCAAGGTGGCCATGGTCACTCATGGTCAGGTATGGTCCCTAACCGAGGTTCTGTGAGGTGTTATGGAGTCTCTGAGGGTGGGATAGGAGGATCCTTACCTTTGTTTGGATTAGTGGTGGTCAGGGAGGTGGTCACCAAGGTGGCCACAGTCATGTGTGGTCATTCTGATGCCATCCTGAACTCCTGGGTTTGGTTCCGTGAGGTGTTCTGGGGTCTCTGAGGAGAGGACAGCACAGTCCCCACCTCAGGTCTGACCAGTGATGGTCGGGGAGGTGGTCACCAAGGTGGCCCCGGTCACTCGTGGTCGGCCGTGGATGCTCCTGCCTTTTTTGGGGTGGTTTTGGTGGTTTTGGGAGCTGGTTTGGACCCTGGGTCAGTCTGTGGTCATCGGTCAGTCTTGATGGTCACTGCTGGTCATTCCTGGGGTCGTTTTGGGGTCACCTTGGGGTCAGTTTTGGGGTCACTCTGGGGTCACTTTGGGGTCACTTTCGGGGTCAGTTTAGTGGTCACTTTGGGGTCACTTTGTGGTCACTTTGGGGTCATTTTTGGGGTCATTCCTGGGGTCACTTTGTGGGTCACTTTGTGGTCATTTTGGGGTCAGTTTTGGGTCACTTTGTGGTCACTTTGTGTCACTCTGTGGTCACTCTGGTCAGTTTTGGGGTCACTTTTGGGGTCAGTTTTTGGGGTTTTTTGGGTCAGTTTTTGGCCATTCCCTGGGGTCACTCTGTGGTCATTTTGGGGTCACTTTGCGGTCAGTTTGGGGTCAATTTGTGGTCACTCTGTGGTCAGTTTTGGGGGTCATTTTTTGGGTCAGTTTTTGGGGTTTTTTGGGTCAGTTTCTGGCCATTCCCTGGGGTCAGTTTGGGGTCACTTTGTGGTCACTTTGTGGTCACTCTGTGGTCACTTTGTGGTCACTCTGTGGTCAGTTTTCGGGTCACTCTGTGGTCAGTTTTGGGGTCACTTTGGGGTCAGTTTTGGGGTTTTTTTGGGTCAGTTTCTGGCCATTCCCTGGGGTCAGTTTGGGGTCAGTTTTGGGGTCACTTTGGGGTCACTCTGTGGTCAGTTTTTGGGGTTTTTTGAGGTCACTTTTTGGCCATTCCCTGGGGTCAGTTTGGGGTCACTTTGGGGTCACTCCGGGGGCCATTTTGGGCTCGTTCTGAACCATTTTTGGGTCTTTTTTCCACCCATTTCTCGCACCCTCCTGGGGTGGACTCCTCGAACGGCCCAAAAACTCCACAAACCGCCCCAAAAACGACCCAAAATCGCCCCAAACCTCCCCAAAACGATCAGAGTCACCCCAAACTGCCCCAAATCACCGCAAACTGACGCAAAGTGACCCAAATTTGCCCAAAATGACCCAAATTTTCCCCAAACTGCCCCAAACTGACACAAAATTTGCCCAAAATCACCAGAATTCACCCCAAATTTCCCGCAGGACGTCAACCTGGCGGCCGAGCCGAAGGTGAAACCGGGGCAAGGCGGGCGTGAAGCCCCAAACTGCCCCAAAATGCCCCAAACTGCCCCAAACTGACCCCAACTGACCCCAAACCAAAAACCAACCGAAACTGCCCCAAACCGACCCAAAACGCCCCAGTTGCTCCAAATTTGCCCAAAATCCCCCGAATTCACCCCAAATTTCCCGCAGACATCAACCTGGCGGCCGAGCCGAAGGTGAACCGGGGCAAGGCGGGGGTGAAGCCCCAAACTGCCCCAAACTGCCCCAAAACTGCCCCAAACCGACCCAAAACGCCCCAATTGCCCCAAATTTGCCCAAAATCACCGGAATTCACCCCGAATTTCGCGCAGACATCAACCTGGCGGCCGAGCCGAAGGTGAACCGGGGCAAGGCGGGGCGTGAAGCCCCAAACTGACCCAAACTGACCCAAACTGACCCCAAACTGACCCAAACCGACCCAAAATGCCCCAATTGCACCAAATTTGCCCAAAATCACCGGAATTCACCCCGGATTTCCTGCAGACATCAACCTGGCGGCCGAGCCGAAGGTGAACCGGGGCAAGGCGGGCGTGAAACCCAAACTGCCCCCAAACTGACCCAAACTGACCCCAAACCGCCCCAAACCGACCCAAAACGCCCCAATTGCCCCAAATTTGCCCAAAATCCCCCGAATTCACCCCGAATTTCCCGCAGACATCAACCTGGCGGCCGAGCCGAAGGTGAACCGGGGCAAGGCGGGCGTGAAACCCCAAAATGCCCCAAACTGACCCAAACTGACCCAAACTGCCCCAAACTGACCCCAAACCGACCCAAAATGCCCCAATTGCCCCAAATTTGCCCAAAATCCCCGGAATTCACCCCGAATTTCCCGCAGACATCAACCTGGCGGCCGAGCCGAAGGTGAACCGGGGCAAGGCGGGCGTGAAGCGCTCGGCGGCCGAGATGTACGGGTCAGTACCCGCCCCCCCGTCACCGTCCCCCCTCGTCAGGTGGGGACCCCCGGGGGGCGCTGATTTTGGGGCGAAACGCGCCGGTTTTGGGAAAATTGGGGAGAAGTTCGGGAAAATTGGGGTTTTTGGGGGTTTTGGGGTGTCCTAAGGGGGTTTTGGGGGGTCTAATGGGGGGATTTGGGGGGCCCAGGGACCCTCGTCAGGTGGGGACCCTTTGGGGGGGGTGCTGATTTTGGGGTGAATCGCGGCCGTTTTGGGAAAATTCAGGGAAACTTGGGGATTTTGGGGTGGTTTTGGGGGGTTCTGAGGGGAAATTTTGGGGGTTTGGGGAGGACAGGGATTTGGGGGGTGCTGGGGAGGGTTTGGGGCATCCCAGAAGACTTTTGGGAGTCCCAGGGCATTTTTGGGGAGATTTTGGGGGGTTTTGGGGATTCTGGGAGGATTTGGGGCACCCCAGGGGAATTTTGGGAATCCCAGGGCATTTTTGGGGAGATTTTGGGGGGTTTTGGGGTGTCTCGGGGGGTTTTGGGAATCCCAGAGGGTTCTTGTGGGGTTTGGGGGTTGTTCTGAGAATTTTGGGGCGAATCTGGGAGGGTTTGGGGTGTCCCGGGGGATTTTTGGCAATGCCAGGATTATTTTGGCAATCCCAGGGATTTTTTGGGGCGGTTTTGGGGGTTTTGGGGTGTCCCAGGGGCGTTTTGTGAATCCCAGAGGGTTTGGAGAATCCCAGGGTATTTTTGGGGTGGTTTTGGGGATTTTTGGGAATCCCAGGGTGTTTTTGGGGAGGGTTTTTGGGGGTGTTTTGGGGCATTTTTGGGGAGGGTTTTTGGGGTATTTTGGGGCGTTTTTGGGGAGGGTTTTTGGGGTATTTTGGGGTGTTTCAGGGTATTTTTGGGGAGAGTTTTTGGGGTGTTCCGGGGCATTTTTGGGGAGGGTTTTTGGGGTGTTTCGGGGTGTTTTTGGGGAGGGTTTTTGGGGTGTTTCAGGACATTTTTGGGGAGAGTTTTTGGGGTGTTTTGGGGCATTTTTGGGGTGTTTCGGGGCGTTTTTGGGGAGGGTTTTTGGGGTGTTTTCGGGCATTTTTGGGGAGGGTTTTTGGGGTGTTTCGGGGTGTCCCGGGGCATTTTTGGGGAGGGTTTTCGGGGTGTTTTGGGGCATTTTTGGGGAGGGTTTTTGGGGAGTCCCAGGGTGTTTTTGGGGAGGGTTTTTGGGGAGGGTTTTTGGGGTGTTTCGGGGCATTTTTGGGGAGGGTTTTTGGGGTGTTTTGGGGCATTTTTGGGGAGGGATTTTGGGGTGTTTTGGGGTATTTTTGGGGAGCGTTTTTGGGGTGTTTTGGGGCATTTTTGGGGAGGGTTTTTGGGGTGTTTCAGGGCATTTCTGGTGATGTTTTTGGGGTGTTTCAGGGCATTTCTGGGGAGGGTTTTTGGGGTGTTTCGGGGCGTTTTTGGGGAGGGTTTTTGGGGTGCTTCGGGGTTTTTTGGGGAGGGTTTTTGGGGTGTTTCGGGGCATTTCTGGGGAGGGTTTTTGGGGTGTTTCCGGGCATTTTGGGGGAGGGTTTTTGGGGTGTTTCGGGGTGTCCCGGGGCATTTTTGGGGAGGGATTTTGGGGTGTTTTGGGGCATTTTTAGGGAGGGATTTTGGAGAGGGTTTTTGGGGTATTTCAGGGCATTTTTGGGGAGGGTTTTTGGGGTGTTTCAGGGTATTTTTGGGGAGCATTTTTGGGGTGTTTTGGGGTATTTGTGGGGAGGGTTTTGGGGTGTTTTGGGGCATTTTTGGGGAGGGTTTTTGGGATGTTTCGGGGCGTTTCTGGGGAGGGTTTTGGGGCTGTTTCAGGGTATTTTTGGGGAGGGTTTTTGGGGTGTTTTTGGGGAGGGTTTTTGGGGTGTTTCAGGGCATTTTTGGGGAGGGTTTTTGGGGTGTTTCGGGGTATTTTTGGGGAGGGTTTTTGGGGTGTTTCAGGGCATTTTTGGGGAGGGTTTTTGGGGTGTTTCGGGGCATTTCTGGGGAGGGTTTTTGGGGTGTTTCGGGGCATTTTTGGGGAGCGTTTTTGGGGTGTTTCAGGGTATTTTTGGGGAGGGTTTTTGGGGTATTTTGGGGTGTTTCGACACATCTCGTGAGAGTGTATTTTTGGGGAGGGTTTTTGGGGTGTTTCGGGGCATTTTTGGGGAGGGTTTTTGGGGTGTTTTGGGGCATTTTTGGGGAGGGTTTTGAGGTGTTTTGGGGCATTTTTGGGGAGGGTTTTTGGGGTGTTTCAGGGGGTCCCAGGGGCATTTCTGGGGATGTTTTTGGGTGTTTCAGGGCATTTTTGGGGGAGGGTTTTTGGGGTGTTTTGGGGTATTTTTGGGGAGGGTTTTTGGGTGTTTCGGGGGGTCCCAGGGGCATTTCTCGGAAGGGGTTTTGGGGTTTTCTGGGGCGCGTTTCCCGCCCCGTTTCTCTGGCCTTTTATTGGATCTGACGCTCCTGACGCCCCCAACCCCCTCCCAGGTCATCGTTTGACCTGGACTACGACTTCCAGCGGGATTACTATGACCGGTACCAGTATAAACCAGTCTAAACCAGTCCAGAGCGGGTTAGGGACCCCACCCCCCCCCACCCCCCGCCCCCGTCCCCGCGCCCCCATTGGTGCCCCCGGCCCGCCCGTCACGGCCGCGTCCCCGCCCCCTCCCCGCAGGATGTACAGCTACCCGGCGCGCGTGCCGCCGCCGCCGCCCATCGCCCGCGCCGTGGTGCCCTCCAAGCGCCAGCGCGTCTCCGGCAACACGTCCCGGCGCGGCAAGAGCTTCAACAGCAAATCCGGGCAGCGCGGGTCGTCCTCCAAGTCTGGGAAACGTGAGGCACCATGGGAAAGGGGCGGGGAAAGGGGCGGGGCAGGGGGCGGGGCGGGAGCTTCAACAGCAAATCGGGGCAGCGGGGATCGTCCTCCAAGTCTGGGAAACGTGAGGCACCATGGGAAAGGGGCGGGGAAATGGGCGGGGGAAAGGGGCGGGGCGGGAGCTTCAACAGCAAATCCGGGCAGCGGGGATCGTCCTCCAAGTCTGGGAAACGTGAGGCACCATGGGAAACGGGCGGGGCAGGGGGCGGGGCAAGGGGCGGGGCGGGAGCTTCAACAGCAAATCGGGGCAGCGCGGGTCGTCCTCCAAGTCTGGGAAACGTGAGGCACCGTGGGAAACGGGGCGGGGAAACGGGCGGGGCGGGAGCTTCAACAGCAAATCCGGGCAGCGCGGGTCGTCCTCCAAGTCCGGGAAACGTGAGGCACCGTGGGAAAGGGGCGGGGCAGGGGGCGGGGAAAGGGGCGGGGCGGGAGCTTCAACAGCAAATCGGGGCAGCGGGGATCGTCCTCCAAGTCCGGGAAACGTGAGGCACCATGGGAAAGGGGCGGGGAAACGAGGGTTTGGTGTGGGAGGTGGAGAGGGGTTTGCAAGATGGCTGCCAGGGGGGAAGGTGGGGGTGGTGATGTAATTAAATGTGGGTGACTTGGGAGTTATCCAATATGGCTGCTCATGGGAGTCATCCAATATGGCCGCTGCCATGTCCCAATCCAATATGGCGGCCTCCTTCAATCCAAAATGGCGGCCCCCATATCCCGGTCCGACATGGCTGCCCCGATCCAAGATGGCGGCCTCTGAGGGGGTTTTTGGGGTGAATTTCCAGGGAAATGGGACAGGGTTTTAGGGGTGAATTCCAGTGAAATCTGAGGGGATTTTTGGGGTGAATTTGCAGTGAAATGGGACAGGATTGTAGCGGTGAATTCCAGGGAAATCTGAGGGGATTTTTGGGGTGAATTTGCAGTGAAATGGGACAGGGTTTTTGGGGTGAATTCCAGTGAAATCTGGGGGGATTTTTGGGGTGAATTTCCAGTGAAAGGAGACGGGAATTTTGGGCTGAATTCCAGTGAAACCTGAGGGGATTTTTGGGGCTAATTCCAGGGAAATCTGACCATATTTTTGGGGTGAATTTGCAGTGAAAGGGGACAATGACTGTCTCAGTCGCAAATGTCGATTTTTGACGCGTTTTTTGGGGTGAATTTGCAGTGAAAGGGGACAAGGTTTTAGCGGTGAATTCCAGGGAAACCTGAGGGGATTTTTGGGGTGAATTTGCAGTGAAATGGGACAGGATTTTTGGGGTGAATTCCAGGGAAACCTGAGGGGATTTTTGGGGTGAATTTGCAGTTAATGGGACAGGATTTTTGGGGTGAATTCCAGGGAAATCTGAGGGGATTTTTGGGGTGAATTTGCAGTGAAAGGGGACAATGGCCGTCTCGGTCGCAAATGTCGATTTTTGACGCAATTTTTGGGGTGAATTTGCAGTGAAAGGGGACGATGGCTATGTCGATTTTTGACGCGTTTTTTGGGGTGAATTTGCAGTGAAAGGGGACAATGGCTATGTCGATTTTTGACGCGTTTTTTTTGGGGTGAATTTGCAGTGAAAGGGGACGACCTGCAGAGCATCAAGAAGGAGCTGGGGCAGATCAAGGCCAAGGTGGACGCGCTGCTGGAGAGCCTCGAGCGGCTCGAGCGGGAGCAGAGTGAGCACAGCCCCAAATTTGGGGGAAAACGCCCAAAATCGGGGAAACGGGAGCCCCAAAATCAGGGGGAGGGGTCTCAATTTGGGGGAGCCAATCGAACATCGGGGGCGGGAACGACAAAAATCCGGGGATGGGAAACCAAAATCTGGGGGGATTGAACCCCAAAATTTCCCTCAAACCCCCTTTTTTGCCCCATTTTTGCCCCATTTTCCCTAATTTTTCTCCATTTTACCCTAACCCCTGCATTTTACCCCCAAACCCCCCATTTTTTCCCCGTTTTTTTCCCCATTTTTCCCTGTTTTCCTCATTTTTACCAAACCCCCCATTTCCCCCCATTCCCTCATTTTCCCATTTTTTCCCCCGTTTTTCCCAAATCCCCCCGCTTCTCCCCATTTTTCCCAATTCCCCCGTTTTTCCCAAATCCGCGCGTTTTCCCCCCAAAACCCCATTTCTGCCCCATTTTTCCCCCAAACCCCCATTTCTGCCCCATTTTCCCCCAATTTTTCCCCCAATTTCCCCCCGTTTTTTCCCCGATGTTCCCCAATTTCCCCCGTTTTTCCCAAATCCCCTCATTTTTTCCCCCGTTTTTCCCAAACCCGCGCGTTTTCCCCCCAAACCCCCATTTCTGCCCCATTTTCTCCCCATTTTCCCCCCATTTTTTCCCCCGTTTTTCCCAAATGCCCGCGTTTTCTCCCGTTTTTCCCAAATCCCCCCACTTCTCCCCATTTTTCCCAACTCCCCCATTTTCCCAAACCCCCATTTTTCCCCCCCCAAACCTCCATTTCTGCCCCATTTCTGCCCCATTTTTCCCCCATTTTCCCCCCGTTTTTCCTAAACCCGCACGTTTTCCCCCCAAACCCCCATTTCTGCCCCATTTTCCCCCCAATTTCCCCCCATTTTCTCCCTGTTGTTCCCAAACCCACGCGTTTCCCCCCCAAACCCCCATTTCTGCCCCATTTTCCCACCATTTTTTCCCCCCGTTTTTCCCAAATCCCCGCGTTTTCCCCCCGTTTTTCCCAAACCCCTGCGTTTTCCCCCCAAACCCCCATTTTCTCCCCATTTTCTCCCCATTTTTCCCCCAATTTCTCCCCGGTTTTTCCCAACCCCGTGCGTTTCCCCCCGTTTTCCCCAAATCCCCTCATTTTTTGCCCCGTTTTTCCCAAATGCCCCCAATTTTCCCCGTTTTTCCCCCCGTTTTTTCCCCGTTTTTTCCCCGTTTTTCCCCCATTTTTTCCCCCGTTTTTCCCAAATCCCCTCATTTCCCCCCATTTTCCCCAAATCCCCCCATTTTCCCCCCGTTTTCCCCAACCCCGCGCGTTTTCCCCAAACCCCCTCATTTTTTACCAAATCCCCTCCATTTTCCCCCCGTTTTCCCCAAACCCCCATTTTTTCCCCCTGTTTTCCCCAAATACCCTCATTTTCCCCCCGTTTTTCCCAAATCCCCTCATTTTCCCCCCATTTTCCCCAAACCCCCTCATTTTTCCCCCGCCCCCGCTGCAGAGGCCAAGAGCGACAAGGCCGAGGAGGAGCAGGGCGGCGGCTCCGGCTCCAAGAAGGACGAGGTGGGCGGGGCCAAGGCCGAGGGCGCCCACGAGGACTCGGCCGAGGAGGGAGATCTGCTGGACGACGACGAGGGCGAGGAGCGCGGCGACGAGCAGGTGAGCCGGGAAACCGGGGAAAAACCAGTATAAACCAGTATAAACCAGTATGGACCGGTACAGACCAGTATAGACCTGTATAAACCAGTACGGACCAGTATGGACCAGTATAGACCAGTACAGACCAGTATGGACCAGTACAGAGCAGTATAAACCAGTATAAACCAGCACAGACCAGTATAAACCAGCACGGACCAGCACGGACCACTACGGACCAGTATGGACCCGGATAAACCAGTATAGACCAGTATAGACCAGTATAGACCAGTATAGACCAGTATGGACCAGTATGGACCAGTATAGACCAGCACAGAGCAGTATGGACCAGTACGGACCAGTATGGACCAGTATAGACCAGTATGGACCAGTACAGACCAGCACAAACCAGTATAAACCAGTATAGACCAGTATAAACCAGTATAAACCAGCACAGACCAGTATTAAACCAGCACAGACCAGCACAAACCAGTATAGACCAGTATAAACCAGTATAAACCAGTATAAACAAGCACAGACCAGTATAAACCAGTACAAACCAGCACAGACCAGTATAAACCAGTACAAACCAGTATAAACCAGCACAAACCAGTACAGACCAGTATAAACCAGTACAAACCAGTACAAACCAGTGACCCCCAAACCCCTCCCAGCGCCCCCAAGCCCGCCCAGTTCCCGCCGCTGACCCCGCCCCCTGCGCTCTGATTGGCAGCTGGAGTCGCTCAAGGGGGACGAGAAGGAGGCCGAGGAGGGCGAGGACGACCGGGACAGCGCCAACGGCGAGGACGAGCCCTGAGCCCCGCCCACACAGGCCACGCCCCCTTTCCCGCCCGGCCCCGCCCCCCCGCCGTGCTCGTGCTGTTGTGGCCCCGCCCCCTTCACCCCCCTCCCCCACGCCGCCCTCCGTAGTTCTGGCCCCGCCCCCTTTTCTCCTGTGGCCCCGCCCCCCTCGTCCCTACCTCACACGGCCCCGCCCCCCCTAAGCCCCGCCCCCTCTTCGGTTAATTTTGATACCTCGAGATGACGATTAAAGGACGGATGTTTGTAGGCGTGGCTTGGTCTGAGGGGAGGGGCTGTGGGAGGGGTCATGGAGGGAGGGGCGGGGCATGATCAGGAGGGGTGGCACACTCAAAAGGGGTGGGACACGCCCAAAAGGGGTGGGGCACATCCCAGCCAAGATGGCGGCCCCCATGTGACACAATCCATGATGGCGGCCCTCACATGCTTTAATCCAATATGGCCGCCTCCATATGCAGCAAGCCAAGATGGCCGCCCCATGACCCCCTCCCCCCCCCCCCCAATCCAAGATGGCTGCCACAATGTGACACAGTCCAAGATGGCGGCCATTGTGTGCCGTAAACCAAAATGGCCACACCCCCCGTACACCCACCCAATATGGCCGCCCCATTGGGACACAACCCAAGATGGCCGCCCCATGTGACACAATCCAATATGGCTGCCCATGCACACCCCCCCAATATGGCCGCCCCATTGTGACACAACCCAAGATGGCTGCCCATGCACACCCACCCAATATGGCCGCCCCATTGGGACGCAATCCAAGATGGCCGCCGCCATTTCCCCACCCAAAATGGCCGCCCCATGTGACACAATCCAACATGGCTCCCCATGCACACCCACCCAATATGGCCACCCCATTGTGACACAATCTAACATGGCCGCCGCCATTTCCCCACCCAAAATGGCCGCCCCATTGTGACACAACCCAAGATGGCCGCCCCATGTGACCACACCCAAGATGGCTGCCCCAGCCCCGCCCCCACGGATCTCACCACACAAATTTCCCAAATTCCTCCTTTATTGCCCCAAACCCCCCCATTGGACGCCGCCGAGTGGGCGTGGTCAGCACCGGCTGGGGGGCGTGGCCTCATCCGGCATGGCGCTGGGATTGGTCAGCGCCAGGCGGGGCGGGGCCAGGGCGTGGCCCGGGGGGCGTTTCCCGTTGACCACCAGCGAGAGGGGGGAGGGGACGCGCAGGGACACGAAGGAGAACGTCTGAAAATGGGGAGAAACCAGGAAAAAACGGTAAAAACCAGTAAAAAACAGCAAAACCAGTAAAAACCAGTAAAAACCAGTAAAAGCAGAAAAAAGCAGTGAAAAATTCCATTTTTTGCCCATTTTGGAGCCCTGAATTCCCCAAAAACCCTCCCAGATCATCCCAGTTCCCAGTATAAACCAGCACGGACTGGTACGGACCGGTTTGGGTAGAAAAATACAGAAAAAAATGTGAAGAAAAATTTAAAAAAAACAGTATAAACCAGTATGGACCAGTATGGACCAGTGTTGACCAATTTGGGTGGGAAAGGACAAAAAAAAAATCAGAAAAAAAAGAGGAAAAAATGGTAAAAACCAGTAAAGACCAGTATAAACAAGTATGGACCAGTATGGACCAGTGTTGACCAATTTGGGGGGGAAAAAACAAAAAAAAAATCAGAAAAAAAGGGGAAAAAAAGGGTAAAAACCAGTAAAAACCAGTATAAACAAGTATGGACCAGTATGGACCAGTGTTGACCAATTTGGGGGGGAAAAAACAAAAAAAAAAATCAGAAAAAAAAAGGAAAAAATGGTAAAAACCAGTATAAACCAGTATAAACAAGTATGGACCAGTATGGACCAGTTTGAGTGGAAAAAAGCTGAAAAAAAAATTTAAAAAATGGTAAAAACCCATAGAAACCAGTAAAAACCAGTATGGACCCTTATAAACCAGTACAAACCAGTACAAACCAGTACAAACCAGTACACACCTGTCCCTGGTGCTGGTGCAGGTGCTGGCTCAGCACGGGCTCGGCCACGCCCACCGCGTCCCCCACGGCCACGCCCCAGTTGGGGGCGGAGTTATAGACGGTGACGGCGGCCACGGCCCCGCCCCCGTCCTGGAGACCGATGGTGCTGCGACGTCATCAAAGGGGGCGGGGTCAGGGATGGCCACGCCCCCATGGCAGCCCAGTTCATCCCAGTATAACCCACTAAATCCCACTATAAACCATTGCAAATAAACCACTCCCAGTACAAACCAGTATATCCCAGTATATCCCCAGTATATCCCAGTATAACACTCACTAGGGCACGCCCCCAGGCGGGGCCAGGCTGAACAGGGCCCTGCCCAGCACCAGTATAACCCAGTGTAACCCAGTATAACCCAGTATATCCCAGTATATCCCAGTATAACCCAGTATATCCCAGTATATCCCAGTATAACCCAGTATAACCCAGTATAACCCAGTATAACCCAGTATATCCCAGTATATCCCAGTATATCCCAGTATATCCCAGTATAACCCAGTATAACCCAGTATATCCCAGTATATCCCAGTATATCCCAGTATATCCCAGTATAACCCAGTATAGCCCAGTATATCCCAGTATAACCCAGTATAACCCAGTATATCCCAGTATATCCCAGTATAACCCAGTATAACCCAGTTAACCCAGTATATCCCAGTATATCCCAGTATATCCCAGTATATCCCAGTATAACCCAGTATAGCCCAGTATATCCCAGTATAACCCAGTATATCCCAGTATATCCCAGTATAACCCAGTATAAACCCAGTATAACCCAGTATATCCCAGTATAACCCAGTATATCCCAGTATAACCCAGTATAACCCAGTATAACCCAGTATAACCCAGTATAACCCAGTATAACCCAGTATAACCCACTAAATCCCACCATAAACCATTCCAAATAAACCACTCCCAGTACAAACCAGTACAAACCAGTACAACACTCACTAGGGCACGCCCCCGGGCGGGGTCAGGCTGAACAGGGCCCTGCCCAGCACCACCCTGTGGGGGTTGGGCCCGGGGCGGAGCCCGGCGATGGGGGAGGGGCGCGGCCCCCCGGCCCCGCCCAGCGGGCCCAGCAGGGGGAGGGGCACCGGCCCGGCCACGCCCCTGCGGCGCTTCCCGCGCAGCTTCCCCTGGAAAGGGGGAGGGGCAGAGAGACACACCCATCACTGACCACGCCCCCCAAGTTCGTCCCAGTCCTTTCCAATCCCCTCCCAGTCCCTCCCAGTATAAACCAGTGACCCCCAATTCCCTCCCAGTCCCTCCCAGTATAAACCAGTGACCCCCAAACCCCTCCCAGTTCATCCCAGTTCAAACCAGTGACCCCCAAACCCCTCCCAGTACATCCCAGTATAAACCAGTGACCCCCAATCCCCTCCCAGTCCCTCCCAGTATAAACCAGTGACCCCCAATCCCCTCCCAGTATAAACCAGTGACCCCCAAACCCCTCCCAGTCCCTCCCAGTATAAACCAGTGACCCCCAAACCCCTCCCAGTCCCTCCCAGTATAAACCAGTGACCCCCAATCCCCTCCCAGTCCCTCCCAGTATAAACCAGTGACCCCCAAACCCCTCCCAGTCCCTCCCAGTATAAACCAGTGACCCCCAAACCCCTCCCAGTCCCTCCCAGTATAAACCAGTGACCCCCAATCCCCTCCCAGTCCCTCCCAGTATAAACCAGTGACCCCCAAACCCCTCCCAGTTTATCCCAGTATAAACCAGAGACCCCCAATCCCCTCCCAGTCCCTCACCAACCCCTCCCAGTCCCTCCCAGTATAAACCAGTAACCCCAGTCTGCCCCGCACCCGCGTCTCCAGCAGCCGGCACAGGTCGCCCAGGTAGCCAATCAGCTGCTGGTGCCGTCGCCGAGGCTCCTCCCACTGCGGGGCGAGGTCGGCGGCGCGGCTCAGCCCCTCCAGCGCCCCCTGGAACCGCTCCAGGTACTGCAGGAGCTGAAAGGGTTAAACTGGGTCAAACTGGGTCAAACTGGGTCAAACTGGGTCAAACTGGGTCAAACTGGGTCAAACTGGGTCAAACTGGGAGGGGATTGCAGTTCCAGCCCCGCCCCCCCGTGCCCCGCCCCCTTCGGGCCCCGCCCCTCTCACCGTGGCGCGGTTCAGGTGCAGGTCGGGGTTGGCGGCGGCCGCGGGGTCCACGCGCTCCTGGGGGAGTGGGCGGGGCTCCGGTTAGACCACGCCCATTGCCAGACCGCACCCCCCTGCCCGGACCCACCCATTGTTTAAGCCCCGCCCACTCTCCCCGCGAGCGCGCGCCGGGCGCTGCTCCACCCCTCTGTGACCCCGCCCCTTGTGCTGACCCCACCCCTTGGTTAGCCCCGCCCCCCGTGTTAGCCCTGCCCTCTCTCACCGCCTGTGCGTAGGCCGCGAGCGCGCGCCGGGCGATGCTCCACCCCTCCGTGACCCCGCCCCTTGTGCTGACCCCACCCCTTGGTTAGCCCCGCCCCCCCGTGTTAGCCCCGCCCACTCTCACCGCCTGTGCGTAGGCCGCGAGCGCGCGCCGGGCGATGCTCCACCCCTCTGTGACCCCGCCCTTTGTGCTGACCCCACCCCTTGGTT
This sequence comes from Passerculus sandwichensis, assembly GCA_031885435.1. Taxonomy (NCBI): domain Eukaryota; kingdom Metazoa; phylum Chordata; class Aves; order Passeriformes; family Passerellidae; genus Passerculus; species Passerculus sandwichensis. The sequence goes on from CM063150.1 coordinate 11,899,279, forward strand.
GGCCCCGCCCACTCTCACCGCCTGTGCGTAGGCCGCGAGCGCGCGCCGGGCGCTGCCGGGGCTCTGCCCCCCCGCGAAGAACAGCGACACGTGGGCGTTACCCAGGACATCTGAAACACAGGGACAGGTAACACACCTGGGCACACCTGGGCACAGGTAACCACACCTGAGAACACCTGGGATACACCTGGGCACACCTGAGCACACCTGAGCACACCTGGATACACCTGGGCACACCTGGATACACCTGAGATACACCTGAGCACACCTGGGCACACCTGGGAACAGCTAGGTACACCTGAGCACACCTGAGATACACCTGGGCACACCTGAGCACACCTGGGCACACCTGGGCACACCTGAAATACACCTGGATACACCTGAGATACACCTGGGCACACCTGGGCACACCTGAGCACACCTGGGCACACCTGGGCACACCTGGGCACACCTGAAATACACCTGAGATACACCTGGGCACACCTGGGCACACCTGGGCACACCTGAGCACACCTGAGCACACCTGAGCACACCTGGACACACCTGGATACACCTGAGATACACCTGAGATACACCTGAGCACACCTGAGATACACCTGGGCACACCTGGGCACACCTGGGAACACCTGAGATACACCTGAGCACACCTGAGCACACCTGGACACACCTGGATACACCTGAGATACATCTGGGCACACCTGAGCACACCTGGGCACACCTGAGCACACCTGGGCACACCTGGGAACACCTGAGCACACCTGGGTACACCTGAGCACACCTGGGCACACCTGAGCACACCTGAGATACACCTGGATACACCTGGGCACACCTGGATACACCTGAGCACACCTGGGCACACCTGAGATACATCTGGGCACACCTGGGCACACCTGAGCACACCTGGGCACAAGTACACACACCTAGGAACCCCTAAACCACACCTGAGACACACCTGGGCACACCTGGGATACACCTGAGACACACCTGAGATACCTGAGACACACCTGGGAACACCTGAGTACAGGTAAAGCACACCTGGGCACACCCGGGCACACCTGGGATACACCTGAGACACACCTGAGATACCTGAGACACACCTGGGCACACCTGAATAAAGGTAAAGCACACCTAAAGCACACCTGGGACGCACCTGAGACACACCTGAGACACACCTGAGTACAGGTAAAGCACACCTAAACCCCACCTGGGCACACCTGGGCCCCATTATTAACCCTTTCCAGGTCACACCTGAGCCCCTCCCAGCCCCGTTTAACCCTTTACCTGCCCCCAGGTGTACTCACACCACGATTGGCCGTCCCTTGGGTCACACCTAAACACACCTGAGCACACCTGAGCCCCATTTAACCAGGTTAACCCTTTACCTGCCCCAGGTGTACTCACACCACGATTGGCCGTCCCTCGGGTCACACCTGAGCCCCATTTAACCCAGGTTAACCCTTTACCTGCCCCCAGGTGTACTCACACCACGATTGGCCGTCCCTCGGTCGCACCTGACGGCCGCCTCCGCCTGGGCCAGGCTCTCGCGCAGGGCCCCGCCCCCCGGGCCCGGCCCCGCCCCCCCGGGGGCCGGCCCCTCCCCCCGCGGGCCTGGCCCCGCCCCCTGGGCGCGCAGGGCCATGGAGTGGAGGCGCCGCGCCTCGGGGTCCTCCCCCTGCACGGGGAGAGGGGCGGGGTTAGGGGCGGGGCCAAGGGAGAGGGCACGCCCCCTTTGGCCACAACCCCCTGCCAGAGAGATAACCCAAAACATCCCCCCAAAATCCACCCAAAATCCCCCCAAAATCCACCCAAAATCACCCCAAAATCCACCAAAATCCCCCCAAAATCCACCCAAAATCACCCCAAAATCCACCCAAAATCCCCCCAAATCCCCCCAAAATCCACCCAAAACATCCCCCCAAAATCCACCCAAAACATCCCCCCAAAATCACCCCAAAATCCACCCAAAATCACCCCAAAATCACCCCAAAACTCCACGCAACAACCCCAATAAAAACCACCTGAAAACCCCTGGAAAAAAAAACACCCAAAAATGCCCCAAAACACACCCACAAAACCACCCCAAAACCACCAAAAAATCCCCAAAACCACCCCCAAAAACCACCCGAAAATCCCCAAATCCACCCCCAAAAACCACCCAAAAAATCCCCTCAAAAAATTAAAAAAAAAAAATCCAAAAAAAAACCCCAAAATCCCCAAATCCTCCCCCCAACCCCGCGAGGCCCCTCCCCTGCCCAAGCCCCGCCCCCTTCCCCGGCCCCGCCCCCACCTGCTGCAGGGCCCCCCCGAAGGCCTCGCGCGCCCCCCGCAGGTCGCCCCGCCGCCATCTTTGCTCCCCCAGCTGCCTCCAGGCCACGCCCAGGGCGGGGTCCAGCTTCAGGGCGTGGCCCAGCGCCAGCTCCGCCCTGGCCCCGCCCGCCTCGGGGGCCACGCCCAGCGCGCGCGCGCGCAGCACCAGCGCCCGGCCACGCCCCTCGGGGGAGACTGTAAAAACGGGGGGGGGGGCGGGGTTTAGGATGGACACGCCCACGGCCACGGCCAGGTCACGCCCCCTTTGGCCACGCCCCCACCGTGGATTTGCTCCATCAGCTTCAGCGTCCGCTCCATCTCCGCCACCAGCGGGTCCTGGGCGGGGTCGGGGGCGTGGCCATGGGCGTGGTCATGGGTGGGGCCGTGGGTGGGGTCGTGGGCGGGGTCACGGGCGGGCAGGGAGTCCCGGAAGTTGTAGAGGTCTGTCACCAGGGCCTGGGGGGGGGGGGGACAGAAATAGTTGGGAATGGGGTTAAAAATGAACCAAAATCAACGCAAAATTAACCCAAAACGGGCTCAAAGATGACTCAAAACCAACCCAAAATTAGGTGAGAAATAACCCAAAATCAGCTCAAAAAATAACCAAAATTAGCCCAAAGTATACCCCAAAATCACCTCAAAAATAACCCTAAATCGCTTCAAAAATAACCCTAAATCAACTGCGATATAATCCAAAATCAGCTCAAAAAATAACTTCAAAACAACCAAAAATCAAATGAAAAATAACCCAAAATCAACGCAAAATCAGTTTAGAAATGACCCCAAAACAACCCAAATTTTAAGCCAAAATTAGCTCCAAAATAACCTGGAATTACCCCAAAATATACCTCAAAATATCCCCAAATGTAACCCTAAATCACCTCCAAAACAACCTGAAATTACCCCAAAATATAACCCCAAAATCAACACCAAAATAACCGAAAATCTGCATAAAACATAACCCAAAATTACCGCCAAAATCACCTCAAAAAATCATGCAAAATCATGCCCAAAATCACTCAAAACCACACCCGAAATCTGCCCAAAATCACCTTTAAAGATAACCCCCACAACCAACCCAAAATCAACGGAAAATAACCCAGAATAACAAAACACACCGCCACAAAAATCCCAAAAAAACCTCCAAAATTCCCAAAACCCCCCCGAGCCGGCGCAGCCCCCCCGGAGGTGTTTCTGAGGTGATTTTTGGGGTGATTTTGAGGGATTTTGGGACAATTTCCCCTCACGAATCGCCGCCTCAGAGCCCCCGGTCCCCTCGGGGCGCCCCTTCCTCCGCCACGGGAGTCCCTTCCCGCCCTCTCCCGGTGTCCCCGCCCCTTCCCCGGCCGGGGGTCCCGCCCTCGGCCCCACCTCGAGCCGTTTCAGCGCCTCCTCATCGCCGCCATCCCCTCCGTCCCCCGCCCCGCCGCCATCCGCCGCCGCCGCCTCCCCCTCGGGCGCCGCCATGACAGCGGCGCCGCGCCCACTTCCGGCTTCTTTCTCCTCCTTCCGCGGGCAGCCGCGCTCCCATTGGCTGCGGCACGGCCGCTTCCGGCCTCTTCCTCCCGCCTTTTCTGTCAGACGCGCTCCTATTGGCTGCTGCCGCGGTCACTTCCGGCCTCATCCTCCCTTCGGCGCTGCCATTGGCTGCCCCCTCACGCTTAAAATGGCCGCGCCCCCGCGTAAAATGGTGGCCGCCTCTCGCGCCTTTTAGGGCGAGGCCCCGCCTCCTCATTTCCATTTAAAAACATACTCCGCCCCCAAAGGCGGATCCATGTTTCCTTTTAAGGTAAGACCCCGCCCCTCCGCTTTCCCGCCGCGCGTTGGCCCCGCCCCCTCCCGGCTCCCTCACGGTAGGACTCGGTACAAGGGTTTGCGTTTTTATTTAAAAAGCATTTAAATAAAGAAATTTTATCTTTTAGCCCTCAGCAACTTCAGCAACTTGCACGGTGAAGCAGGATTTATTCCAGCGTTTGATAAAATAAGCGTATTATTGAAACTATTATATCATTTATATAGTCGCATAAATTAGACACATTAACAAGATCAAAACAACGGAAAAAAACCCCAGAAAAATAGAAATTAAAGACTGAAAAGCCCAAAACCCTGCGGGAAACGGTGGAACTGAGGAAAGCGAAAATAAAAATAGAAAATAAAGTGATAAAATTGAATACAGTGATGTTTTCCTTGCGCGGACAGGGAATTCAGTGGAGGAAAAACTGGGGAAAATAAGTAAAATCGATTAAAAGCCCTTATCGGGAGGTAAACCTCGTGCAAAAGGATTTATAGTTTTTTATTTTATGTGATTCATATTTGGGTAAAGTTAAAGGAGAAAGAAAACACGTGGCGGGGGGAGATCCTGAGGGTGGAAATCTGAGGCAGAACTGCCTCCAATCGGGCAAAAAACTTCCGAAAACTCCATTAAAAAATCGAACTGCTAATTTCAAATGCGAAAAGAAATCCTTGAAGGGGAAACCTAAGTAAAAAGCCGTAAATTAATGGTTTAAAACTTTACTTTTGTAGCGCCGAGATCCTCGGGGCGCGGTTTCCCGACAGTGGCTCGTTCCTGAGGGGAAAAGTTATCCCAACAGGAGTGAAAAAGCTTAAAAATTCCACCGAAAGTTACAAATTAATGAAAAATCGTTTATTCGGCCGTAAAATCCCTAATAAAGTAAAAGGAATTAGGTCTGCAGGGGAGGATGGGGGGACACGTGGTGGCGGGGGGAAATCGTGAGGAAAAATGAAGCGAGATTAAGCAAAAAAACCTTAAAATAACGACTAAAAAACCAACAAATACCCCCCGCAAAACCCCAAAATAAAAACTAAAAAAAATTCCCCCAGGAAAGGAAAGTTTTACAGCGGAGATCCTCCAGAAGGCGCTTTCCGCCGGCGGCTCCGCCTGAGGGGAGAGAAGCGCAGTCAGAGCTGGACGGAAGCGGGACCACCGGATCCCAATAAATCCCTCTCCAATTAACCCCTCCCGAATTAATCCCTCCCTAACTAATCGCCCCCCGGTTAATTAATCCCGAAGAGTCCCCCGGGGCGTTTGTGCAGCTCCCCAAATACCGACGGAGCCCCGGGGCAACCCTGCCCCGCGCCGCCGGGTGAAGAAAGAGCCGCCGCTGCTGCTCTGCGACGCCGCTAAAACCCCGAGCGCCCGCGGCTGGCGGCGACGGGGGGAACGCGGGTCGGGATGGCGATCGGGCGACAAGTCGCGATAGGAACACAGAGACAGAGCGCGATTCCCCGACAGCCGCCATTTCGCCGCTTTTACCTCACCCACGAGCTCCCCTCGCCGGCCGCTCACGGACTGAGCCGCTCCCGCCTTCGCCCGCCGGGCCGCCTCACCAAAGCTACGCCCCCTGGGCTGCTATTGGCCCGCCATTCACCGCCCAGCGAACCGATTGGCGACTGGGCAGGAGAGGGGTGAGGTTATGCAAATGACGCATGATTGACAAAGCGCAGTTAGTGATTGACAGGGGATTTTTATGTAACCCAATGTAAGGGGGCGTGTCTTGTAGCTGTTGATTGACAGTTAATGTATTAATATAAGCCAATGCAAGGGGCGTGGCTTGCAGCGGTTGATTGACAGATAAGGTACTAATGTAACTCACTGCAAGAGGCGTGGCTTGCAGTTGTTGATTGACAGATAAGGTACTAATGTAACTCAATACAAGGGGCGTGGCTTGCAGTTGTTGATTGACAGAGAAGGTACTAATGTAACTCAATGCAAGGGGCGTGGCTTGCAGTGGTTGATTGACAGGGCATGGTTCCACCAGTGATTGACAAGGAATGCCAGGAGCTGATTGGTCCTCTCAGAATGGGCGGAGTCATCAAATGCACATCATCCACAAAATAAAGAGGCGTGGCCAGAAGATGGGGGGGATGGGGAATATTTTATTAAGTGGGCGTGGCTGCTGTGGGCGTGGCCACCTCAATCCCTCCACGTCACCTCCACCTCGTCCGTCCGGTACCTGCCGCAGCCAGAGGTCAAAGGTCAGAGCCCGGCCAATCCCCACGCAGCCCCGCCCACCCGGCCACGCCCCCCCCCGACCTCTGCGTGATCCCTGATTGGCTGAGCTCCGTCACCTGCCCCACCCTCAGCATCTCGCACCCGGCCTGGGCGATCATGGCGCCGTTGTCAATGCAGTACCTGCGGGGTCAAAGGTCACAGGTGTGCCACGCCCCTTCCCGAGGCAGGCCACGCCCCCCCCCCAGAGGGAAGCCACGCCCTCACCTGTCGTCGACGGGGCAGAGCTCCGCCCCCCGGGCCCTGCACATGCTCTGTAGCATCTCCTGCAGCCGGTGGTTACCTGCGCACAGGTGGGTGGGCGTTACCTGGGCGTGGCCCACGCCTGGCTCCGCCCCCACATGCGAATGAAGGCGACGCCCCTCTTCATGCAGAGACAAGCCCCACCCACTTGCCCCTGCCTCTTTTTGGAAGGCCACGCCCCCCTCGGGTAGGACGCCTGAAGTGAGACCCCGCCCACCCGAAGGCGTGGCCACGCCCACTCACAGGCCACGCCCCCCACGAGCAGCAGGTGCCGCGCCCGCGTCAGCGCCAGCGCCCGCTCGGTGACCTCGGCCAGCATGGCGAACGCCGTTTCCTGAAGGCAGAAATGGGGCAAAATCACACAAAAACGGCACAAAACCGGACCTAAAATACCACCGAAAACGGCCCAAACATCGCCCAAAAAATGGCACCAAAACGGGCCAAAATTGTCCTAAAAATGTCCCAAAAACCACCCCAAAAATGGCCCAAACATCGCCCAAAAAATGGCACCAAAACGGCCCAAAATCGTCCTAAAAATGTCACAAAAACCACCCCAAAAATAGCCCAAACATCACCCAAAAAATGGCACCAAAACGGACCAAAATTGTCCTAAAAATGTCCCAAAAATGGCTGAAAAATGTCCTAAAATTGTCCTAAAAACTACCCCAAAAATAGCCCAAACATCACCCAAAAATGGCACCAAAACGGCCCTAAAATGACCCCAAAAATGTCCCAGAAACAGACCAAAACTGTCCCAAAATTAGCTCAAAATGTCCCCAAACCAGACCAAAAATCACCCCAAAAATTTCCCAAAAACAGACTAAAATCAGCCCAAAAATGTCCCCAAAAAATTTCTCAAAAGATGGCCAAAAAGTATCCCAAAAATGTCTCAAGAAATCCCCAAAATTGTCCCCAAAAACCATCATAAAAAATCTGCTAAGATGTCCTAAAAATGGCCTAAAAATGTCCCAAAAATAGCTCCAAATATGCCCCAAAACCAGCCCAAAAATCACCCCAAATATTTCCCAAAACCAGACCAGAATCAGCCCAAAAATCGCCCCAAAAATGCCCTAGAAACGGCCACAAAAATGTCTGAAAAAACAGCCCAAAAACGTCCTAAAATGGACCAAAATGTCCCAAAACCAGTCCAAAAATATCACCAAAAGCGACCCAAAAATGGCCCCAAAGTCGTCCCAAAAATATCAACAAAACCCTCCCAAAAAATCACTCCAAAAACGTCCCAAAAACCAGCACGAAAATGGCCAAAAATTGTCCTAAAAATGGCTCAAAAATCAGCCCAAAAATGTCCCAAAACTGGCCCCAAAAATGGCCCTAAAACGTCCCAAAACTGGCCCCAAAAATGTCCTAAAAAGTGCCCCATAAATGTCCTAAAAATGGCCCAAAAATGTTCCAAAAAATACCCCCAAAAATGGCTCAAAAATGCCACCAAAATTGGCGTCACAAATGCCCCCAAAATGGTCCCGAAACTGCCCAAAAACGGCCCAAAAAAAAAGCACAGAAAAAATCCTAAAATTTTCCCAAAAAATGTCCCCAAAATTTCCAAAAAAATACACAAAAAATTTCCCAGAAAGCGCCCAAAAAAATGTCACAAAAACGTCCTGAAAAAAGGCCACAAAAACGGCCCAAAATCCGCCCAAAAATTGACCCCAAAAATGTCCTAAAAACGGATGGAAAATCAACCCAAAAATGTCCTAAAATGTGCCCCAAAAATGTCCTAAAAATGGCTCAAAAAACTTCCAAAAATACCCCGAAAATGGCTCAAATATGCCACCGAAAATGACCCAAAAATATCCTAAAAACAGCCCAAAAAGGTCCCAAAAACCAACCCAAAAATGGCCCAAAATGGTCTCAAAAACGTCCTAAAAATGGTCTCAAAAATGTCCAAACAAATGTCCCAAAAATGTCCTAAAAACATCCCAAAAAGGCCCCAAAAACCAGCCCAAAAATTACCCTAAATTGCCCCCAAAAATGTCCTAAAAATGGCCCAAAAATGACCCAAAAATGTCCCAAAATGAGCGCCAAAATGGCCTAAAACCCGCCCCAAAAACGTTCCAAAAACGTCCCGAAAACGCCCCAAAATTGTCCAAAAATTAACCCCCCAAAAACCCCAATTACCGACCCCAACCCTCGTTAATTACCCCGATTAATTAACGCTAATTAACCCCTCCATTACCTGCAGGGAGAAGCAGAGATCCTCGGGGGTCGCCTCCCCCGACTCCAAAAGCTTCGGGGTCACAGCCTTGGGGGAAAAAACCCAAATTTTGGGGTTTTCGTCTCAATTTCGGGATTTTTGGGGTCAGTTTTGGGGTTTTTGGGGGCACATTTGGCATTTTGGGGTCAGATTTGGGATTTTGGAGTCGGTTTTAGGGTCAGATTTGGGATTTTGAATGTTTAGGGATCAGTTTTGGGATTTTTCGATCAATTTTGGGACTTTTCGGTCAATTTCGGGACTTTTCGGTCAATTTTGGGATTTTGGGGTCAATCCCAGAGATTTTGGGGTCAGATTTGGGATTTTGGAGACTCCCAGTGGATTTTGGGGTCAGATTTGGCGTTATGGGGTCGGTTTTGGGATTTTTGGGACAATTTTTTAGTCTATTTTGGGGGTTTTGGGGTCAATTTTGGGATTTTGGGGGCAGATTTGGGGTTTTGGGGTCAGTTTCAGGATTTTTGGGTCAGTTTTAGGATTTTTGGGGTCAGTTTTGGGGTCAGTTTTCAGGTTTTAGGGTTTGGGGGGTTTGGGATCAGTTTTGGGGTGAGATTTGAGGGTTTTGGGTCAGTTTTGGGTCAGTTTCAGGTTTTGGGGTCAGACTGAACTTTTGGGGTGAATTTTGGGGTTTTGGGTCAGTTTTGGGGTCAGATTTGGGGTTTTGGGATCAGATCTGGGGTTTTCGGGCGCCTGTGTGGGTTTGGGACGTTTTGGACTCAGTTTTGGGGTGAATTTTGGGGGGTTTTGGGTCAGTTTTGGGCTCAGTTTTAGAGTTTTACGTTTTGGGGGCTTTGGGGTCATTTTTGGGGTGAGTTTGGGGGTTTTTGGTACCTGCAGGTGCGAGAGCAGCCCCGAGAAGGAGACGTCGAGGCCCTTGACCACGTAGGGCAGCGGGACCAGGCGGCGACCCCTGGGTTTGGGGCGAAATCCCGGGGTTTTGGGTCACTTTGGGATTTGGGGGAAAATCCCGGGATTTTGGGTCACTTTGGGGTCAGTTTCAAGCTCAGTTTTGGGGTCATTTCAGGGCATTTTGGGGTCACTTTTGGGGTCAGTTTTAAGGATTTTTGGGGTCCACTTTAGGGTCAGGTTTAGGCTCAGTTTTGGGGTGATTTCAGGAGGTTTTGGGGTCATTTTTGGGGTGATTTCAGGGAGTTTTGGGGTGACTTTTAGGGTCAATTTTAGAGTCATTCCAGGGGATTTTGGGGTCATTTTTGGGGTGATTTCAGGGAGTTTTGGGACCACTTTTGGGGTAATTTTTGAAGTCACTTCTGGGGTAATTTCGGGACATTTTGGGCTCAGTTTTTGGGGTAATTTCAGGGGGATTCTGGGGTCACTTTTTTGGGGTGATTTCAGGGGGTTTTAGGGCCAGTTTTGGGGTCACTTTGAGGTCACTTTTGGGCTCATTTTGGGGTGATTTCGGGGGGTTTTGGGGTCACTTTTGGGGTGATTTCAGGGGATTTTAGGGCCAGTTTTGGGGTCACTTTGACGCCACTTTTGGGCTCATTTTGGGGTGATTTCAGGGGATTTTGGGGTCACTTTTGGGGTGATTTCAGGGGATTTTAGGGCCAGTTTTTGGGTCACTTTGACGCCACTTTTGGGCTCATTTTGGGGTGATTTCAGGGGATTTTGGGGTCACTTTTTTGGGGTGATTTCAGGGGATTTTGGGGCCAGTTTTGGGGTCGCTTTGAGGTCACTTTTGGGCTCATTTTGGGGTGATTTCAGGGGATTTTGGGGTCACTTTTTTGGGGTGATTTCAGGGGATTTTAGGGCCAGTTTTGGGGTCGCTTTGAGGTCACTTTTGGGCTCATTTTGGGTTGATTTCCGGCGTTTTTGGCTCACCTCTTGGCCAGCTGCTCCACGTTGTAGCCGGGGCTGGGGGCGTTGGGGATCTGCGGGGAAAGGGGCGGGGTCAGCTCTGGGGGCGGGGTCAGCGCTGGGCGTGCCCGGTGGGCGTGTCCCCGCGGTGGGCGTGTCCCCGCGGTGGGCGTGTCCCACCTGCAGCAGCCGGGCCAATCGGTCGATGCAGTTGCCCACGGCCACGTCCAGCGTCTCGCCCAGGATCCGGTACCGGCGCCGCGCGTACGCGATCACCTGCGGGCGGGGCCGGGGGGCGTGGCTGTCGCGACGGGGACCGTTCCCTCCCCCTGCCGTCGCGATATATCGCGATATCGGATGATTTCTCACACCCCTATCGCGATATCTCGCAATATCGGCCGTTCCGTGCCTCTCCCGTTGCGATATCGCACGATATCGGCCGTTTCCTCCCCCTGCTGTCGCGATATATCGCGATACCGGATGTTTCGTCACATCCCCGTTGCAATATCGCCCGTCCCCTCCCTCTCCTATCGCGATATCGCCCGTTCCCCCGCTCTCCCATTGCGATATCCCGCGATATCGCCCCCTATCGCGACTCTATCGCCCCCTATCGCGGCTCTATCGCCCCCTGTCGCGACTCCATCGCCCCCTATCGCGACTCTATCGCCCCCTATCGCGACCCTATCGCCCCCTATCGCGACTCTACCGCTCCCTATCGCGGCCCCATCGCCCCCTATCGCGACTCTATCGCCCCCTATCGCGACTCTATCGCCCCCTATCGCGACTCTATCGCCCCCTACCGCGGCCCCATCGCCCCCTATCGCGACTCTAGCGCCCCCTATCGCCCCATATCGCCCCCTATCGCGACTCTATCGCCCCCTGTCGCGACTCTATCGCCCCCTGTCGCGACTCCATCGCCCCCTGTCGCGGCTCTATCGCCCCCTATCGCGACTCTATCGCCCCCTATCGCGACTCTATCGCCCCCTATCGCGACTCTATCGCCCCCTGTCGCCCCATATCGCCCCCTGTCGCGACTCCATCGCCCCCTATCGCGACTCTATCGCCCCCTGTCGCGACTCTATCGCCCCCTATCGCCCCATATCGCGACTCCATCGCCCCCTATCGCGACTCTATCGCCCCCTGTCGCGACTCTATCGCCCCCTATCGCCCCCTATCGCGACTCCATCGCCCCCTATCGCGACTCTAGCGCCCCCTATCGCGACTCTATCGCCCCCTATCGCGACTCTATCGCCCCCTATCGCGACTCTATCGCCCCCTATCGCCCCCTATCGCGACTCCATCGCCCCCTGTCGCGACGGGCACCTGGGTGTTGCCGCCGCTGACGTAGAGCACGAGCGGGTCGGGGGCGGGGCCGAGGGCGCGGCCCATCTCGATGTGGCCCAGGCAGTGATTGACAGCCAGCAGGGGCCGCCCCCAGAGCTGCGCCAGCGTGCGCGCCACGGCCGCCACCACCGCCAGCGGCGAGCCCATGCCCGGGCCTGGGAAATTAATGAATTATTAATTATTAATTGATTAATTGATCCCGCCACCACCGCCAGCGGCGAGCCCATGCCCGGGCCTGGGAAATTAATTAATTATTAGTTATTAATTAACTAATGCCGCCACCACCGCCAGCGGCGAGCCCATGCCCGGGCCTGGGAAATCAATTAATTATTAATTATTAATTAATCAATCAATGCCGCCACCACCGCCAGCGGCGAGCCCATGCCCGGGCCTGGGAAATTAATTAATTATTAATTAATTGATTAATTAATGCCGCCACCACCGCCAGCGGCGAGCCCATGCCCGGGCCTGGGAAATTAACGAATTATTAATTATTAATTAATTGATCCCGCCACCACCGCCAGCGGGGAGCCCATGCCCGGGCCTGGGAAATTAACGAATTATTAATTATTAATTAATTGATCCCGCCACCACCGCCAGCGGCGAGCCCATGCCCGGGCCTGGGAAATTAATTAATTATTAATTGATAAATTAATTAATTAATGCCGCCACCACCGCCAGCGGCGAGCCCATGCCCGGGCCTGGAAAATTAATTAATTATTAATTATTGATTAATTAATTAATGCCGCCACCACCGCCAGCGGCGAGCCCATGCCCGGGCCTGGGAAATCAATGAATTATTAATTATTAATTAATCAATCAATGCCGCAGCCACCGCCAGCGGCGAGCCCATGCCCGGGCCTGGGAAATTAATAGATTGTTAATTATTAATTAATTGATCAATGCCGCCACCACCGCCAGCGGCGAGCCCATGCCCGGGCCTGGGAAATTAATTAATTATTAATTAACTAATTAATTGATCCCGCCACCACCGCCAGCGGGGAGCCCATGCCCGGGCCTGGGAACGGGGAAAATAATAAATTATTAATTAATTAATTAATCAATCAATCAATGCTGCCACCACCGCCAGCGGGGAGCCCATGCCCAGGCCTGGGAACGGGGAAAATAATGAATTATTAATTATTAATTAATTAATCCCGCCACCACCGCCAGCGGGGAGCCCATGCCCGGGCCTGGGAAATTAATTAATTATTAATTGATTAATTAATCAATCAATCAATGCCGCCACCACCGCCAGCGCGGAGCCCATGCCCGGGCCTGGAAATGGGGAAAATAATTAATTATTAATTAATAAATTAATTAATTAATTAATCCCGCCACCACCGCCAGCAGGGAGCCCACGCCCAAGCCTGGGAACGGGGAAAATAATAAATTATTAATAAATTAATTAATTAATTATTTAATCCCGCCACCACCGCCAGCGGGCAGCCCATGCCCGGGCCTTGAAACGGGAAAAGCTAATAAATTGTTAACAAATAAACAACAAATAGATTATTAATAAATAAATATTAAATTAATAAATAAATATTAAATTAATAAATAAATAAATGAATAAAAATTCAATAAATGAACAAGTAAATAAAAATCAATAATAAATAAACAGCAAGTGAGCCCAGAGCTGGGACACAGCGCGTCCCCCCCAAAACTCACCCCCGTGCGAGTGGGAGCGTCCAAACACCACCACCCCCTCTGGAGTGAATGGGAGGGTCCAAACCCCCCCCCCCGGTGGGAGTGGCAGTGACCAAATAACCCAAACCCCCCCCGGAGTGAATGGGATCGTCCAGAACCCCCCCCCCACGGGGTGAGTGGCAGTGACCAAATAACCCAAACCCCCCCCCGGGGTGAATGGGATCGTCCAGAACCCCCCCCCCCCAGGGCGAGTGGCAGTGACCAAATAACCCAAACCCCCCCCCGGAGTGAATGGGATCGTCCAGAACCCCCCCCCCCCGGGGTGAGTGGCAGTGACCAAATAACCCAAACCCTCCCCTGGAGTGAATGGGATCGTCCAGAACCCCCCCCAGGGGGAGTGGCAGTGACCAAATAACCCAAACCCCCCCCGGAGTGAATGGGATCGTCCAGAACCCCCCCCCGGGGTGAGCGGGAGGGGCCACCCCCCCCAGGAATGAATGGTAGGGTCCAGAGCCCCTCAAAAACCCCAAAATCCCCTCAGGACCCCCCAAAACCCCAACGGAAACCACAAAACCCAAATCTGTGGGGTCTGTACGAGATCTACGTGGGATTTATGGCGTTTATAACGGATCTATGGAGTCTGCAGGGTCTATAACGGGTTTACGGGGTCCCGGTTCGATCCCGGTCCCGGTGCCGGCGCCGGTACCTTTAGTGAAGGCCACCCCGTCGAGGTCGCGGGGCTCCACGCCCGCCTCGCTCAGCGCGGCCCGCACCAGCCCCAGCACCACGGCCCGGTGGTGCCGCCCGGTGGGCCCGGGGGCGAACCCTGCGGAATGAGCGGCGTTAGAACCGGGGAAGCGGCACCGGGGCCGGAGCCGGGGCGGAGGAGAGGGGGAAGTGACGTCACCGTGTCCCGGCGGCGTGACGTAGGTGGCGCGGCGGTTGCTGAGGACGGCGCCGTCGCGCACCACCCCCGCCCCCACCTTGTTGGCGGAGCCCTCCAGGCCCAGCACGGTCGGCATGACGTCACGCGCGGTGCGCTCCGCCGCTCTGACGTCACGCCGCCGCCGCCCCGCCGGTTCTCCCTCCTCACGGCGTTTCTCCCGCCGCTCCGCGTACGTCACTTCCGTTTCCCGCCTCAATCCTCTCCATGCCTCAGGGGCGTTTCCGGTTCCGGCCACGCCCCCCCATTGACCACCAGCTCCCCTCACGGTTTCCCGCGCGCGCGGAGCCGCCGCTCCCGCCGCCGCCGCTGATTGGTCCCGCGCTCTGAGGCACGGCGCGCTCCGATTGGTCCTGAGCTCTGAGGCACGGCGCGCTCTGATTGGTCCCGGGCACTGAAGCACGGCGCGCTCCGATTGGTCCCGAGCTCTGAGGCACGGCGAGCGCTGATTGGTTCCGAGCTCTGAGGCACGTCCCGCTCCGATTGGTCCCGCGCTCTGAGGTACGGCGCGCCCTGATTAGGCCCGAGGGCTGAGGTACGGAGCGCTCTGATTGGTTAAGGTAGAGAGGGGGAAAGGCGCTGAGGCACGACGCGCTCCGATTGGTCCCGCGGCCTGAGGCACGGCGCGTTCTGATTGGTTGGGGGATGAACGGCGGAGGAGGGGGCAGGTTTAACCCGGAGAGCGGCGGGCGCTGATTGGTCAGTGAGGGAGATGATTGACAGACGGTGGAGGACGAGTTCGGCCCAGTTCGGAGGCGATCGCTGCCGGTTCGGGCTCCGGTTCGGGCCCGGTTCCGCCCCCAAGGCCGCACGTGGCGGCGGCGGGCGCTGATTGAGTGGCGCGGCGTGAGGGGAGGCGCGCTCTGATTGGCCGCGTTGTGAGGGGAGGCGGGTGTTAAAGCCACGGCGCGCTCTGATTGGCCGGATTATGAGGGCAGGCGGGTGTTAAAGCTACGGCGCGCTGTGATTTGCTGCGCTATGAGGGGAAGGATTAAAGGCCGGGCGCGCTCTGATTGGTCAGGTTCTGAGGGAAGGTGGGAGGTTTTTAAAGGGCCGGCGCGCTCTGATTGGCTCGGGCTGACGACCTTCATTCTCCCCGGCACAGGGGCGGAGCTTGAAGGTCAAAGGGGGCGTGTCCAGCGGCGGAAAGGGCGGGGCCAGCGCCATGCCGAAGCGCGGGAAGAAGAAGGAGGAGAACGGGAGCGGGGACGAGGCCGGTGAGTGACCAGTATAAACCAGTATAAACCAGTATGGACCGGTATGGACCAGTATAAGCCATTATAAACCGGTGTTTAACCATTGGCCCCTCCCCCTGCAGGCCCCCCCCCCGCCAAGGCCCCCAAGGCCTCCCCGGCCCCGCTCTACGAGGACCCGCCCACCCGCGAGACCACGCCCGACGGGCGGCGCTGGACGCTCAAGGTGACGTCATGGAACGTGGACGGGCTGAGGGCGTGGCTGAAGAAAGGCGGGGCCAAGGTAAGGGGCGGGGCTTATGGGGGTGAGGGAGGCGCACGCAGGAATGGGGCGGGGCCAAGGTAAGGGGCGGGGCTGATGGGGGTGAGGGAGGCACACACAGGAATGGGGCGGGGCCAAGGTAAGGGGCGGGGCTGATGGGGGTGAGGGAGGCACACGCAGGAATGGGGCGGGGCCAAGGCAAGGGGCGGGGCTGATGGGGATGAGGGAGGCACACGCAGGAATGGGGCGGGGCCAAGGTAAGGGGCGGGGCTAAAGGGGATGAGGGAGGCACACGCAGGAATGGGGCGGGGCCAAGGTAAGGGGCGGGGCTGATGGGGGTGAGGGAGGCACGCGCAGGAATGGGGCGGGGCTTGTGCTGGTGGGCGGAGCCAACCATAAATCTTGGAGATAAATTTTCCATTTTTGGGTGATTTCCGAGGATTTTTTTTGCTGTTTTGGAGATATTTTGGAACATTTTTAACCGGTTTTGGGGGGTTTTGCCCCCCAGTGGGTGCAAAAGGAGTTTTTACTCTTCAGGGTTAATTTTGGTGAATTTCAACTATTTTTGGGTATTTCGGGGCCATTTTTCACCGTTTTTGCCGGGATTTTCACCGTTATTGCACATTTTAAGATATTTCTTCACCGTTTTTGTGGTTTTTTCCCCCCAGTGGGTGCAGGAGGAGGCCCCGGACGTGCTGTGCCTGCAGGAGGGATTTTAGGATGATTCTGGGTTAATTTTGGGCCGTTTTTCACCAATTTTTCACATTTTTTGATGGCGTTTTCGCCGTTTTTCCCCGTTTTTGATGGTTTTTCACCGTTTTTGTGGTTTTTCCCCCCAGTGGGTGCAGGAGGAGGCCCCGGACGTGCTGTGCCTGCAGGAGGGATTTCAGGGTGATTCTGGGTTAATTCTGGGCCGTTTTTCGCCATTTTTTCACCTTTTTTGATGGCGTTTTCGCTGTTTTTCCCCGTTTTTTATGGTTTTTCCACAGTTTTTGTGTTTTTTCCCCCCAGTGGGTTCAGGAGGAGGCCCCGGACGTGCTGTGCCTGCAGGAGGGATTTTAGGGTGATTCTGGGTTAATTTTGGGCCGTTTTTCGCCATTTTTTCACGTTTTTTGATGGAATTTTCACTGTTTTTCCCCGTTTTTGATGGTTTTTTCACCGTTTTTGTGGTTTTTCCCCCGCAGTGGGTGCAGGAGGAGGCCCCGGACGTGCTGTGCCTGCAGGAGGGATTTTAGGGTGATTCTGGGTTAATTTTGGGCCGTTTTTCGCCATTTTTTCACCTTTTTTGATGGCGTTTTCGCTGTTTTTCCCCGTTTTTGATGGTTTTTTCACCGTTTTTGTGGTTTTTCCCCCGCAGTGGGTGCAGGAGGAGGCCCCGGACGTGCTGTGCCTGCAGGAGACCTGCAGGAGGGATTTTAGGGTGATTCTGTGTTAATTTTGGGCCGTTTTTCGCCATTTTTTCACGTTTTTTGATGGCATTTTCACTGTTTTTCCCCGTTTTTGATGGTTTTTCACAGTTTTTGTGGTTTTTTCCCCCGCAGTGGGTGCAGGAGGAGGCCCCGGACGTGCTGTGCCTGCAGGAGGGATTTTAGGGTGATTCTGGGTTAGTTTTGGGCCGTTTTTCGCCATTTTTTCACGGTTTTTGATGGCGTTTTCGCTGTTTTTCCCCGTTTTTGATGTTTTTTTCACAGTTTTTGTGGTTTTTCTCCCCAGTGGGTGCAGGAGGAGGCCCCGGACGTGCTGTGCCTGCAGGAGACCAAGTGCGCGGCGTCGGCGGTGCCGGCCGAGCTGCGGGAGCTGCCGGGGCTGCCGCACCAGTTCTGGAGCAGCGCCAAGGACCGGCCGGGCTACAGCGGCGTGGGGCTGCTGGCCAGGACCGAGCCCCTCGACGTCACCTACGGCATCGGTGAGAGGCAGGAAACGCGCCGGGATCGCCCCAAAAACGCCGCGGAACCGTCCCGAAAACCGCGCCGAAAACGGCCCCAAAATCGCTGAAAAACTGCCCAAAAACTGTCCCGAAAACCGCGCCGAAAACGGCCCCAAAATCGCTGAAAAACTGACCCAAAACTGTCCCGAAAACCACGCTGAAAACGGCCCCAAAATCGCTGAAAAACTGCCCAAAAACTGTCCCGAAAACCACGCTGAAAACGGCCCCAAAATCGCTGAAAAACGGCCCCAAAAAATGCCCTGGAATGGCCCCAAAACTGACCCAAAACTGTGCTGAAATGGCCCCAAAACTGCCCTGAAATGGCCCCAAAACTGACCCAAAACTGTCCTGAAATCACACCAAACTGCCCCAAAATCACCCTGGAATCCATCCCAATCCCCTCCCAGTTCCTCCCATTGCACTCAAATCCCCTCCCAGTCCCTCCCAGTACAAACCAGTCCCATCCCAATGCACTCAAATCCCGTCCCAGTCCCTCCCAGTACAAACCAGTCCCTCCCGGTGCACTCCAATCCTGTCCCAGTCCCTCCCAGTATAAACCAGTCCCTCCCAATGCACTCAGATCCCCTCCCAGTCTCTCCCAGTATAAACCAGTCCCATCCCAATCCCCATTAACCCTTTCTGTTCCCTCCCAGGTGACCCCGAGCACGACGCGGACGGCCGCGTGCTGACGGCCGAGTTCCCCTCCCAGTATAAACCAGTATAAACCAGTGACTCCCATTTCACTCTTGTCTCCCCACAGGTGACCCCGAGCACGACGCCAACGGCCGCGTGCTGACGGCCGAGTTCCCATCCCAGTCCCTCCCAGTATAAACCAGTCCCATCCCAGTGCACTCAAATCCCATCCCAGTCACTCCCAATGCACTCAAATGCCATCCCAGTCCCTCCCAGTATAAACCAGTCCCTCCCAATGCACTGAAATCCCATCCCAGTCACTCCCAATCTCCTCCCAGTCCCTCCCAATCCGTTCCAGCTCTCTCCCAGTATAAACCAGTGATTGCAAATCTATTTTATCCCCACATAGGTGACCCCGAGCACGACGCTGACGGCCGCGTTCCCCTCCCAGTCCCTCCCAGTATAAACCAGTATAAACCAGTGACTCCCGTTTCGCTCTTGTCTCCCCACAGGTGACCCCGAGCACGACGCGGACGGCCGCGTGCTGACGGCCGAGTTCCCCTCCCAGTATAAACCAGTATAAACCAGTGACTCCCGTTTCACTCTTGTCTCCCCACAGGTGACCCCGAGCACGACGCCGACGGCCGCGTGCTGACAGCCGAGTTCCCCTCCCAGTATAAACCAGTATAAACCAGTACAAACCAGTCCCTCCCCAATCCCCATTAACCCTTTCTCTCCCTCCCAGGTGACCCCGAGCACGACGCGGACGGCCGCGTGCTGACGGCCGAGTTCCCCTCCCAGTCCCTCCCAGTATAAACCAGTCCCATCCCAATGCACTCAGATCCCATCCCAGTCACTCCCAATCCCATCCCAGTCCCTCCCAGTATAAGCCAGTATAAACCAGTGACTCCCGTTTCGCTCCGTTCCCTCCCAGGTGACCCCGAGCACGACGTGGACGGCCGCGTGCTGACGGCCAAGTTCCCATCCCAGTATAAACCAGTATAAACCAGTATAAACCAGTGACTCGCATTTCACTCTTGTCTCCCCACAGGTGACCCCGAGCACGACGCCGACAGCCGCGTGCTGACGGCCGAGTTCCCCTCCCAGTCCCTCCCAGTATAAACCAGTGACTCCCAACGCACTCAAATCCCCTCCCAGTCCCTCCCAGTATAAACCAGTCCCTCCGAATGCACTCAAATCCCATCCCAGTCACTCCCAGTATAAACCAGTCCCATCCCAATGCACTCAAATCCCCTCCCAGTCCCTCCCAGTATAAACCAGTCCCATCCCAATGCACTCAGATGCCATCCCAGTCACTCCCAATGCACTCAAATGCCATCCCAGTCACTCCCAGTACAAACCAGTGACTCCATCTCCCCACAGGTGACCCCGAGCACGACGCCGACGGCCGCGTGCTGACGGCCGAGTTCCCCTCCCAGTATAAACCAGTATAAACCAGTATAAACCAGTGACTCCATCTCCCCACAGGTGACCCCGAGCACGACGCGGATGGCCGCGTGCTGACGGCCGAGTTCCCCTCCCAGTATAAACCAGTATAAACCAGTATAAACCAGTGACTCCATCTCCCCACAGGTGACCCCGAGCACGACGCGGATGGCCGCGTGCTGACGGCCGAGTTCCCCTCCCAGTATAAACCACTATAAACCAGTGACTCCCAATGCACTCAAATCCCATCCCAGTCATTCCCAATCCCCTCCCAGTCCCTCCCAGTATAAACCAGTACAAACCAGTGACTCCCGTTTCGCTCTGTCCCCTCCCAGGTGACCCCGAGCACGACGCCGACGGCCGCGTGCCGACGGCCGAGTTCCCCTCCCAGTATAAACTAGTACAAACCAGTCCATCCCAATGCACTCAAATCCCATCCCAGTCACTCCCAATCCCCTCCCAGTCCCTCCCAATCCATTCCAGCTCTCTCCCAGTATAAACCAGTGATTGCAAATCTATTTTATCCCCACATAGGTGACCCCGAGCACGACGCGGACGGCCGCGTGCTGACGGCCGAGTTCCCCTCCCAGTCACTCCCAGTACAAACCAGTCCCTCCCAATCCCCATTAACCCTTTCTGTCCCTCCCAGGTGACCCCGAGCACGACGCCGACGGCCGCGTGCTGACGGCCGAGTTCCCCTCCCAGTATAAACCAGTATAAACCAGTATAAACCAGTGACTCCATCTCCCCACAGGTGACCCCGAGCACGACGCCGACGGCCGCGTGCTGACGGCCGAGTTCCCCTCCCAGTCCCTCCCAGTATAAACCAGTCCCTCCCAATGCACTCAAATCCCATCCCAGTCACTCCCAGTATAAACCAGTCCCATGAATGCACTCAAATCCCATCCCAGTCATTCCCAATCCCCTCCCAGTCACTCCCAGTATAAACCAGTCTATCCCAATGCACTCAGATGCCATCCCAGTCCCTCCCAATCCCCTCCCAGTCACTCCCAGTACAAACCAGTCCCCTCCCAATCCCCATTAACCCTTTCTGTCCCTCCC
Organism: Passerculus sandwichensis; assembly: GCA_031885435.1. Taxonomy (NCBI): domain Eukaryota; kingdom Metazoa; phylum Chordata; class Aves; order Passeriformes; family Passerellidae; genus Passerculus; species Passerculus sandwichensis. The sequence continues at coordinate 11,920,361 of CM063150.1, forward strand.
AGGTGACCCCGAGCACGACGCGGACGGCCGCGTGCTGACGGCCGAGTTCCCCTCCCAGTATAAACCAGTATAAACCAGTGACTCCCATTTCACTCTTGTCTCCCCACAGGTGACCCCGAGCACGACGCCGACGGCCGCGTGCTGACGGCCGAGTTCCCCTCCCAGTCACTCCCAGTACAAACCAGTCCCATCCCAATCCCCATTAACCCTTTCTGTTCCCTCCCAGGTGACCCCGAGCACGACGCCGACGGCCGCGTGCTGACGGCCGAGTTCCCCTCCCAGTCCCTCCCAGTATAAACCAGTGTAAACCAGTACAAACCAGTGACTCCCATTTCACTCTGTCTCCCCACAGGTGACCCCGAGCACGACGCCGACGGCCGCGTGCTGACGGCCGAGTTCCCCTCCCAGTATAAACCAGTATAAACCAGTACAAACCAGTACAAACCAGTGACTCCCATTTCACTCTTGTCTCCCCACAGGGGACCCCGAGCACGACGCGGACGGCCGCGTGCTGACGGCCGAGTTCCCCTCCCAGTATAAACCAGTACAAACCAGTCCCTCCCAATCCCCATTAACCCTTTCTGTCTCCCCACAGGTGACCCCGAGCACGACGCCGACGGCCGCGTGCTGACGGCCGAGTTCCCCTCCCAGTCCCTCCCAGTATAAACCAGTCCCTCCCAGTGCACTCAAATCCCATCCCAGTCCCTCCCAGTATAAACCAGTCCATCCCAGTGCACTCAAATCCCATCCCAGTCACTCCCAATCCCCTCCAAATCCCATCCCAGTCCCTCCCAATCCCCTCCCAGTCCCTCCCAGTATAAACCAGTCCCATCCCAATGCACTCAGATGCCATCCCAGTCACTCCCAATGCACTCAAATGCCATCCCAGTCCCTCCCAGTACAAACCAGTGACTCCATCTCCCCACAGGTGACCCCGAGCACGACGCCGACGGCCGCGTGCTGACGGCCGAGTTCCCCTCCCAGTCCCTCCCAGTATAAACCAGTCCCTCCCAATGCACTCAAATCCCGTCCCAGTCACTCCCAGTATAAACCAGTCCATCCCAGTGCACTCAAATCCCATCCCAGTCCCTCCCAGTATAAACCAGTCCCATCCCAGTGCACTCAAATCCCCTCCCAGTGCACTCCAATCCCATCCCAGTCCCTCCCAGTACAAACCAGTGACTCCATCTCCCCACAGGTGACCCCGAGCACGACGCGGACGGCCGCGTGCTGACGGCCGAGTTCCCCTCCCAGTATAAACCAGTATAAACCAGTCCCTCCCTGTATAAACCAGTCCATCCCAATGCACTCAAATCCCATCCCAGTCCCTCCCAGTACAAACCAGTCCCATCCCAATCCCCATTAACCCTTTCTGTCCCTCCCAGGTGACCCCGAGCACGACGCCGACGGCCGCGTGCTGACGGCCGAGTTCCCCTCCCAGTCCCTCCCAGTACAAACCAGTCCATCCCAATGCACTCAAATCCCATCCCAGTCCCTCCCAGTATAAACCAGTCCCATCCCAGTGCACTCAAATCCCATCCCAGTCCCTCCCAGTATAAACCAGTCCATCCCAATGCACTCCAATCCCATCCCAGTCATTCCCAACCCCATCCCAGTCCCTCCCAGTATAAACCAGTCCCATCCCAATGCACTGAAATCCCATCCCAGTCACTCCCAATCCCCTCCCAGTCACTCCCAGTATAAACCAGTCCCATCCCAATGCACTCCAATCCCATCCCAGTCATTCCCAATCCCCTCCAAATCCCTCCCAGTCCCTCCCAATCCGTTCCAGCTCTCTCCCAGTATAAACCAGTGATTGCAAATCTATTTTATCCCCACATAGGTGACCCCGAGCACGATGCCGACGGCCGCGTGCTGACGGCCGAGTTCCCCTCCCAGTCCCTCCCAGTATAAACCAGTCCCATCCCAATGCACTCAAATCCCCTCCCAGTATAAACCAGTCCCTCCCAGTGCACTCAAATCCCATCCCAGTCATTCCCAATCCCCTCCCAGTCCCTCCCAGTATAAACCAGTATAAACCAGTGACTCCCATTTCGCTCTTGTCTCCCCACAGGTGACCCCGAGCACGACGCCGACGGCCGCGTGCTGACGGCCGAGTTCCCCTCCCAGTATAAACCAGTATAAACCAGTGACTCCCAATGCACTCAGATGCCATCCCAGTCATTCCCAGTACAAACCAGTGACTCCATCTCCCCACAGGTGACCCCGAGCACGACGCCGACGGCCGCGTGCTGACGGCCGAGTTCCCCGCGCTCTTCGTGGTCTGCGCCTACGTGCCCAACGCCGGGCGCGGCCTGGCGCGCCTGGAGCCGCGGCTGCGCTTCGACGCCGCCTTCCTGCGCTTCCTGCGCGGCCTGGACGCGCGCAAGCCCGTGCTGCTCTGCGGCGACCTCAACGTGGCGCACCGCGAGGCCGACCTGTGCCACCCGCGCGCCAACCGCGCCAGCGCCGGCTTCACGCCGCAGGAGCGCGACGGCTTCTCGCGGCTGCTCGACGCCGGCTTCGTGGACTCCTTCCGGCACCTGTACCCGGAGGCGCGCGGCGCCTTCACCTTCTGGACGTACCTGGGCGCGGCGCGGGCGCGCAACGTGGGCTGGCGGCTGGACTACGCCGTGGTGTCGCGGCGCCTCGAGGGGGCGCTGTGCGACTGCAAGATCCGCAACGCGGTGCAGGGCAGCGACCACTGCCCCATCACGGCCCTGCTGGCCGTTTGAATTGGGGGGTTTGGGTGAAATTCAGACAAAATCGGGTCAAAATTTGAGTTTCGTAGCGTTTTCGGCTTTTATCGGACGCGTTTTGGGGCAAAATCGGCGTAAATTTGCCCGAAACCGCTCAAAATTCAAGGTTCGCGCAGGTGTTTGGTATTGGATCTGTTTTGGTCCAAAATCGGCTCAATTTGGGCCAAAATCGGCTTAAATTCGCCCAAAACCACTCAAAATTCAAGGTTTGCATAGGTGTTTGGTATTGGGTATGTTTTGGCCCAAAATCGGCTCAATTTGGGTCAAAATCAGCTGAAATTCGCCCGAAATCGCACAAAATTCAAGGTTCGCGCAGGTGTTTGGTCTTGGATATGTTTTGGCCCAAAACCAGTTTAAATTCGCCCGAAACCGCTCAAAATTCAAGGTTCGCACAGGTGTTTGGTCTTGGATATGTTTTGGCCCAAAATCAGCTCAATTTGGGTCAAAATCAGCTGAAATTTGCTCAGAATCGCTCAAAATTCAAGGTTCGCACAGGTGTTTGGTCTTGGATATGTTTTGGCCCAAAATCGGCTTAAATTCGCCCGAAACCGCTCAAAATTCAAGGTTCGCGCAGGTGTTTGGTATTGGATCTGTTTTGGCACAAAATCGGCTCAATTTGGGTCAAAATCAGCTGAAATTTGCTCAGAATCGCTCAAAATTCAAGGTTCACACAGGTGTTTGGTCTTGGATGTGTTTTGGCCCAAAATCGGCTCAATTTGGGTCAAAATCAGCTGAAATTTGCTCAGAATTGCTCAAAATTCAAGGTTCGCACAGGTGTTTGCTATTGGGTGTGTTTTGGCCCAAAATCGGCTCAATTTGGGCCAAAATCGGCTTAAATTCGCCCAAAACCACTCAAAATTCAAGGTTTGCATAGGTGCTTGGTCTTGGGTATGTTTTGGCCCAAAATCGGCTTAAATTCGCCCAAAATCGCTCAAAATTCACGGTTCGCATAGGTGTTTGGTCTTGGGTATGTTTTGGCCCAAAATCGGCTCAATTTGGGTCAAAATCAGCTGAAATTTGCTCAGAATTGCTCAAAATTCAAGGTTTGCACAGGTGTTTGGTCTTGGATATGTTTTGGCCCAAAATCGGCTCAATATGGGTCAAAATCAGCTGAAATTCGCCCAAAATCGCTCAAAATTCAAGGTTCGCGCAGGTGCTTGGTATTGGATATGTTTTGGCCCAAAATCGGCTCAATTTGGGTCAAAACTAGCTGAAATTTGCTCAGAATCGCTCAAAATTCAATGTTCACACAGGTGTTTGGTCTTGGATCTGTTTTGGCCCAAAATCAGCTCAATCTGGGTCAAAATCAGCCGAAATTCGCTCAAAATTGGAGTTTGACGCGTTGCCCGCTCTTGATCGCGCGTGTTTTGGCCCAAAATTCGCCCAAGCTGACCCAAAATTGGCTCAAATTCTCTCAAAGTTTGGCGCTCTTGGTTAGACGTGGTTTGGCCCAATTTTGGCTCAATTTGGCCCAAAACCGGTTTAAATTCGCTGAAAATCATCACTCAGAGATTCACACTTTTCGCTGCTCGTGTTTTTAACCCAGTTTGGCCCAATTTGGCCCAAAATTGGCCTTGAATGGGTCAAAGTTGAATCGGGCTGGACCAAAATCGGCCGAAATTTGCTGAAAACGCCTCAGAGTTTGGCGTTGATGACGTCATCAGGGCCGAAATGGTTTTGTCCGCTTTTTTATAAATCTTGACCCAAAACGTCCCCGAATTCACCCAAAACAGGGTATACTGATGACGTCATCAGCCCCGAGATCGGCGTTCCTCCCTCGTTTTTACCCCAAATTTTCCCGAAACCACCCAAATTTGAGGCCTGGTGACGTCATCAGCCCCAAGACGACGCCCTGCCCTCGTTTTCACCCAGATTCCCCCAAAATTACCCAAACTTTGGTTCTGATGACGTCATCAGCCCCAACATGGCGCTCCTCCCACATTTTTACCCCAAGTTTACCCAAATTTGGGTTCTGATGACGTCATCACCCCCGAGACGTTTCCCCGCCGTCGCTTTTACCCAAAATCGCCCAAATTTGCCCCAGTTTGGGTCTCTCAGGTGCTGCCGCCGCCGCTCGGACACAAAATCCCCCAAAACCCTCCTGGCCCCGCCCCCTGCCTTAGACCCCGCCCCCTTAGGCCCCTCCCACCTCAGGCCCCGCCCCCTTTTATTTCCTTTTAATAAAAGTTAATTTTGGGGTGAAAAATGGCGGTTTCGGGTTTATTTACAACTGGAGCCACGCCCCTCTGTGGGCGTGGCCAATAAATAACGCTGTACACGGGTAAAGGGGCGGGGCTTATGTACAAGTGGGCGGGGCCATGCGGGAGGGGGCGGGACCATGCAAAACAAACGAGGAAGGGGCGGGGCCTGGAGGGAACGAATTGTTCAGTAATGAAGGGGCGTGGCCGAGTGACGTCATAGCGACAAGCCACGCCCATGGGTGTGTCCTTTGATGGAAGGGGCGTGTCCTTTGATGGAAGGGGCGTGTCCCACGATGAGGGAGGTGGGTCCCAGAAGAAGGGGGCGTGGCTCAGAAGGCAAGGGGCGTGTCCCACGATGAAGGGGCGTGTCCCAGGATGAGGGGGCGTGGCTCAGAAGGGAGGGGGCGTGTCCCTCGCGGGTGGGCGTGGTCAGGCGCGCGGTGGGAGGGGCTGGCTGACGCGCACGCAGCCCCAATAGGCCGCGCGCAGCAGACACGCCCCCGCGCCCGCCCCCAGCACCGCCCACGCCGCCGGCACCCACCGCGCCCCCCGGCGCCACGCCCACCACGTGCCGGCCTGGAAAGGGGGGCGGGGCCAGGCTCAGGACACGCCCCCTGGCCCCTGACATCACTGCCTTTTGAGCCACGCCCACTTGTGTCACACCCTTCAGAGCCACGCCCACTTATTCCCCTCCCCTTGAGCGCCCCACCCACTTAAGTCCCAACCTTTAAAGCCCCACCCACTTAATTCCCACCCACTTTAGGCCCCTCCTCTTTTAAGCCCCACCCCTTAAAGCACCACCCCCTTAACCCTCACCCTTTAAAGCCCCGCCCACTTAAGCCCCACCCCAAAAAGCCCCTCCCATTTCAAACCCCACCCACTTAAACCCCACCCTTTAAAGCCACTCCCCCCTTAATCCCCTCCCACTTAAGCCCCACCCTTAAAAGCCCAGCCCCTTAAAGCCCCTCCCCCTTTAAAGCCCCGCCCTCCAATCCCCACCCACTTCAGCCCCGCCCATTTAAGGCCCCACCCCTTAAAGCACCACCCACTTAAACCCCACCCCTCAAACACCCTCCCCCTTCAAGCCACACCCATTTTGCTCTTTGGCCCCGCCCCCTTTAACCCCGCCCCTCACCGCCAGCCCGGCCGCGGCCCCGCCCATCAGCAGGGCGGCCAATAGGCAGCAGAGGCAGCGTCGCCGCGGGAACCGCCGGCCAATCGCGGACCTGGGCGGGGCCGGAGGGGCGTGGTCAGCTCCTGCAAGAGCGTGGCCACGCCCACACATTAAAAAGGGGCGTGTCCGCGGGAAAAGGGGGCGGGGCCAGACTTACACCTTGCGGCAGTGCGGGCAGCGAGCCAATGAGCGCTCGGGGAGCTCCGCCCACTGCAGGGAAAGGGGCGTGGTTACAAAGGGGGCGGGGCTAAGCGGCGAGAGGGGGCGGGGCACGAAGGGGGAGGAGTTTGGGGTTCAGGGACGGATTTCGGGGGTGGGTGGGGCTTAAATGGGGAGGGGCTTTAAAGGGTGGGGCTTAAGTGGGAGGGGCTTGAAGGGGAGGGGTTTAAGTGGGAGGGGCTTTAAAGGGTTGGGCTTAAGAGGATGGGGATTAAAGGGGTGGGGCTTAAACGAGGAGTGGTTTAAAAGGTGGGGCTTAAGTGGGTGGTGCTTAAAGTGGGCGGGGCTTGAAGGGGCGTGGCTTAAAGGGGTGGGGCTTGAAGTGGAAGGGGTGTGGCTCAGCAGGAACGGGTGGGCACAATGAAGGGGGAAGGGGGCGTGGCCACAAGGGGGGTGTGGTCAGGCATGCACAATGAGGTGGGCGTGTCCGAAAGGGGGCGTGTCTCACCAGGAAGGGCCCCCCGCAGTGGGTTAATGAAAAGGGGGTGTGGTTTATTGGGGTGCGGTTATGAAAGGGGCGTGGCCAGGCATGCACAATGAGGGGGGCGTGTCCGGAAAGGGGGCGTGTCTCACCAGGAAGGGCCCCCCACAGTGCGTTAATGAAAAGGGGGTGTGGTTTATTGGGGTGTGGTCATGAAAGGGGCGTGGCTAGGCATGCACAATGAGGGGGCGTGTCCATAAAGGGGCGTGTCTCACCAGGAAGGGCCCCCCGCAGTGGGTTATTGTAAAGGGGGTGTGGTTTATTGGGGTGTGGTTATGAGAGGGGCGTGGCCAGGCATGCACAATGAGGTGGGCGTGTCCATAAAGGGGCGTGTCTCACCAGGAAGGGCCCCCCGCAGTGGGCGCAGGCCACGCGCACGCCCCCGGGGGCGGGGTCAGGGCTGGGCGCGCCCGTCTGCACCGGGCCCAGGTTGATGATGCGCTTACTGGGAGAAACTGGGTTATACTGGGAGGCACTGGGAGCCACTGGGAACACCCACAGTCCCTCCCAGTTCGCCCAGTCCCTCCCAGTATATCCCAGTACAACCCAGTAAAACCCAATATAACCGATTATATACCAGTATATCCCAGTCCCTCCCAGTCCCTCCCAGTATATCCCAGTATAACCCAGTATAAACCAGTATATCCCAGTATATCCCAGTATAACCCAGTATAAACCAGTATATCCCAGTATATCCCAGTATATCCCAGTATAACCCAGTATATCCCAGTATATCCCAGTATAACCCAGTATATCCCAGTATATCCCAGTATAAACCAGTATATCCCAGTATAACCCAGTATATCCCAGTATATCCCAGTATATCCCAGTATATCCCAGTATAACCCAGTATATCCCAGTATATCCCAGTATAACCCAGTACATCCCAGTATATCCCAGTATAACCCAGTATATCCCAGTATAAACCAGTATATCCCAGTATATCCCAGTATATCCCAGTATATCCCAGTATAACCCAGTATATCCCAGTATATCCCAGTATATCCCAGTATAACCCACTATAACCCATCCCAGCATAACCCAGTAACCCCTCCCAGTACAAACCAGTACAAACCGGTACAAACCAGTACAAACCAGTACAAACCGGTACAAACCAGTACAAACCAGTACAAACCAGTACAAACCAGTACGCACCAGTACGGCCGGGGGCAGGCGATGCGCTGCGCCGACGCCCGGCACACCAGCAGGCAGTTGCACGGACACCGCACGTACTTCTTACCGCCGGGCGCCGTCCTGATTGGCTGATGTGGGAAAAGGGGGCGGGGACTCACATGGGACACGCCCCTGAGCCCGAATACCCAGCCCAAACCCCGCCCACTGCGCTCAAACCCCGCCCATTCACGTCAAACCCCGCCCATCCACTCCAGACCCCGCCCAGAGCTCAGCCAACCCAGGCCACGCCCCTCCGTGAAGCCACGCCCACTCAGACCCCATCCGCTTGCATCAAACCCCGCCCACCCACTTAAAACCCGGCCCAGAAATCTCTCCACTCAAGCCACGCCCCCTTATGAAGCCACACCCTTTTAGACCACGCCCACTCACTAAAAACCCCGCCCAGAGCTCTCCAAACCCCACCCATGCCCCTACATAAAGCCACGCCCACTCAAACCCCGCCCTCTCCACTCAAACCCTGCCAAGCCCCGCCCCTTCAAGCCCCGCCCACTCGGACCCTGCCCTCTCCCTCCCCACTCAAAGCCACGCCCCCACCATTTAGGCCCCGCCCCCTCACCGTGGCCTCGCCACACCCCCCGCACTTGACCACGTGCTGGTGCGTCTTCCCCTCGACGCTGATTGGCCGCTGGCACACGCGGCACGTGACCGCCGGAGGCCCCGCCCCCCCCGGCGCCTCCGGGCTGCCCAACGGCGAGTAAGGGGGCGGGGCCTCGCCCGGACCCGCCCCCGCGCCGCCTGCCAATGGGAGAGCAGCGAATCAATGACGGAGCCAGCCACGCCCCCCCCAGAGCCACGCCCTCCCCTCAGCGCGCAAAGCCACGCCCCTCCCAGTCGGCGCCTCAGCCAGGCCCCGCCCCCGCGTTAAACCCCGCCCACCCGGCTGGGCCCCGCCCCCTCTCACCGGCGGCCGCGGTCCCGCCCGGGCCCGGCCCCGCCTCGGGCGGCAGCAGCGGCGATCGCTCCCCGTCCGCCATGACAGCGCCCTGCGGCCACGCCCCACCGCGCCCGATTGGCCCGCGCCGCTCACGCGGGGGCGGGACCGCCGCGTCCCGTGCCGCCATTGGCCGCGCCGCCTCATGTGAGGCGCCCCGCGGGCTCCCATTGGCCACTCCCGGATCACGTGGCTCCCCGCCTCCATTTTTAACCCGGCGTTGCCCTGGCAACGCAGCGCGCCGCTCTTCCGGGTCCCCCGCCGCGCGTTCCCATTGGCCCTGCTTCACCACGTGACCCCCCCCGCCTCGCTCTTTACCGGCGTTGCCTTGACAACGCACACGCTCCGCTCTTCCGGGTCCCCACCGCGCGCTCCCATTGGCCGCGCCGCGTCACGTGACCCCTCCCCCGCCTCCATTGCAGCCGTGGTTGCCGTGGCAACGCCGGCGCGCCGCTCTTCCGGGTTCCCCTCCCCGCGCTCCCATTGGCTCCCGTGGCGCCACGTGATTTCTCCGCATCCTCTATCCCCGTTCCCGGCACCGCCCCGCCCTTCCCGCCCTCCCATTGGCCGCTCCTCCCCCCGGCTCCCCGCGCTCTGATTGGTCGCTCCCCCCGCCGCTCCCCTCGCCCGTCTCCATGGCGACGGCGGCCGCGCTCTCCCATTGGGCGAGGCGCGGGGGGCGCGCCGGTGACGTCAGAGGAAGCGCACGCCATAAAAGGCGCGGTGGGCGGGGCCGGGGGCTCAGACGCTGCCGAGATGGACGGGAGGTGAGGGGGGGGCGGCCGGGGGCGGTTTTGGGGCGATTTCTGGCGATTTTGGGGCTTTTCTGTGCTGGGGCGGGCTCGGGGGGATGGAGCGGGCGCGGGGCCGCCCAATGGCGTCGCGGCCCGGGGGGTTTCTGACAGCCAATCAGCGGCGGGCGGGGGGGCGTGGCCCGGGGGGGGTCTCGGGGCGCCCCCTCCCCAAATTATGGAAATGAGGGGCGGGGGAGGGGCGCGGGTTTGGGGGGATTTTGGGGCGTTTTGGGGCGTTTTGGGGCGTTCCGGGGGCGGGGCCGAGCCCAAAGTTCAGCTGGCCCCGGGCCCGGACACGGGGCGGGGGTCAAGGGTCATGGATGGGGGGGGCGGGGTCAAACCGGGGTCGTTTGGGGGTCATGGGGTCACCCTGGGGTCACATTGGGGTCGGCCCGGGCGTCCTGGGGTCACGCGGGGGGGTCGTGGGAATCCCTGGGGTCATCCCGGGGTCATCGCGGGGTCATCCTGGGGGTCCTGGGGTCACCCTGGGGGTCACGGGGTCATCTCAGGGGTCATTTTGGGGGTCCTGGGGTCATCCTGGGGTCATCCCCGGTCCGTACTGGTCCATACTGGGTCATATCAGTCCAAACTGGTCCAAACTGGTTTGTACCGCTCTGTACCAGTCCATGTTGACTCATACTGGTTCATACTGGTTTGCGTCAATCCAAACTGGTTTGTACTGGTCCTTACTGGTTTCTCTCCCCAGTTTCAAGGCCCGTGTCAGTCCATACTGGTTTGTACTGGTTTATACTGGTTTATATCAGTTTACACTGGTCTGTACTGGTTTGTACTGGTTTATATCAATCCAGACTGGTTCGTACTGGTCCATACTGGTCTGTAGTGGTTTGTACTGGTTTATACCGGTTTATATCAATCCACATTGGTTTATATCAGTCCAGACTGGTCCATACTGGTCCATACTGGTTTGTACTGGTCTGTACTGGTTTGTACCGGTTTTTATCAATCCACACTGGTTTATACCAATCCATACTGGTCCATACTGGTCCGTACTGGTCCATACTGGTTTGTACTGGTTTGTACTTGTTTGTACTGGTCTGTACTGGTTTGTACCGGTTTATATCAATCCACACCGGTTTATATCAATCCAGACTGGTCCATACTGGTCTGTACTGGTCTGTACTGGTCCGTACTGGTCTGTACTGGTCTATACTGGTTTGTACCGGTTTATATCAATCCATACTGGTCCATACTGGTTTGTACTGGTTTGTACCGGTTTATATCAATCCATACCGGTTTATATCAATCCAGACTGGTCCATACTGGTTTGTACTGGTCCATACTGGTCCCTACTGGTCCATACTGGTCTATACTGGTTTGTACCGGTTTATATCAATCCACACTGGTTTATGTCAATCCATACTGGTCCTTACTGGTTTGTACTGGTTTGTACCGGTTTATGTCAATCCAGACTGGTCCATACTGGGTTGTACTGGTTTGTACTGGTCCATACTGGTTTACACTGGTTTATACCGGTCTATTTCTCTCTCCCGCGCAGTTTCGAGGCGTGCTGGGAGGCGGCGCGCTGGCTGCGGGCGCAGTTCCGGGAGCCGCCGCGGGTGGCGCTGGTGTGCGGCTCGGGGCTGGGGGCGCTGGCCGAGGAGCTGACGGAGCGCGTGACCATCGACTATCGCGATATCCCGCACTTCCCGCGCAGCACCGGTACCGGCTGTACTGGGATATACTGGGATGTACTGGGATATACTGGGGTATACTGGGATATACTGGGATATACTGGGTTATACTGGGATATACTGGGATGTACTGGGATATACTGGGATATACTGGGATATACTGGGATGTACTGGGATATACTGGGATATACTGGGTTATACTGGGATATACTGGGTTATACTGGGATATACTGGGTTATACTGGGATATACTGGGATATACTGGGATATACTGGGATATGCTGGGTTATACTGGGATATACTGGGATATACTGGGTTATACTGGGATATACTGGGTTATACTGGGATATACTGGGTTATACTGGGTTATACTGGGATATACTGGGATATACTGGGATATACTGGGATATACTGGGATATACTGGGATATACTGGGTTATACTGGGTTATATTGGGATATACTGGGTTATACTGGGATATACTGGGATATACTGGGTTATACTGGGATATACTGGGTTATACTGGGTTATACTGGGATACACTGGGATATACTGGGTTATACTGGGATATACTGGGTTATACTGGGATATACTGGGATATACTGGGGTATACTGGGATTTACTGGGATATACTGGGTTATACTGGGTTATACTGGGATATACTGGGATATACTGGGTTATACTGGGAGATACTGGGTTATACTGGGTTATACTGGGTTATATTGGGATATACTGGGATATACTGGGATATACTGGGTTATACTGGGTTATACTGGGATATACTGGGATATACTGGGATATACTGGGATATACTGGGTTATACTGGGTTATACTGGGTTATATTGGGATATACTGGGATATACTGGGATATACTGGGTTATACTGGGATATACTGGGTTATACTGGGATATACTGGGATATACTGGTTTGTACTGGGATATACTGGGATATACTGGGTTATACTGGTCTGTACTGGTTTATACTGGGAGCGTGTTTTTGGGCCCATTTTCAGCCGTTTTTGGGTGGTTTTCGGGGATTTTTCGGCCATTTTGGGGTCTCGGGCGGGGCCGGGGGTGTCACCTGTGCCCCGGGTGGGCGTGGTTAACCCCCGGCCCCGCCCCCCAGTGCAGGGCCACGCCGGCCGATTGGTCGTGGGGCGCCTCGGCTCCGCCCCCTGCGCCGTGCTGCAGGGGCGGTTCCACCTCTACGAGGGACACGCCCCCAGCCAGGTGAGTGACGGGCCACGCCCACAAATGGGGACACGCCCACAAATGGGGACACGCCCACAGACGGGCCACGCCCACACATGGGGGATAAACGCATCTGGGGGCGGGGCAAACGCCTGGGGCCACACCCACACCCCTACGAGGGACACGCCCCCAGCCAGGTGAGTGACGGGCCACGCCCGCCCCTGAGCCACGCCCCCTTCCTGGCTCCTCCTCCTCCCTGCCCAGCCCCTCTGTCCCACCCCCCCTTTAGCCACGCCCCTGAGCACACCCGTGACCCCTTGACCTTTGTGCTGACCACGCCCACTGACCACTGAGTGACCAATGAGTGACCACAGAGTGACCACAAACCCAAAAATACCCAAAAAACCTAAAAATGACCCCAAAATGACCCTGAGTGACCCCAGAGTGACCACAGAGTGACCACTGACCATTACTGACCACTGACCATTACTGACCACTGAGTGACCACTGAGTGACCACAGAGTGACCACAGAGTGACCACTGACCATTACTGACCACTGACCATTACTGACCACTGAGTGACCACTGACCATTACTGACCACTGAGTGACCACTGAGTGACCACTGACCATTACTGACCACAGAGTGACCACAGAGTGACCACTGACCATTACTGACCACTGAGTGACCACAGAGTGACCACAGAGTGACCACTGACCATTACGGACCACTGAGTGACCACAAATCCAAAAATACCCAAAAAACCCTAAAAATGACCCCAAAATGACCCTGAGTGACCACTGACCATTACTGACCACTGAGTGACCCCAGAGTGACCACTGAGTGACCACAGAGTGACCACAGACCATTACTGACCACTGAGGGACCACAGAGTGACCACTGACCACTGAGTGACCATTGAGTGACCACAGTGTGACCACTCACCATAACTGACCAGTGAGTGACCACTGACCCTCACTGACCATGAGTGACCATGAGTGACCATCACTGACCCTCACTGACCATGAGTGACCATGAGTGACCCTGAGTGACCCTCACTGACCATGAGTGACCCTCACTGACCCTCACTGACCGTCACTGACCGTTTCAGGTGGTCATCCCTGTCCGGACCATGGCTCTCCTGGGTGTCCACACCCTGGTGCTGACCATGAGTGACCATGAGTGACCATGAGTGACCATGAGTGACCCTCACTGACCGTTTCAGGTGGTCATCCCGGTCCGGACCATGGCCCTGCTCGGTGTCCACACCCTGGTGCTGACCATGAGTGACCCTCACTGACCCTCACTGACCATGAGTGACCATTGCAGGTGGTCATCCCCGTCCGGACCATGGCCCTCCTGGGTGTCCACACCCTGGTGCTGACCATGAGTGACCATGAGTGACCATGAGTGACCATGAGTGACCATGACTGACCATGACTGACCATGAGTGACCATAACTGACCATTGCAGGTGGTCATTCCTGTCCGGACCATGGCTCTCCTGGGTGTCCACACGCTGGTGCTGACCATGAGTGACCATGAGTGACCATGAGTGACCATGAGTGACCATGAGTGACCATGAGTGACCCTCACTGACCATGAGTGACCCTCACTGACCGTTTCAGGTGGTCATTCCGGTCCGGACGATGGCGCTCCTCGGTGTCCACACGCTGGTGCTGACCAACGCCGCGGGGTCGCTGCGGCCGGAGCTCGGCCCCGGGCACCTGCTGGTCATCCGTGACCACATCGACCTGCCCGGCCTGGCCGGACGCTCGCCGCTCGTGGGGCCCAACGACGACAGGTGAGGGCGGTTTTGGGGGGAAAAGCGGGGAAATTGGGAAAAATTGGGGTTTGGGGGGGAAAAGCGGGGGATTTGGGAAAAATGGGGAATTTGTGAAAAATGGGGTTTGGGGGGAAATGCGGGGGATTTGGGAAAAATGGGGGTTTTTGGGAAAAGCAGGGAATTTGGGAAAAATGGGGAACTTGGGAAAAATGGGGGTTTGGGGAAAAATGGGGTTTGGGGGGAAAAGCGGGGGATTTGGGGAAGATGGGGTTTGGGAAAAAATGGGGGTTTTTGGGAAAAATGGGGTTTGGGAAAAAATGGGGTTTGGGGGGAAAAGCGGGGAATTTGGGGAAGATGGGGTTTGGGAAAAAATGGGGTTTTGGGAAAAATGGGGTTTGGGAAAAATGGGGTTTTGGGGGAAAAGCGGGGAGTTTGGGGAGAAAAGCGGGGAATTTGGGAAAAATGGGGGTTTTGGGGGGAAAAGCGGGGGATTTGGGAAAAATGGGGTTTTGGGGGGAAAAGCGGGGGATTTGGGAAAAATGGGGTTTGGGAAAAAATGGGGGTTTTGGGAAAAATGGGGGTTTTGGGAAAAATGGGGTTTTGGGAAAAATGGGGTTTGGGAAAAATGGGGTTTGGGGGGAAAAGCGGGGGATTTGGGAAAAATGGGGTTTGGGAAAAAATGGGGGTTTTTGAGGAGAAAAATGGATATTTTGGGTCTGATTTTGGGGGTTAAAATGGACATTTTGGGGCTGATTTTGTGGCTGATTTTGGGGCTTAAATATTGACATTTTGAGGATGATTTTGGGGCCGATTTTAGGGTTTAAAAATGGACATTTTGGGGCTGATTTTAGGGTTTAAAAATGGACATTTTGGGGCTGATTTTGGGGGTTAAAAATGGACATTTTGGGGCTGATTTTGGGGGTTTAAAATGGACATTTTGGGGCCGATTTTGGGCTGATTTTAGGGATAAAAATGGACATTTTAGGGCTGATTTTGGGGTTAAAAATGGACATTTTGGGGCTGATTTTGAGGGTTAAAAATGGACATTTTGGGGCCAATTGTAGGGCCAATTTTAGGGGTTAAAAATGGACATTTTGGGGCTGATTCTGGGGGTTAAAAATGGACATTTTGAGGATGATTTTAGGGCTGGTTTTGGGGTTAGAAATGGACATTTTGGGACCAATTTTAGGGCTGATTTGGGGGTTAAAAGTGGACATTTTGAGGATGATTTTAGGGCTGATTTTAGGGTTAGAAACAGACATTTTGGGGCTGATTTGGGGGCCGATTTTAGGGGTTAAAAATGGACATTTTGGGGCTGATTTTGGGGGTTAAAAATGGACATTTTGAGGATGATTTTAGGGCTGATTTTGGGGTTAGAAATGGACATTTTGGGACCGGTTTTAGGGATGATTTTGGGGTTAAAAATGGACATTTTGAGGATGATCTTAGGGCTGATTTTAGGGTTAGAAACAGACTTTTTGGGGCTGATTTTGGGGCTGATTTTGGGGCTTAAAAATGGGCATTTTGGGGCAGATTTTGTGGCTAAAACCAGACATTTTGGGGCTGATTTCAGGGCCGATTTTGGGGTTAGAAATAGACATTTTAGGACCGATTTTGACACTGATTTTGGGGTTAAAAATGGACATTTTAGGGCTGATTTTGGGGCTTAAAAATGGACATTTTGAGGATGATTTTAGGGCTGATTTTGGGGTAAAATGGACATTTTGGGGCTGATTTTAGGGTTTAAAAGGGGCATTACGTGACTGATTTTGGAGCCGATTTTAGGGTTAGAAATGGACATTTTCGTGCTGGGTTTTGGGATTAAAAACGGACCTTTTAGGGCCGATTTTTGGCTGATTTTAGGGGTTAAAAACGGACATTTTGGGGCTGATTTTGAGATTAAAAATGGACATTTTAGGGCCGATTTTTTGGGCCGATTTTAGGGATAAAAATTGACATTTTGGGGCCGATTTTGGGGCCCATTTTAAGGTTAAAAATGGACGCTTTGGGGCCGATTTTAGGGTTAAAAATGGACGTTTTGGGGCCGATTTTGGGGCTGATTTTAGGGGTTAAAACGGACATTTTGGGGCTGATTCTGGGATTAAAAATGGACATTTTAGGGCCGATTTTTGGGCCGATTTTCGGGATAAAAATTGACATTTTGGGGCCATTTTGGGGCCCATTTTAAGGTTAAAAATGCACGTTTTGGGGCTGATTTTAGGGTTAAAAATGGACGTTTTGGGGCCAATTTTGGGGCTGATTTTAGGGGTTAAAAACGGACATTTTGGGGCTGATTTTGGATTAAAAATGGACATCTTAGGGCCGATTTTTGGGCCGATTTTAGGGATAAAAATTGACATTTTGGGCCAATTGTGGGGCCCATTTTAAGGTTAAAAGCGGACATTTTGGGGCCGATTTTAGGTTAAAAATGGACGTTTTGATGCCAATTTTGGGGCTGATTTTAGGGGTTAAAAACGGACATTTTGGGGCTGATTTTGGGATTAAAAATGGACATCTTAGGGCCGATTTTTGGGCCGATTTTCGGGATAAAAATTGACATTTTGGGGCCAATTTGGGGGCCCATTTTAAGGTTAAAAATGGACGTTTTGGGGCCGATTTTAGGGTTAAAAATGAACGTTTTGGGGCCGATTTTGGCGCCGTTTCCCCGACCGTGACTGACGCCTGCGACCCCGCGCTGCGGCGCCTGGCCCCGGGGTTACACGAGGGACATTTTGGGGTTACGCAGGGACATTTTGGGTTAAAAACGGCCGTTTTTGGGTCCGGTTTCAGGTTCGGCGCCCGCTTCCCGGCCATGACGGACGCCTACGACCCCGCCCTGTGCCGCCTGGCCCCGGGGTTACACAGGGACATTTTGGGTTATACAGGGACATTTTGGGTTAAAAAGGCCGTTTTTGGGTCCGGTTTCAGGTTCGGCACCCGCTTCCCAGCCATGACGGACGCCTACGACCCCGCGCTGCGGCGCCTGGCGCTGGCGCTGGCCCCCAAGGAGCTGCGGGCGCGCTCGGGGGTCTACGTGGGCGTGGGGGGCCCGAGCTACGAGACCCCGGCCGAGTGCCGCTACCTGCGCCGGGCGGGGGCGCACGCCGTCGGTGAGGGGGGGGCGGGGCCTGGGGAGGGAGGGGGCGGGGCCTCGGAGGGGAGGGGGAGGGGTTTGGGGGGGAGGGGGAGGGGTTTGGGGGGAGGGGGGAGGGTTTGGGGGGGAGGGGGGAGGGGTTTGGGGCGGGGGGCGGTCCTGGAATAATCCGGAAGGAGGCGAAAATCGGAGGAAAAGGAGGAGTAGGAATGGTGCAAAAAATGGTCTGGATGTCCCCAGGTGTGCCCAGGTGTGCTCAGGTGTGTACACAGGTGTGCCCAGGTGTGTTTAGGTGTATCCCCAGGTGTGCTCAGGTGTGTTTAGGTGTGTACCAGGTACACAGTGGCCCAGGTGTCCCCCAGGTGTGTTTAGGTTTATCCCCAGGTGTGCTCAGGTGTATTTAGGTTTATCCCCAGTATCCCCAGGTGTGCCCAGGTGTGTCCCCAGGTGTGCTCAGGTGTGCTCAGGTGTGTTTAGGTACCCCCAGGTGTGCCCAGGTGTGCCCAGGTGTATCCCCAGGTGTGCTCAGGTGCCCCCAGGTGTATTTAGGTGTATCCCCAGGTGTGTGTAGGTGTGTTTTGGGTGTACCCAGGTGTCCCCAGGTGTGCCCAGGTGTGCTCAGGTGTGCCCAGGTGTGCCCAGGTGTCCCCAGGTGCCCCCAGGTGTCCCCAGGTGTGTTTAGGTTTATCCCCAGGTGTGCCCAGGTGTGCCCAGGTGTGTTTAGGTGTGTCCCCAGGTGTGCCCAGGTGTGCCCAGGTGTGTTTAGGTTTATCCCCAGGTGTGCTCAGGTGTGCCCAGGTGTTGTGTAGGTTTATCCCCAGGTGTGCCCAGGTGTGCCCAGGTGTGTTTAGGTTTGTCCCCAGGTGTGCCCAGGTGTGTGTAGGTGTGTTTAGGTTTATCCCCAGGTGTCCCAGGTGTGCCCAGGTGTGTTTAGGTTTATCCCCAGGTGTGCCCAGGTGTGCTCAGGTGTGTTTAGGTACCCCCCAGGTGTGCCCAGGTGTGTTTAGGTTTGTCCCCAGGTCGTGTTCAGGTGTATCCCCAGGTGTGCCCAGGTGTGTGTAGGTGTGTTTGGGTTTATCCCCAGGTGTGCTCAGGTGTGTCCCCCCCCCCCCCCCCCCCAGGTATGAGCACGGTGTCGGAGGCGGCGGCCGCGCGCCACCTGGGCCTGCGCGTGCTGGGGCTGTCACTCATCACCAACTCCGCCCCCGCCGACAGCGACGACGAGGGCGACGATGACGACGGCGGTGACGTCACCGGCGGGGGGGCGGGGCCGGGGGCGGGGCACGAGGAGGTGCTGGCCGCCGCCCAGGAGGGGGCGCGGCACCTGCGCGCGCTGCTGGCCGCCCTCGCCCCGCGATTGGACGAGCCTGGCAGGCACGCCCCGCTCCGTGACGTCATCGCGGCGGCGGCGGCCGCGGGAGGGGTGACGTCATCGTCCTCGGGGTGATGATGATGTCACGGTCACGCGGGGGGGGGGGTGGTGACGTCATGGGGGCGGTGCCTTGGGAACACACCCCCTGTGAGACGGGGGGCGGGGCCTTGGTCCCGTGGGGAATCTCACAAAAAAAACCCCAAAAACTCCCCCAAAAAAATGACCCAAAAATTCCCAAAAAAAAAAATGCCTCAAAAATGCCTTGGGGATCAACTGGAAACCCCTCAAAAATCCCCCCAAAATTCCCCCAAAAATTCCCTCACAAAATTCCCCAAAAAATCCCCAAAAAATCCCAAAAAAATAATCTGGAATTTTATGGAAATCCCCCCCAAAAAATCCCCCCAAAAAAATCCCTTTGGGAATTCCACAAAATCCCCTAAAATATCCCCCCAAAAATGCCTTGGGAATCACCTGGAAAATCCCCAAAATTCCCCCAAAATTCCTCACAAAATTCCCCCAAAAATTCCTCACAAAATTCCCCAAAAAATTCCTCACAAATTCCCCAAAAAATCCCCCCAAAAAAATCCCCCAAAAAAATAATATGAGAATTTTATGGAAAATCCCACAAAAATCCCCCCAAAAAATCCCTTTGGGAATTCCCACGAAATCCCCTAAAAATCCCCAAAAAATTCTCACAAAATTCCCCAAAAATTGCTTTGGGAATCACCTGGAAATCTCAGAAAAATTCCCCAAAAATCCCCCAAAAAATCCCCAAAAAAATTTCCTTGGGAATTAAGTGGAAATCCCACAAAACTCCTAAAATATCCCCAAAAAAATCCTCACAAAATTCCCAAAAAAATCCCCAAAATATCCCCTGGGAATTTTGTGGAAAATCCCAAAAATTCTCCCAAAAAAATCCCCTGGGAATTTTTCTTTAAATCCCCCCAAAAAATTCCCTGGGAAAACCCCGGAAAATGCCCCAAAAATTCTTTGGAATTCCCCAAAAAAAAAAAATTTGGGAAATCCCTAAAAAAAAAAAAATTTGGGAAATAAGTGAGAAAAGAAATTGTAAAAAAATGTAAAAAATGGGACGGGGGAGGGAAACGGGAAAATTTGGTGAAAACGAGGAAAAACGGGAAAAATCTGGAAAAGCCCCGGGAGCCCCCGGGAATTCTGTGACATTCCAGTGCCATTAATTAATTAACTCTTGTCGTTAATTAATTAATCCTCTGTCGTTAATTTTCGTGTTGTCCCATTTGCGCCGGATTTTGCCTTAATTCCCCCGGAAATCGCCAAATTCCGTGCCGTTAATTAATCCCTGCGTCGTTAATTAATTTCGCGTCGTTAGTCCCGTGTCGTTATTTAATTCCATCTCATCAAGTCCGAGTCATTAATTCCGTGTCGTTAATTAATTCCCTGTCATTAATTCCGTGTCACTAATTAATTCGGTGTCATGAATTAATTCTGTATCATTTATTAATTCTGTGTCATTAATTAATTCTGTGTCATTAATTGATTCCATGCAAATAATTCCATGTCATTAATGTCCTCCTATTAATTCCGTGTCAATAATAAATTCCACGTCATTAATCCCGTGCCATTCATTAATTCCATGTAGTTTATTAATTCTGTGTCATTATTTAATTCTGTGTCATTAATCCCGTGTCATTAATTCTGTGTCATTAATCCCATGTCATTAATCCATGCTGTTAATTCCATGTCGTTAATTCCGTGTTGTTAATTAATTCTGTGTCAATAATTAATTCCAGCTCATTAATTCCATGCCGTTAATTCCGTGTCATTAATTCCGAGTGATCAATTAATTCCGTGTCATTAATTCCGATTCATTAATTCCGTGTCATTAATTAATCCCAGCTCATTAATTCCGTGCTGTCCCAGTCTTTGTCCCCTCCGGATTTTGCCTTAATTCCGTGTAATTAATTAGTTAATTAATTAATTACCCCCCCCCCCCGCAATTAGCTCCATTAATGAGCGGCGACCTCTCAGGGCCAGGGTTAATTAACCCTATTGATTAATTACCCCGGGGGTAATTAATTACTAATTAATCCCCTCCAGAAATCCTTCCAGGCTCGTTAGCCTCGTTCCGTTAATTAATTAATTAATAGGCATTCCAGGCTAATTAATCCCCATTCCTTAATTATTCCGGATTAATTAGCCCACCCCGTTTACTGCCCCGGGTTCATTAGTGCTGTCACTTTATTAATTAACCTTAAATAATTAACTGCTGCAATTAATTATTTAAGGTTAAATAGCTCCTCAATTAATTACTCAGGGTAATTAGTGATTAGTTAGCCCATGCTGATGATTAATTTTTAATTAATAACGCTTCATTACCCCCCAGATTAATTAACTCAGGGCTCATCATTGCCATTAATTAATCAATCCATGCTAATGGCATCTGCAGTTAATTAGCAAAGGCTAATTAATTACCCTGCTTAATTAATTGAGGCTGCTGCTTTCAGGGGCTTAATTAACCCTAATTATTTTTAATTAATCAATGCTTAGAGGCTAATTAGCCACTTACTCATTGGGCTGCTCCGCTCCCCTTTGTGCTGCTCATTAATTAATTAATTAATTAATTAATAATAACCGGACATTCCAGCTCGTTTACATTCCAGGGCGCCCCTCCCCCCCCCACCCTCCGGGCCAGTTAATGAATTAATTAATGGATTAATGATTGATTAATGAAAGGGAGGGGCGGGCCGTGGCCCTCGGCCGGCGGTTCGTTAATGAGAGCTCATTAATGGCAATTAAATTAAAGGCTGTCTGAAAGTTCGTTAAGAGTCGAGCGTGGTTAATTAAAAATCGGCTAAAGGGTCATTAAGGGTGAAAAAAGTTAATTAGAAGTTTTTTAAAAGTTATTAAAGAATGAAGTTAATTAAAAGGGGTTTTTAAAATTAATTAGGGATGAAGTTAATTAAAGGATTTTTTAAAGTTTATTAAGGGTAAAAAAGTTAATGAAAAGTGGTTTAAAAGTTAATTAAGGATGGAAAAAATTTAATTTAAAAATGGTCAAAAGTTCATTAAGAATGAACTTAATTAAAATATTTTTTGAGTCCATCAAGAGTGACAAAAGTTAATTAAAAGTTTTAAAAGTTAATTAGGGTTGAAAAGCCTTAATTAAAATTTTTTACAAGTGAATTCAGAGCGGCGTGAAGTTATTAAAACTGATTGTTTAAAAGTTAATTAAGAGTGGGACAAAGCTAATTAAAAGCCTGGAAAAAAGTTAATTAAGGGTGAAAAAAGTTAATTTAGAGTTTCAAAAGTCATTTTAAAGTTTTTTAAGTTAAATAAGAACGATAAAAGTTATTTAAAAATTTTAACAGTATTTTAAAGTTTTAAAAGTAATTTAAAGTTTTTTAAAGTTAATTAAAAGTTTTTTAAGTTAAATAAGAATGAAAAAAGT
>JAVKUW010000030.1:0-80768 GCA_031885435.1 Passerculus sandwichensis
ATTTTTGGGGTGAATTTTGGGATAAATTTTGGGGTGAATTTGGGGATATTTTGAGGTGGATTTTGGGGAGAATCTTGGGGTGAATTTGGGGGTTTTGGGGTGAATTTTTAGGATATTTTGGGATGAATTTTGGGGTGAATTTTGGGATATTTTGGATGTATTTTGGGGTGAATTTTGGGGATATTTTGGGTTGAATTTTGGGGATATTTTGGGTTGAATTTTGGGGATATTTTGGGGTGAATTTTGGGATATTTTGGGGTGCATTTGGAGGTTTTCCGGGTGAGTTTTGGGGTGAATTTGTGCATATTTTGGGGTGAATTTTGGGATATTTTGGGGTGAATTTTGAGGTGAATTTGGGGATATTTTGGGGTGAATTTTGGGATATTTTGGGGTGCATTTTGGGTTAATTTTGGTGTGAATTTGGGGATATTTTGGGGTGAATTTTGGGGTGAATTTTGGGATATTTTGGGGTGGATTTGTGGATATTTTGGGGTGAATTTTGGGGGGAATCTTGGGGTGAATTTGGGGGATTTGGGGTGAATTTTGGGGTGGATTTTTAGGATATTTTGGGGTGGATTTGGGGTGAATTTTGGGTGAATTTTGGGGTGAATTTTGGGATATTTTGGGGTGAACTTTGGGGTGAATTTGGGGGAATTTTGGGGTGAATTTTGGGATATTTTGGAGTGTGTTTTGGGGTGAATTTTGGGGATATTTTGGGGTGAATATGGGTGAATTTGGGGGATTTTGGGTGAATTTTGGGGTGAATTTGTGGATATTTTGGGGTGAATTTTGGGATATTTTGGGGATATTTTGGGGTGAATTTTCGGATATTTTGGGGTGAATTTTGGGGAGAATTTGTGGATATTTTGGGGTACATTTTGGGGTGGATTTGGGGCATTTTCAGGTGAATTTTGGGGTGAGTTTTGAGGATATTGGGGTGGATGTTTAGAATATTTTGGGTGAATTTTGGGGTGAATTTGGGGATATTTTGGGGTGAATTTTGGGATATTTTGGGTGAATTTTGGGGTGAATTTGGGGTTTTTGGGGTCCCACCTGAGGCTCCACCATCTCGGCCATCTCGGGGTGTCGCTGCCGCAGCCGGGCCTGGGTCAGAGCCTGCTCCAAACTCTGCAAAACCTGCAGGGGAAATTGGGGAAATTTGGGGAATTTTGGGAAAATTTGGGAAATTTTGGGAAAATTTGGGAAATTTTGGGGTTTGGGGGATTTTTGGGGGATTTTTTGGGGGATTTTTGGGGTTTTTGGGGGGATTTTTAAGGGCGCTCGATGGAATTTGGGGAGAATTTTTTGAGGAAATTTTGGGGAAAATTTGGGGGAATTTGGGGAAATTTGGGGAATTTTGAGGGAATTTGGGAAAATTTGGTGGTTTCAGGTGAAATTTGGGGGGGATTGTTGGGAATTTTTTACAGGAATTTTTTGGAATTTTGGGGCTTTTTTGCCAAATTTTAGGGATTTTTGGGGGGAATTTTTGGGAGTTTTTTGGGAATTTTTGGGGTTTTTTTTAGGGAATTTTTGGGGTTTTTTAAGGGAATTTTTGGGAGTTCTTTGCGAAAATTTTGGGGAATTTTTGGGGTTCTTTTGGGAAATGTTGCGGAATTTTTGGCGAATTTTTGGGAATTTTTTTGTGGATTTTAGGGAATATTTTTGGCGACTTTTGGGGAAATTTGGGGGGATTTCTTAGAAAATTTTTTGGCAAATTTTTGGGTTTTATTGGCGAATTTTAGGAATTTTGGGGGGGAATTTTTGGGAATTTTGGGGAATTTGGGAAAATTTGGGCGTTTTAGGTGAAATTTAGGGGGAATTTGGGGTGGGATTTCAGGGGGATTTTGGGTTTTTGGGGATTTTTGGGGGATTTCAGGGACATTTTGGGGATATTTTGGGGGTGATTTTGGGGTGATTTTAAGATTTTTTTGGGGGTGGTTTCAGGAAAATTTTAGGATTTTTTGGGGGGTGTTTGGGGGAGATTTTAGGGACATTTTGGGGGAGATTTTAGGGATATTTTGGGTGGGAATTTAGGGTTTTTTGAGGATATTTTGGGTGCGATTTAAGGAAAATTTTAGGGGTTTTGAGGATTTTTTGGGGATATTTTGGGTGGGAATGTGGGGTTTTTTGGGGATATTTTGGGGGTGATTTTGTGGTGATTTTAGGGGTATCTTGGGTGGGAATTTGGGGTTTCTTGGGGATAATTTGGGTGGGATTTTGGGGTAGTTTTGGGGTTTTTTGGGGAGATTTTGGGGTGATTTTAGGGGATAATTTGGGGGTAATTAGGGAATATTTTGGGGGTGTTTGGGGTGGGATTTTGGGGATATTTTGGGGATACTTTGGGTTGGATTTTGGGCATATTTAGGGTGGGATTTTGGGCATATTTTGGGGGGATTTAGGGATATTTTGGGGGGAATTTTGGGCATATTTTGGGGACATTTAGGGGAGATTTTGGGGACATTCAAGGGGTGATTCTGAGAACATTTTGGAGATATTTTGGGGGAATTTAGGGGATATTTTGGGGACATTTTGGGGATATTTTGGGGACATTCAGGGGGGGATTTTGGGGACAGTTTGGGGATATTTTGGGTGTGATTTCAAGGGGATTTTGGGGATATTTTGGGGGATTTAGGGGATATTTTGGGACAGTTTGGGGATATTTTGGGTGAAATTTAGGGACATTCAGGGGGTGATTCTGGGGACAGTTTGGGGACATTTTAGGGATACTTTGGGGACATTCAGGGGTGGTTCTGGGGACATTCTGGGGATATTTTGGGTGTGATTTCAAGGGAACTTGGGGATATTTTGGGGGGATTTAGGGGATATTTTGGGGACATTTTGGGGTTGTTTTGGGGATATTTTGGGGACATTCAGGGGGTGGCTCTGGGGACATTTTGGGGACATTTTGGGGGGGATTTTGGGGATATTTTGGGGATATTTTGGGGGGATTTAGGGATATTTTGGGGACATTTTGGGGGTGGCTCTGGGGACATTTTGGGGATATTTTGGGGATATTTTGGGGACATTTTGGGGCTGTTTTGGGTGTGATTTCAGGGGGATTTTGGGGACATTTTGGGGACATTCAGGGAGTGGTTCTGGGGACATTTTTGGGATATTTTGGGGACATTTTGGGGACATTCAGGGGGTGGTTCTGGGGACATTTTGGGGTTGTTTTGGGTGTGATTTCAGGGGGATTTTGGGGACAGTTTGGGGATATTTTAGGAATATTTTGGGTTGTTTTGGGGATATTTTGGGGTTGTTTTGGGGACATTTTGGGGACATTCAGGGGGTGTTTCTGGGGACATTTTGGGGACATTTTAGGGATATTTTGGGGACATTTTGGGGTTGTTTTGGGTGTGATTTCAGGGGGATTTTGGGGACATTTTGGGGATATTTTGGGGATATTCAGGGGGTGATTTTGGGGATATTTTGGGGGGGATTTAGGGGACATTTTGGGGACATTTTGGGGACATTTCGGGGACATTCTGGGGACATTTCGGGGTGTCTGTGCCCCACCTGGGGCCGCAGCTCTCGGGGGTCCCGGATCAGCTCCTCCAGGAGGCGCCGCAGCAGCTCCAGGCGCAGCCACCGGGCCCGGGCACGGCACAGAGACACCTCGGCCTGGGGAGCCAAAAACACCAAAAATCACCCCAAAAACACCAAAAATCACCCCAAAAACACCAAAAATCACCCCAAAAACACCAGAAATCACATCAGGGACCCCAAAAACCACAGAAATCACCCCAAAACCACATCAGGGACCCCAAAAGCCCAGAAATCACCCCAAAAACCACATCAGGGACCCCAAAAACCCAGAAATCACCCCAAAAACCCCATCAGGGACCCCAAAACCACCAAAAATCACCCAAAAACCACATCAGGGACCCCAAAAACCACAGAAATCACCCCAAAACCACCAGAAATCACCCCAAAAACACCAAAAATCACCCCAAAAACCCCATCAGGGACCCCAAAAAACCCAAAACCCCCAAAAATCACATCAGGGACCCCAAAAACCCAGAAATCACCCCAAAAACACCAGAAATCACCCCAAAAACCACATCAGGGACCCCAAAAATCACCCCAAAACCCCCAAAAATCACATCAGGGACCCCAAAAACCCCAAAAACCACATCAGGGACCCCAAAAACCACAGAAATCACCCAAAAACCACCCTAAAAACCCCAAAACCACAGCAGGGACCCCAAAAACCCAGAAATCACCCCAAAAACCCCAAAAATCACATCAAGGACCCCAAAACCCCCAGAAATCACCCCAAAAACCACATCAGGGACCCCAAAAACCCCAGGAATCACCCCAAAAACCCCATCAGGGACCCCAAAAACCCCAGAAATCACCCCAAAAAGCTCAAACACCCCAAAAGTCACCCCAAAAGCACCACAGGGAGTTTTTTGGGAACTTCTGGGGTTTTTTGGGGAATTTTTGAGGAATTTTTGGGGAATTTCTGGAGATTTTTTGGGACTATTTGGGAAAATTTTGGGGATTTTTTTTAAGGGAATTTCTGAGGAATTTTTGGTGATTTTTGGGGTTTTTGGAGAAAATTTTGGGGAATTTTTGGGGTTTTTTGGGGAACTTTTGGGATTTTGTTGGGAAAATTTTGGGGAATTTTTGGCAAATTTTTGGGATTTTTTGCCGGGAATTTTTGGGGGATTTTTTAGGGAATTTTTGGGGATTTTTTAGAGAATTTTTTGGTATTTTTGGGGGGACTTTTTGGGGTCCTTTTGGGAAAATTTTGGGGAATTTTTGGCAATTTTTTGGGGAGTTTTTGGGAAAATCTTGGGTAATTTTGGGGATTTTTTGGGGGAATTTTTGGGGATTTTTTAGGGAACTTTTTGAAAAATTTTGGGGAATTTTTGGTGAATTTTTGGGAAAGTTTGGGGGATTTTTTGTGGATTGTTTTGGGAATTTTAGGGATTTTTTGGGGAATTTTGGGGTTTTTTCAGGAAAATTTTGGGAATTTTTGATAAATTTTAGCGATTTGCGGGGGGGGAATTTTTGGGATTTTTTGGGGGATATTTGGGGGGAATTTTTTGGGAATTTTTTAAGCAAAATTTCGACGAATTTTGGGGATTTTTTGGGACATTTTACGGGAATTTTTGGGGTTTTGGGGGGAAATTTTTGGGAATTTTTTCAGGACTTTTGGGGTGTTTTTTGGGGTGTTTTTGGGGTGTTTTTGGGGTGCCCCCCAGCGCTCACCTGGTGCAGCTGCAGCCTGAGGGGGGGGCCCAGCCCATCCCCCCCCAGCAGCGCCCCCAGATCCCGCAGCAGCCGCGACAGCCCGGGGGGGGCCCCCAAAAACGGGGGGCCCAGTCTGGGGGGCCTCACCTGGATCTGGGGGAAAACACAAAATAAATTCATTTTTGGGGAGAATTTTTGGGTTTTTTGGGGATTTTTTGGGGTTTTTGGGGATTTTTTGGGGTTTTTTGGGGGGATTTTTTGGGGTTTTGGATTTTTTGGGCCAGCCCGGGGGGGGCCCCCAAAAACGGGGAGGCCCAGTCTGGGGGGGCCTCGCCTGGATCTGGGGGAAAACACAAAATAAATTCAGTTTTGGGGAGAATTTTTGGGGGTTTTGGGGATTTTTTTGGGGTTTTTGGGAGATTTTTTGGGGTTTTTTTGGGTTTTGGTGATTTTTTGGGGTTTTTGGGGGATTTTTTTGGGGTTTTTGGGGGATTTTTTTGGGTTTTTGGGGGATTTTTTGGGCCAGCCCGGGGGGGGCCCCCACACTCGGGGGGCCCCAATCTGGGGGGGCCTCGCCTGGATCTGGGGGAAAACACAAAATAAATTCATTTTTGGGGAGAATTTTTGGGTTTTTTAGGGAGTTTTTTGGGGGTTTTTGGAGATTTTTTGGGGTTTTTTAGAGATTTTTTGGGGATTTTTTTGGGGTTTTTTGGGCGGTTTTTAGGGGGACTATTTGGGGTTTTGGGGGATTTTTTGGGATTTTTTGAGGGTTTTTTTTGGGGTTTTTTGGGGGTTTGGGGAGATTTTTTGGGAGATTTTTTTGGCATTTTTGAAAGTTTTTTTGGGAGATTTTTGAGGTTTTTGGGGGGACTATTTGCGGTTTTTTGGGGGGTTTTTTGGGGTTTTGGGGCATTTTTGGGGGAATTTTTGGGGGATTTTTGGGGGACTATTTGGGGGTTTTTGGAGGGATTTTTGGGGTTTTGGGGGATTTTTTGGGGTTTTTTGGGGGATTTTTTGGGGTTTTTGGGGGATTTTTTGGGCCAGCCCGGGGGGGCCCCCCACACACGGGGTGCCCCAATCTGGGGGGGCCTCGCCTGGATCTGGGGGAAAACACAAAATAAATTCATTTTTGGGAGAATTTTTGGGGGTTTTGGGGGATTTTTTGGGGGTTTTTGGGGGATTTTTTTAGGGTTTTGGGGGATTTTTGGGCGTTTTCGGCGGTTTTTTGGGAGGTTTTGGGGATTTTTGGGGGGGGCTTTTTGGGGATTTTTGGGAGCGTTTTGGGGATTTTTTTGTGGATTTTTGGGGGGTTTTTTGGGGGTGTTTTGGGGATTTTGGGGTTTTTTTTGTGGATTTTTGGGGATTTTTTGGGTTTTTTGAGGGGATTTTTGGGGGGGTTTTTTGAGGTTTTTTCGGGGAATTTTTGGGGCTTTTTTGGGGTTTCTGGGGGGTTTTTTTTGGGTGATGTTTTGGGATTTTTGGGGGGGTTTTGATGGATTTTTGGGGGTTTCTCACCTGGAGGCAGCAGCAGATCCTGCTGCTCAGGGAGCCCCCCCTCAGCCATGGTTGGGGGGGGGGGGGGGGGACTATGACACCCCCCCCAAAAAAGCCTAAAAAAGTAATTAGAGAGCAGAAAGGTTAATTAGGGCTCTTCAGATTTAATTTAATTAAGTGCAGCAAGACTTTAATTAGGGATCACTAAGATTCAATTACCCAAAAACACAAAAAAAAAAAAAAAAAAAAAAACCAAAAACCCCCAAAAACCCCCCCCAAAAATTCCCTAAAAATCCCCCCCAAAAAAATCCCCAAAACCCCTCCAAAAAACCCAAAATAACCCCAAAAAATCCCCAAAAACCCCCAAAACAACCCCAAAAAAAAAAAAAATCCCCAAAAATTCCGCCAAATCCCCAAAACCCCCCCCAAACCCCCCCCAAAAAAAACCCCAAAAAACTTCTAAAATCCCCAAAAAACCCTCAAAAAACCCCCCAAAATCCCTCTAAACCCCGAAAAAAACCCCAAAAAACCACCAAAGGAACCCCAAAATTCCCACAGAACCCCCAAATCCCCCTCAGGACCCCCAAATCCCCTCAGGGACCCCGAAAACCCCTCAGGGACCCCAAAATCCCCTCAAGGACCCTAAAAAATCCCCTCAGGATCCCCCCCAAATCCCCCTCAGGAACCCCAAAATCCCCTCAAGGACCCTGAAAAAACCGCTCAAGGCCCCCCAAATCCCCCTCAGAACCCCCCAAATCCCCCTCAGGATCCTCCAAATCGCCTCAGGGACCCCCAAATCCCCCTCAGGACCCCCCAAATCTCCCTCGGGAGCGCGAATCCCCCTCAGGGAGCGCGGAGCCCCCGCTCACCGCCCGGCTCCCCTCAGAACTGCCCGAAACCGCTGAGTTCGCCCCGAAAGCGCCCCAAAATCCAGCGGGAGCCCTCGGGAGCCTTTCCCGGCTCCTTCGCAGCGTTTCCGGCCCCGTTTTTTCCCGAATTTTGCCCAAAATTCCGCCCCGGCCGCCGCCTCCCCTCACGGGATTCCCGCCGCTCCTCGCCGGGACGCGCCCCCGCCCGCAGCGCTGGCCAATGGGAGCGCGGGGCGGGAAAACAGCGAGCCAATGAAAACGCGGGGCGGGAAAATCGCCGGCCAATAGAAGCGAGGGGCGGGAAAAGAAGAGAGGCGGGAATGACGAGATGAGTGACAGCGCTTGTAACTAATAGAATCGCGGGAATGCGAGAGAGCGACCAATGGAAAGCAGGAGGCGGGGAAAAGCCGGCCCAGCGCCTCCCAGTCCCTCCCAGTAGCCGCCAGTGCCGCGTCCTGACACCCACCCTGCGCCCCAAAGGCTCCCAGTACAAACCAGTACAGAGAGGGGAGGGGACTGGGATGGGATTTGGGGTTTACTGGGATGAACTGGGAGGGGACTGGGATGAACTGCGCTGAACTGGGAGGAGGCGGAGCCTTCAGGCCTCGGGTGGGGCCAATCGGGAGCAGCCTTAAAGCGGCAACGTCTTCTTAAAAGGGCAACGCCTTCTTAAAGGCGCGACGCCTTCTTAAAAAGGCAACGGTTGCTTAAAAGGGCAATGGCTCCTTAAAAGGGCAATGCCTTCTAGAAAGGGAAACGGGTTCTTAAAAGGGCAACGGCTTCTTAAAAGGGCAATGCTTTCTTAAAGGGGCAACGGATTCTTAAAAGGGCAATGCTTTCTTAAAAGGGCAACGGATTCTTAAAAGGGCAATGCTTTCTTAAAAGGGCAACGCCGCCTTAAAAGGGCAACGAAGCCCCCGCCCATTTCTGGGATTAATTAGCGTGGCCACGCCCCCCCCGCCCGTAATTAGCGGCACAAACGAACTCCAAGAAAAAAAAGCGTCCGGGAGGGGCCCCACCAAAATTCCTTCCTGCGGATCCCAAAAGTTTCCCAACCACGCCACAAAAAAAATTCCCAAAATTCTGCCGGGACACCCAAAAATTTCACTCGGGACCCCCCCTTCCAAAAATTCCCCAAAATTCCCATGCGGGACCCCCCCCCCCCTCCCCCCGTGATGACGTCACCGCCGGCGTCCGCCGAGTCACCTGACCGGGGTGGGGGTGGGGGAGGGGCTGACCACATCCTGCCCCTCCCCCTCCCCAAAAAAAAAACCAAACTTCCCCAAAAATCCCCCAAAAAATTTTATTTTTTTGTGTGGGGTGGGCCCCCCCCCCCTCCCCTTTTGGCCCCTCCCACCCGCCAGGGGGCGCCACCCGCGGTCCCCACCCCGCGACTTTATTCGGTAAAAAAACCCCAAAAAAAACCCCCAAAAAAAACCCAAAAAAATTTTTTTTTTCCTCCCCGCCCCCCCTCCGGCCCCGCCCCCCCTGTGGCCCCGCCCCCATCCCGTTTTTTTGGGTTTTTTTGGGAATTTTTTCCATCCCAGCCCCAGCCGGCGGCGGCCGCTCCCGGAGATGCTCGCGGGGCTCCTGATTTTTTGGGGGGTCCTGGCCCCCCCCGCCGCCCCCCAGCCCCGCTTCTCGCCCGAGGTGAGACCCCCCGAGACTCCCCCAAAAAAAATTACCCAAAATCCCCAGATTTCAGCCCAAAAAACAGCGAAAATCCGACAATTTTAGCCCAAAAAACACCCCCCGAATTTGGCGGTTTTACCCCCCAAACAAAACCCCAAAATCCCCAGATTTTAGCCCAAAAAACAGCGAAAATCCGACAATTTTAGCCCAAAAAACCCCCCCGAATTTGGCGGTTTTACCCCTAAAAAACCCCAAAATCCCCAGCTTTTAGCCCAAAAAACAGCGAAAATCCGCCAATTTTAGCCCAAAAAAAAAAACCCCAAATTTGGCGCTTTTACCCCCTAAAAAAACCCCAAAAATCCCCAGCTTTTAGCCCAAAAAACAGCGAAAATCCGGCAATTTTAGCCCAAAAAAACCCCCCCCGAATTTGGCGCTCTTTACCCCCCCCCAAAAAAACCCCAAAATCCGGTGATTTAAACCCAAAAAAACCCCCAAAAAAGACCCCAAAATCTGGTGATTTAAACCCAAAAAACCCCCCAAAAAACCCAAATCCGGTGATTTAAACCCAAAAAACCCCCAAAAAAACCCCAAAATCCCGTGATTTAAACCCCAAAAAAAAAAAACAAAAAAACAAAAAAACCCCAAATGCTGAGATTTAAACGCAAAAAAAAACCCCAAATCCGGCGGGTTTAACCTTAAAAATCCCGAATGCCGCAGGTTTACCCCAAAAAACTCCCAAAATTGAGATTTTTCCCCCCAAAAAACCCCAAAATTGAGATATTTTTCCCCAAAAAAACCCAAAATGGAGATTATTTTCTCCCCAAAAAAAACCCAAATCCGGAGGGTTTACCCCAAAAATTGAGATTTTTATCCCCTCCAAAATCCCCAAATTCCGGCGGTTTCACCCCAAAACTTCAAATGCGGCGGATTCGCCCCAAAATCCGGAATTTTTATCCAAAAAAAGCCGGAAAATCCGATGAGTTTAGGTCCAAAAAAACCCCAAAATTCGGCGATTTTAACCCAAAAAAAAACAAAACAAAACAAAACCCAAACGCGGCGTTTTTAACCCAAAATCGCTGAAAATCTGGGGCGGGTTTGCCCCAAAAACCCCAAAATTTGCAAAGTTTTACCCCAAAAAAACCCAAATTTGCGAAGTTTTACCCAAAAAACCCCAACATTTGCGAACTTTTAGCCAATATAAAACAAAGATCCCCAAAATCGCCCAAATTTGAGATTTTTTACCCAAAAAAACCCCCAAATCCATCGGTTTTAACCCAAATTTCTCAAATTTAACCCTAAAAAAACCCCAAAAATCTGTGGGATTTAGGCCCAAACCAAAATTCCAAAATTTTAACTCCAAAAATCCCCAAATCCGTCGGTTTTAACCCCAAAATCCCCAATTTTAACCCTAAAAAACCCCAAAATTCTGCTGGGTTGAACCCAAAAAAACCCCAAATCCGGAATTTTTACCCAAAAAACCCCAAATTCTTCCAATTTTACCCCAAAAAACCCCAAATCCGGAATTTTTACCCCAAATCAAACCCCCAAAATCCCAAAGTTTTGGCCCAAAAACCCCAAAATCCGCCGGGTTCACCCCAAATTTCCGCTCGGGACCCCCAAATTTTGGGGTAAAATCCACGAATTTTGGGTTAAAATCCACGAATTTTGCATTCAAACCCTCAAATTTTGGGGAAAAATCCTTAAATTTTGGGGTAAAATCCTCAAATTTTGGGTTCAAATCCACAAACTTTGGGTAAAATCCTCAATTTTGGAGCAGAACCCCCAAATTTCGGCCGGGGACCCCAAAATTTTGGGTTAAAATCCACAAATTTTGGGGAAAAATCCTCAAATTTTGGGGTAAAATCCACAAATTTTGGGTGAAAATCCTCAAATTTTGGGTGAAAATCCACAAATTTTGGGGAAAAATCCTCAATTTTTGGGGTAAAATCCTGAAATTTTGGGTTCAAATCCACAAACTTTGGGTAAAATCCTCAAATTTTGGAGCAGAACCCCCAAATTTCGGCTCGGGACCCCAAATTTTGGGGTGGAAATGCTGAAGTTTTGGAGCAGGACCCCAAATTTCCGTGCCGAACCCCCAAAATTTCGAATTCAAACCCCCAAATTTTGGGTGAAAAGCCCCAAATTTCGGGTGAAACCCCCAAATTTTGGGCTGAAATCCTCAAATTTCCAGCGGGGACCCCCAAAATTCGGATCCAAACCCCCAATTTTGGGGTGAAATCCCCAAATTTCACCTCGAAATCCCCAAAATTCGGCTCGGAACCCCAAAATTTTGGGTTCAAACCCCCAAATTTCGGCTCCAAATCCCCAAATTTCACCTCGAAACCCCCAAAATTCAGCTCGGGACCCCCAAATTTTGGGATCAAACCCACAAATTTCAGCTCCAAACCCCAAAATTCGGCTCGGGACCCCAAAATTGACATGAAAACCCCCAAATTTTGGGATAAAACCCCCAAGTTTTGGGTCCAAATCCCCAAAATTCGCCTCGGGAGCCCCAAATTTCGGCTCTAAACCCCAAAATTCGGCTCGGGACCCCAAAATTTTGGGTTCAAACCCCCAAATTTCACCTCGAAACCCCCCAAATTCGGTCGGGACCCCCAAAATTCGGATTCAAACCCCCAAATTTTGGCTGAAATCCCCAAAAATTACAGCGGGACCCCAAATTTCGGCTCCAAACCCCCAAATTTCGGCTCGGGACCCCCAAATTTTGGGCTGAAATCCTCAAATTTCCATCGGGGACCCCCAAAATTCGGATTCAAACTGCCAAATTTTGGGTTGAAATCCCCAAAAATTACAGCGGGACCCCCAAAATCGGCTCGGGACCCTCAAATTTTGGTTCCAAACCCCAAATTTCGGCTCGGGACCTCTAAAATTCGGCTCCAAATCCCCAAAATTCGCCTCGGGACCCCCAAATTTCGGCTCCAAACCCCCAAATTTTGGGTCCAAATCCCCAAATTTTGTGATAAAACCCCCAAATTTCAGCTTTAAATCCCCAACTTTTGGGTTCAAACCCCCAAATTTCGGTTCCAAAGCCCCAAATTTCACCTCGAAACCCCCAAAATTCGGCTCCAAATCCCCAAATTTTGGGTCCAAACCCCCAAATTTTGGCTCGAAACCCCCAAAATTCAGCTCGGGACCCCCAAAATTCGGCTCCAAACCCCCAAATTTCGACTTTAATTCCCAAAATTCGCCTCGGGACCCCCAAATTTCGGCTCGGGACCCCAAATTTCGGCTCGGGACCGTCAAATTTTGGTTCCAAAGCCCCAAATTTCGGCTCCAAACCCCAAATTTCGGCTCCAAACCCCAAATTTCGGGTCCAAATCCCCAAATTTCGGCTCCAAACCCCCAAATTTTGGTTCAAAACCCCAAATTTTGGGTCCAAACCCCCAAATTTCGGCTCCAAACCCCCAAATTTCGCCTCGGGACCCCCAAAATTCGCCTCGGGACCCCCAAATTTCGGCTTTAAACCCCCAAATTTTGGTTCCAAACCCCCAAATTTCGGCTCGGGACCCCCAAATTTCGGCTCCCCGCCCCCACTCCCGTCCCTTCCCCTCCCCCCCCGCCACGTCTCCCTCTCGCCCCTCCCCCCCCTTTTTTGGTTTGGGGTTTTTTTTGGTTTTTTTTCCTTTTTTCCCGTTTTTTTTCCCGGCTTTGGGGATTTTTTGGGAGGGCGCCGAAACTTCCGCTTTTTTCCGCTTTTACTCCGCTTTTTTTCCACTTTTTTTTCCGCTTTTTTCCGCTTTTTTCCCACTTTTTCCCCCCTTTTTACCTCTTTTATTCGGCTTTTTTTTCTGCTTTTTTCGTCTTTTTTCCCCTTTTTCCGCTTTTTTTCCTGCTTTTTTTTCTCCTTTTTCCCCTTTTTTCCTGCTTCTTTTCTGCTTTTTTTTTTCTCCTTTTTCCCGTCTTTTCCGCTTTTTTTTCTGCTTTTTTTCTCCCTTTTTCCCCCTTTTTCCCCGCTTTTTTGTCTGTTTTTTTTCCCCCTTTATTCCCTTTTTTCCGTTTTTTTTTCTGCTTTTTTTTTCCTTTTTCCCCTTTTTTCCGCTTTTTTCTCCCTTTTTTCCGGTTTTTTTCTCCATTTTTCCGCTTTTTTCTGCTTTTTTTCCCCCTTTTTATCCCCTTTTTTTTCTCCATTTTTCCCCCTTTTTTTCCGCTTTTTTTCTACTTTTTTTCTCCTTTTTTCCCCCTTTTTTCCACTTTTTTCTGCTTGTTTTATTTCCTCCCTTTTCCCCTTTGTCCGGCTTTTTTCTCATTTTTTCCCCCTTTTTTCCCGCTTTTTTCCCCTTTTTTCCCTTTATTTTTCTGCTTTTTTCCCCTTTTTTTCCTTTTTTCCCGCTTTTTCCCCCCTTTTTCCCCACTTTTTTCCCTTTTTTTTCTGCTTTTTTTCCCCTTTTCCCCCTCCTTTTTTCCCCTTTTTTCCTTTTTTCCCCTTCTTTTTTTTTTCCCCTTTTTTCCGTTTCCCCCCCCCCCAAAAAAATCCCCCAAAATCCCGCGCGGGTGGGGGAGGGGCGAAACGGGGGGGGGGGGGAGGGGCGGCCACGCCCAAAATTCCCGCCAAAACAAAACAAAACAAACAAAAAAAAAAACCAAAAAAAAAAAAAAAAAAAAAGGGGGAAAAAAAGAAAAAAAAAAAACAAAAAAAACCAAAAAGTCCCAAATTCACCCCAAAATTCCACCTGGGAACCCCAAATTTGATCCAAAAATCCCAAAAAAAACCACCCCAAAAATCCCCAAAAAAATCACTAAAAAATCACAAAAAATTCCCAAAAAAATCCCCAAAAAATCGCAAAAAAATCCTTAAAAACTCCAAAAAATTGGGAAAAATCCCCCCAAAAAACCCCCAAAAAATCGGAATAAATCCCTAAAAAATCCCTATATAATCGGGAAAAAAATCCCTAAATAATCCCAAAAAATTTGCAAAAAAATCACAAAAAAATTCACCAAAAATCCCTAAAAAAAAACAAAAAATCACCAAAAAATCAGGAAAACTCCCAAATCTCCCCAAATTTCCCCAAACCCCGTTTATTTATTTATTTATTTTTCCCCCGTGTGCAGGTGTGGGTGAAAGCAGTTCGGGTACCTCCCGCCGCGCTTCCCCGGCGGGAAAAAGATCGGGAAAAAAAAGATCAGGAAAAATCCCCAAAATATCCCCAAAAATTCCCCTCCAAAAATCCCCCAAAAAATCGCAAAAAATCCCTAAAAAACCCCAAAAAATCGCAAAAAAATCCCCAAAAAAATTGCAAAGAAACCCCTAAAAAATCACCAAAAAAAATCCCCCAAAAAATCACAAAAAATCCCCAAAAACATCACAAAAAAAAAAACCTAAAAAAACCGAAAAACTCGCAAAAAAATCCCTTAGAAACCACTAAAAAATCCAAAAATCACAAAAAAATCCCCTAAAAATGGCAAAAAAAAAACCCTAAAAATACCCAAAAAATTGCAAAAATTCCCAATTTTCCCCAAATCTCCCCAAATCTCATTTCTTTCCCCCTTTTGCAGGCGTGGCTGCAGCAGTACGGGGTACCTCCCTCCGGCGATCTCCGCGCCCGAGCCCACGCGGCCCCGGCGTCGCTGTCGGCGGCGCTGGCGGCCATGCAGCGATTCTACGGGCTGCCCGTCACCGGCACCGCCGACCCGACACCGTCCGGTGCGTCGCCGGGACAGAAAACCAACATTTTGGGGCAAAAACGGAGATTTTGGGTGCAAAAACAGCAATTTTGGGGCGTTGGGTTGGGTTTTGGGGTCCTGGTTAGGTTTTGAGGTGAAAAACGGCGATTTTGGGTCAATGGGATCCGAAATTGGAAGTTTTTGGGATGATCATTGGGTTTGGGGTCTTGGGTCACTGTTGGGTTTTGGGGTCTTGGTTGGGTTTTGGGGTGAAAAGTGGGAATTTTGGGTCAATGGGATCTGAAAAAGTGAAGGTTTTGGGGTCACTTGGGTTTTGGGGTCTTGGTTGGGTTTTGGGATGAGAAACGGCAATTTTGGGTTTGGAAACGGCGATTTTGGGTCATTGGGTTGAGTTTTGGGGTCACTGTTGGGTTTTGGGGCAAAAACGGCGATTTTGGGTGCAAAAACGGCGATTTTGGGGCGTTGGGTTGGGGTTTGGGACAATGTTGGGTTTAGGGTTCAAAAATTGCGATTTCGGGGCAAAAAAACGGCGATTTGGGTCATTGGGTTGGGTTTCGGGGTCAATGTTGGGTTTTGGGGTGAAAAACGGCGATTTTGGGTCAATGGCATCCAGAATTGGGAAGTTTTGTGGGGATCATTGGGTTTGGGGTCACTGTTGGTTTTGGGGGTCAAAAATGGCGATTTTGGGTCCAAAAATGGCAATTTTGGGTCAAAAAACGGCGGTTTTGGGGCCTTGGGTTGGGTTTTGGGGTCACTGTTAGGTTTTGGGATGAAAATGGTGATTTTGGTCAATGGGATCCAGAAAAGTGAAGTTTTGGGGTCTTGGTTGGGGTTTGGGGTCAATGGTTTGGGTTTTGGGGTGAAAAACGGCGATTTTGGGTCATTGGGTTGGGTTTTGGGGTCTTGGTTGGGTTTTGGGGCGAAAAAACGGCGATTTTGGGTCAATGGGATCTGGAAATGTGAAGTTTTGGGGTCACTGTTGGGTTTTGGGGTCATTGGGTGGGTTTTGGGGTCACTGTTGGGTTTTG
Source organism: Passerculus sandwichensis (assembly GCA_031885435.1). Classification (NCBI taxonomy): domain Eukaryota; kingdom Metazoa; phylum Chordata; class Aves; order Passeriformes; family Passerellidae; genus Passerculus; species Passerculus sandwichensis. The sequence continues at coordinate 15,866 of JAVKUW010000030.1, forward strand.
GGGCGAAAAACGGCGATTTTGGGTCAACGGGACACAGAAATGGGAGGTTTTTGGGGTCACTGTTGGGTTTTGGGGTCACCATTGAGTTTTGGGTTCAAAAACGGCGGTTTTGGGTCAAAAAATGGTGATTTTGGGTCATTGGGTTGGGTATTGGGGTCATCGTTGGTTTTGGAGCGAAAAAACGGCGATTCTGGGTCAATGGGATCCGGAAAAGTGAAGGTTTTGGGGTCTTGGTTGGGTTTTGGGGCAAAAATGGAGATTCTGGGTCAATGGGTTGAGTTTTGGGTCACTGTTGGGTTTTGGGTCAAAAAACGGCGATTTTGGGTCGTTGGGTTGGGTTTCGGGGGTCAATGTTGGGTTTTGGGTTCAAAAACGGCGATTTTGGGTCACTGGGATCCGGAAATGGGAAGTTTTTGGGGTCTTGGTTGGGTTTTGGGGTCACTGTTGGGTTTTGAGGTGAAAAAACGGCGATTTTGGGGCGTTGGGTTGGGTTTTGGGGTCTTGGTTGGGTTTTGGGGTGAAAAACGGCGATTTCGGGGCAAAAATTTTGGGTTTGGGGGCATAAAAAATGGGGATTTGGGGTCGCCATTGGGTTTTGGGTTCAAAAATGGCGATTTTGGGTCATTGGGTTGGGTTTTGGGGTCACTGTTGGGTTTTAGGGTGAAAAACGGCGATTTGGGTCCAAAAAATGGTGATTTTGGGTCGTTGGGTTGGGTTTCGGGGTCCTGGTTGGGTTTTGGGGTGAAAAACGGCGATTTCGGGTCATTGGGATCCAGAAATGGGACATTTTGGGGTCACTGTTGGGTTTTGGGGTCACCGTTGAGTTTTGGGTTCAAAAACGGCGATTTTGGGTCAAAAAATGGTGATTTTGGGTCATTGGGTTGGGTTTCGGGGTCAATGTTGGGTTTTGGGGCAAAAAATGGAGATTTTGGGTCAATGGGATCCAGAAATGTGAAGTTTTGGGGGCCTGGTTGGGTTTTGGGGTGAAAAAACGGCGATTTTGGGTCAATGGGTTGGGTTTGGGGTCATTGGGTTGAGTTTTGGGGTCTTGGTTGGGTTTTGGGTCAAAAAACGGCGATTTTGGGTCAATGGGTTGGGTTTTGGGATGAGCTGGGAGTGGATTCGGGGCTCTAAAATGGGCAAAAAGTGGGCAAAAATGGGATTTTTTGGGGGTTTTTTCTGCTTTTACTGGTCCTTACTGGTTTGTACTGGTCTGTACTGGTCCATACTGGTCTGTACTGGTTTGTACTGGTTTGTACTGGTCCATACTGGGATTGGGATGAACTGGGAGTGGATTTGGGGCTCCAAAATGGTGAAAAATGGGCAAAAAATGGGCAAAAAATGGGATTTTTGGGGGGTTTTTTCTGCTTTTACTGGTTTATACTGGTTTGCACTGGTTTATACTGGTTTGTACTGGTTTATACTGGTTTGTACTGGTTTGTACTGGTTTTTACTGGGATTGGGATGAGCTGGGAGTGGATTTGGGGGCTTTAAAATGGTGAAAAATGGGCAAAAAATGGTGAAAAATGGTGAAAAATGGTGAAAAATGGGTAAAAAATGGGATTTTTTCGGGGTTTTTTGTGCTTTTACTGGTCCATACTGGTCCATACTGGTTTGTACTGGTTTATACTGGTTTGTACTGGTCTGTACTGGTTTATACTGGTTCATACTGGGATTGGGATGAACTGGGAGTGGATTTGGGGCTTCAAAATGGTGAAAAATGGGAAAAAAATGGGCAAAAAATGGGAAAAAAATGAGAAAAAATGGGCAAAAATGGGTAAAAATGGGATTTTTTCGGGGTTTTTTGTGCTTTTACTGGTCCGTACTGGTCCATACTGGTTTGTACTGGTTTGTACTGGTCCATACTGGTTTATACTGGTCCCAGGGCCATGCTCCGTCCCCGGTGCGGCGTCCCCGATAAGTTCGGCGCGCAGGTGAAGGCTCAGGTGCGGCGGCGGCGCCGCTTCGCCCTGCAGGGGCTGCGCTGGGAGCAGCCCGAGATCACCTACAGGTGAACTGGGTTATACTGGTTTGGACTGGGAGGGGGAAAATGGGGAAAAAACGGGGAAAAACGGTGAAAATTGGGTGGAAATCGGTGAAAAAACGGGGAAAATAGGGCGGGAAATGGGGGAGAAAGGGTTAAAAATGGGGGGAAAAATGGGTTAAAAATGGGGGAAATGGGAACTGGGGTTACTGGTTTGTACTGGTTTATACTGGGAGGGTGAAATGGGAAAAAACGGGGAAAAACGGTGAAAATTGGGTGAAAATCGGTGAAAAAACGGGGAAAATGTGGGCAAAAATGGGGGAGAAAGGGTTAAAAATGGGGGAGATATGGGGGGAAAAATTGGGGAAATGGGAACTGGGGTTACTGGTTTGTACTGGTTTGTACTGGGAGGGACTGGGAGGGGGAAAATGGGGAAAAATGGGGAAAAAAATGGTGAAAATTGGGTGAAAAACGGTGAAAAAATGGGGAAAATGCGGCAAAAAATGGGGAAAGTGTGGGGGGAAATGGGGAAAATGGGGTTAAAAATGGGGAAAATGGGAAATGGGAACTGGGGTTACTGGTTTGGACTGGTTTGGACTGGGAGGGACTGGGAGGGACTGGGAGGGGGAGAAATGGGGAAAAAACGGGGAAAAAATGGTGAAAATTGGGTGAAAAACGGTGAAAAAATGGGGAAAATGGGGTGGGAAATGGGGAGAAAGGGTTAAAAAATGGGGTGATGGAACTGGGGTTACTGGGATGTACTGGTTTGTACTGGGAGGGACTGGGAGGGGAGAAATGGGGGAAAAATGGGGAAAAAACGGCGAAAATTGGGTGAAAATCGGTGAAAAAACGGGGAAAATGTGGCCAAAAAATGGGGGAGAAAGGGTTAAAAATGGGGGAAATGGGGAATTGGGGGTCACATGGTTTGGACTGGTTTGGACTGGGAGGGCACCTGTGGCACACCCGGGCACACCTGGGCACACCTGGGACAACATGAGGGTTACCTGGGACACACTTAGGGGTTACCCGGGCACACCTGGGCACACCTGGGGTTATTCTAGAGTTACCTGAGAGTTACCTGGGCACACCTGGGCACACCCGGGCACACCTGGGCACACCTGGGCACACCTGGGCACACCTGGGTTATTCCAGAGTTACCTGAGGGTTACCTGGGCACACGTGGGGTTACCTGTGACACACCTGAGAGTTACCTGTGCCCACCTGTGCCCACCTGTCCCCCCCCCGCAGCATCCAGAACTACACGCCCAAGGTGGGCGAGGCCGCCACGCGCGCCGCCATCCGCCGCGCGCTCCAGGTGTGGGCGGCGGCACCTGGGCACACCCGGGCACACCTGAGAGTTACCTGTGACACACCTGGGTTATTCTAGGGTTACCTGAGGGTTACCTGGGCACACCTGTGACAACATGAGAGTTACCCTGGGACACACCTGGGGCTACCTGGGGTTACCTGGGCACACCTGGGGGTTACCTGGGCACACCTGGGCACACCTGGGGTTATTCTAGAGTTACCTGGGCACACCTGGGGTTACCTGTGACACACTTAGGGGGTTACCTGGGCACACCTGGGACACACCTGAGGGTTACCTGGACACAACCTGGGGTTATTCTAGGGTTACCTGAGGGTTACCTGGGCACACCTGGGCACACCTGGGGTTATTCCAGAGTTACCTGGGGGTTACCTGGGCACACCTGGGCACACCTGAGGGTTACCTGGGCACACCTGGGCACACCTGGGCACACCTGGGGTTATTCCAGAGTTACCTGGGAGTTACCTGGCACACCTGGGCACACCTGGGGTTACCTGGGCACACCTGTGACACACCTGGGCACACCTGGGGTTACCTGTGACACACCTGGGGTTACCTGGGCACACCTGGGGTTACCTGGGACACACTTAGGGGTTACCTGGGCACACCTGGGCACACTGGGCACACCTGGGGTTATTCTAGGGTTACTGGAGGGTTACCTGGGCACACCTGGGGTTACCTGGGGGTTACCTGGGTACACCTGTGACACACTGGGGTTATTCCAGAGTTACTTGGACACAACCTGGGACACCCGGGCACACCTGTGACACACCTGGGGTTATTGTAGAGTTACCTGGGCACACCTGGGACACACTTAGGGATTACCTGGGCACACCTGGGCACACCTGAGGGTTACCTGTGATACACCTGGGCACACCTGGGGGTTATCCTAGAGTTACCTGAGGGTTACCTGGGCACACCTGGGGTTACCTGAGGGTTACCTGGGCACACCTGGGCACACCTGGGGTTATTCCAGAGTTACCTGAGGGTTACCTGGGCACACCTGGGCACACCTGGGGGTTACCTGGGCACACCTGGGGTTACCTGGGCACACCTGGGCACACCTGTGACACACCTGGGGTTACCTGTGACACACCTGGGGTTACCTGGGACACACCTGGGGTTACCTGGGCACACCTGTGATACACCTGGGGTTATTCTAGAGTTACCTGGGCACACCTGGGGTTACCTGAGGGTTACCTGGGCACACCCAGGCACACCTGGGCACACCTGGGGGTTACCTGTGCTCACCTGGGGGTTACCTGGGCACACCTGGGGTTACCTGTGCTCACCTGGGGGTTACCTGGGCACACCTGGGTTACCTGGGCCACACTTAGGGGTTACCTGGGCACACCTGGGCACACCTGGGCACACCTGTGACACACTTAGGGGTTACCTGGGCACACCTGAGGGTTACCTGGGCACACCTGGGGTTATTCCAGAGTTACCTGGGCACACCTGAGGGTTACCTGTGCCCACCTGTGCCCCCACCTGTCCCCCCCGCAGCATCCAGAACTACACGCCCAAGGGTGGGCGAGGCCGCCACGCGCGCCGCCATCCGCCGCGCGCTGCAGGTTGTGGGCGGCGGCACCTGGGCACACCCGGGCACACCCGGGCACACCTGTGACACACTTAGGGGTTACCTGGGCACACCTGGGGTTATTCCAGAGTTACCTGAGGGTTACCTGGGCACACCTGGGGTTACCTGGGACACACTTAGGGGTTACCTGGGCACACCTGGGCACACCTGGGGTTATTCTAGAGTTACCTGGGCACACCTGGGGTTACCTGGGCACACCTGAGGGTTACCTGGGCACACCTGGGCACACCTGGGGTTATTCTAGAGTTACCTGTGACACACCTGGGCACACCTGGGGTTACCTGTGACACACTTAGGGGTTACCTGGGCACACCTGGGCACACATGAGGGTTACCTGGGCACACCTGGGCACACCTGGGGTTATTCCAGGGTTACCTGGGCACACCTGGGGGTTACCTGGCCACACCTGGGCACACCTGGGATTATTCTAGAGTTACCTGAGGGTTACCTGGGCACACCTGTGCCCTCACCTGTCCCCCCGCAGCATCCAGAACTACACGCCCAAGGTGGGCGAGGCCGCCACGCGCGCCGCCATCCGCCGCGCGCTGCAGGTGTGGGCGGCGGCACCTGGGCACACCCGGGCACACCTGGGCACACCTGAGAGTTACCTGTGACACACCTGGGGTTATTCTAGGGTTACCTGGGGGTTACCTGTGGCACACCTGGGCACACCTGGGCACACCTGGGGTTATTCCAGAGTTACCTGAGGGTTACCTGGGCACACCTTAGAGTTACCTGGGCACACCTGGGGTTATTCCAGAGTTACCTGGGACACACCTGGGGTTATTCTAGGGTTACCTGGGGGTTACCTGGGCACACCTGGGCACACCTGGGGTTATTCTAGAGTTACCTGGGGGTTACCTGGGCACACCTGGGCACACCTGTGACACACCTGGGGTTATTCTAGAGTTACCTGGGCACACCTGGGGTTACCTGGGCACACCTGGGGTTATTCTAGAGTTACCTGGGAGTTACCTGGGAGTACCTGGGCACACCTGGGGGTTACCTGGGCACACCCGGGCACACCTGGGGTTATTCTAGAGTTACCTGGGGGTTACCTGGGCACACCTGGGCACACCTGTGACACACCTGAGAGTTACCTGGGCACACCTGGGGTTACCTGTGACACACCTGAGAGTTACCTGGGCACACCTGGGCACACCTGGGGTTATTCCAGGGTTACCTGGGCACACCTGGGTACACCTGGGGTTATTCCAGAGTTACCTGGGGGTTACCTGGGCCACACCTGTGACACACCTGTGCCACACCTGAGGGTTACCTGGGCACACCTGTGACACACCTGTGCCACACCTGAGGGTTACCTGTCCCCCCCCGCAGCATCCAGAACTACACGCCCAAGGTGGGCGAGGCCGCCACGGCGCGCCGCCATCCGCCGCGCGCTCCAGGTGTGGGCGGCGGCCGCGCCCGCGCTTCGCTTCCGGGAGGTGCCCTACCCGCCGGGGGCGGGGCCGGCGCCGAGGGGGGCGGGGCCAAGGAGGGGGGCGTGGCCGACATCATGGTGATGTTCGCCGAGGGTTTCCATGGCGACGCCACGCCCTTCGACGGCCCCGGCGGGTTCCTGGCGCATGCGTACTTCCCCGGGCCGCACATCGGCGGCGACACGCACTTCGACGGGGCGGAGCCCTGGACGCACCGCGGGGACGACCTGAGCGGTGAGGGTTTGGGGAAAAAACGGGGGAAAATGGGTGTTTAGGTGAAAAAATGGAGAAAATAGGACGAAAAATGGTGAAAAAATGGGGATTATAGGTGAAAAAAATGGGGATTTTAGGTGAAAAAATGGGGAAGATAGGGCGAAAAATGGGGGGTTTAGGGTGGAAAAATGGTGGAAAAATGGGGATTTTAGGGTGAAAAACGGTGAAAAAATGGTGAAAAAATACGGATTTTAGGGGAAAAAATGGTGAAAAAATGGGGATTATGGTGAAAAAATGGGGATTTTAGGTTGAATAAATGGTGAAAAAAATGGGGATTTTAGGTGAAAGAATGGGGAAAATAGGGTGAAAAATGGGGATTTTAGGTGAAAAAATGGGGCTTTAGGGTGGAAAAATGGGGATTTTAGGGGGAAAAAATGGGGAAAATAGGGGGGAAAATGGAAAATTTGGGGGAAAAATATAAAAAAAATCTGGTGAAATTCGGGTGAAAAACGGTGAAAAAATGGGGATTTTAGGTGAAAAAATGGGGAAAATAGGGCGAAAAATGGGGGGTTTAGGGTGGAAAAATGGTGGAAAAATAGGGATTTTAGGGGGAAAAAATGGGGAAAATGGGAAAATTTGGGGAAAAATATAAAACAATCTGGTGAAATTTGGGTGAAAAACGGTGAAAAAATGGGGAAAATAGGGCGAAAAATGGGGATTTTAGGGTGGAAAAATGGGAAAATAGGGCGAAAAATGGTGGGAAAATGGGGATTTTAGGGTGAAAAATAGGGTGGAAAAATGGGGATTTTAGGTGAAAAAATGGGGAAAATTGGGCAAAAAATGGGAAAATAGGGTGAAAAATGGTGAATAAATGGGGATTTTAGGTGAAAAAATGGAGAAAATAGGTCGAGAAAATGGGATTTTAGGGTGAAAAAATGGGAAAAATAGGGAGGAAAAATGGTGAAAAATGGGGATTTTAGGTGGAAAAATGGGGAAAATAGGGAGGAAAAATGGTGAATAAATGGGGATTTTAGGGTGGAAAATGGTGAATAAATGGGGATTTTAGGGTGAAAAAATGGAGAAAATAGGGTGAAAAAATGGGGATTTTTATGGTGAAAAATGGGGAAAATAGGAGAAAAAATGGTGAAGAAATGGGGATTTTAGGGTGAATAAATGGGGATTTTGGGTGCAAAAATGGTGAAATTATTTGGGTGGGAAACGGGGAAATCGGGGCAACGCGCACTGCGACGGGGCCGAGCCGTGGACGCCCCGCGGGGACGACCTGAGCGGTGAGGATTTGGGGAGAAAACGGGGGATTTGGGGAAAAACGGTGAAAAAATGGGGAAAATCGGCGAAAAAATGGGGGTTTTGGGTGAAAAATGGGGGAAATAGGTGAAAAAATGGAGAAAATAGGGCCAAAAATGGTGGAAAAATGGGGATTTTATAGTGAAAAATGGGGATTTTAGGGTGAAAAATAGGGTGGAAAAATGGGGATTTTAGGTGAAAAATGGGGAAAATAGGGCGAAAAATGGGGAAAATAGGGTCAAAAATGGTGAATAAATGGGGATTTTAGGGTGGAAAAATGGTGAAAAAAATGGGGATTTTAGGTGAAAAAATGGAGAAAATAGGGTGAAAAAATGGGGATTTTAGGGTGAAAAAATGGGGATTTTAGGGTGAAAAATGGGATTTTAGGGTGGGAAAATGGTGAAAAAATGGGGATTTGAGGTGAAAAAATGGTATAAAAATGGTGAAAAAAATGGCGATTTTAAGGGGGAAAAATGGTGAATAAATGGGGATTTTAGGTAAAAAAAATGGTGAAAATAGGGTGAAAAAATGGGGAAAATAGGGTGAAAAAATGGGGATTTTAGGGTGAAAAATGGTGCAATAATGGGGAAAATAGGTGGGGAAAAATGGTGAATAAATGGGGATTTTAGGTGAAAAAATGGGGGAAATAGGTGAAAAAATGGAGAAAATAGAGCGAAAAATGGGGATTTTAGGTGAAAAAATGGGGAAGATAGGGCGAAAAATGGGGGGTTTAGGGTGGAAAAATGGTGGAAAAATGGGGATTTTAGGGGGAAAAATGGGAAAATGGGGGGAAATGGAAAATTTGGGAAAAAATATAAAAACAATCTGGTGAAATTTGGGTGAAAAACGGTGAAAAAATGGGGATTTTAGGTGAAAAAATGGAAAAATAGGGAGGAAAAATGGTGAATAAATGGGGATTTTAGGGTGGAAAATGGTGAATAAATGGGGATTTTAGGGTGAAAAATGGGATTTTAGGCGAAAAAATGGGAAAATAGGGTGAAAAAATGGGGAAAAAAAAAAAAAAAATCAGTGAAATTTGGGTGAAAAACGGTGAAAAAAAGGGGATTTTAGGCAAAAATGGGGATTTCAGGTGAAAAAATGGGGAAAATAAGGCGAAAAATGGGATTTTAGGTGAAAAAATGGGGAAAAGAGGGCAAAAAAATGGGGATTTTAGGGTGAACAAAGGGTGAATAAATGGGGATTTTAGGTGGAAAAAATGGGGAAAATAGGAGAAAATAGGGTGGAAAATGGTGAAAAAATGGGGATTTTAGGGTGAAAAAATGGGTGAAAAAATTGTGAGAAAATGGGGATTTTAGGTTGAAAAAATGGGGAAAATAGGGTGAAAAATGGTGAAGAAATGGGGATTTTAGGGGTGAAAAAATGGGGACAACGGCAAAAAAATGGGGGAAAAATTAAAAAAAAACCCGGTGAAATTTGGGTGAAAAACGGCGGAATTGGATTTAAAAAGGGGGACCGTGGGTCAATGACCTCCGGTGACCCCTGGTGACCTCCGGTGACCCCGCGGTGACCTCCGGTGACCCGCGGTGACCTCCGGTGACCCCGGGCTGCCCCCCGTTGCCAGGCAACGACCTGTTCCTGGTGGCGGTGCACGAGCTGGGCCACGCCCTGGGCCTGGAACATTCCAGCGACCCCTCGGCCATCATGGCGCCCTTCTACCAATGGATGGACACCGAGCCCTTCCGGCTGCCCGACGACGACCGGCGCGGCATCCAGCGCCTCTACGGCACGACAGGGGTTAAATCCGGGGGATTGGGGGGATTGGGGGGAAAATCGGCATCCAGCGCCTCTACGGCACGCACGGGGTTAAATCATCTGGGGGTGGGGGGAAATTGGGGGGAAACGGGGAAAAATTGGGGAAAATCGGGGGAAAATTGAGTGAAAATTGGCCAAAAATCGGCATCCAGCGCCTCTACGGCACGCAGGGGGGTTAAATCCGGGGGGAATTGGGGGAATTGGGGAGAAATTGGCCGAAAATCGGCATCCAGCGCCTCTACGGCACGCAGGGGGTTAAATCCGGGGGGAATTGGGGGGAAATTGGGGGGAAAAATCGGCATCCAGCGCCTCTACGGCACGCACGGGGTTAAATCTGGGGAATTGGGGGGATTGGGAGGAAATTGGGGAAAAATCGGGTGAAAATTGGGCGAAAATTGGGCGAAAATTGGCCAAAAATCGGCATCCAGCGCCTCTACGGCACGACAGGGGTTAAATCATCTGGGGGGATTGGGGGAAATTGGCCAAAAATCGGCATCCAGCGCCTCTACGGCACGCACGGGGTTAAATCTGGGCGGGGGTTTGGGGGGGATTGGGGGAAATTGAGTGAAAATTGGGCGAAAATTGGGGTGAAAATCGATGCTGAAAATTGCACTGGAAATTGGGGGCAAAATTGGGTGAAAATTGGCTGCAAATGGATGCTGAAAATTGCACCAAAATTGGGGTAAAATCGGGTGAAAATCAGCTGAAATGGATGCTGAAAATTGGGCCAAAAATCAGCTGAAATCAATGCTGGAAGTTGCCCTGAAAATTGGGGGAAAATTGGGGGAAAATTGGCCAAAAATCGGCATCCAGCGCCTCTACGGCACGCAGGGGGTTAAATCTGAGGATTGGGGGGAAATCGAGGAAAACGGGGAAAAATTGGGGAAAATCGGGTGAAAATTGGGCAAAAATTGGATGAAAATTGGGGGAAAAGCGGGGGAAAATTGGGGGGAAATTGGACGAAAATTGGGCGAAAATTGCGCCGAAAATTGGCCAAAAGTCAGCTCAAAATCGCGCAGAAATTGGGGTAAAATTGGCTGAAAATTGATGCTGAAATGGGACCAAAATTGGCCAAAATTTGGCTGAAAATCAGCTGAAATCGATGCTGAAAATTGCACAGAAAATTGGGGTAAAATCGGGTGAAAATTGGCCAAAAATCGGCTGAAATCGATGCTGAAAATTGTGCTGAAAATTGGGCGAAAATTGGGTGAAAATTGGGGGGAAATTGGGGGAAATTGGGCAAAAATCGGCATCCAGCGCCTCTACGGCACGCAGGGGGGTTAAATCCGGGGGATTGGGGGGAAATTGGGCAAAAATCGGCATCCAGCGCCTCTACGGCACGACAGGGGTTAAATCTGGGGGATTGGGGGGAAATTGGGGGGAAATTGGGCAAAAATCGGCATCCAGCGCCTCTACGGCACGACAGGGGTTAAATCATCTGGGGGGAATTGGGGGGATTGGGGGGAAATCGGGGAAAAATTGGGGAAAAATCGGTGTGAAAATTGGGCGAAAATTGGCCAAAATTGGCCGAAAATCAGCTGAAATGGATGATGAAAATTGGGGCAAAAATTGGGGGGAAATTGAGCGAAAATGGGGGGGAAATTGGGGGGAAATTGGGGGGAAATCGGGGGAAAATTGGATGAAAATTGGGGGAAAAGCGGGTGAAAATCAGGCAAAAATTGGGGAAAAGTCGGGGGAAAATTGGGTGAAAATCAGGCAAAAATTGGGGGAAAATCGGGGGGAAATTAGGGGAAAATCGGGGGGAAAATTGGGGGAAATTGGGGAAAATTGGGGTGAAAATTGGGGGGAAATCGGGGGAAAATTGGGGGAAATCAGGAGGAAATTGGGGGGGAAATCGGGGGAAAATTGGGGGGAAATGGGGGGAAAATTGGGGGAAAATTGGATCAAAATTGCACTGAAAATTGGCCAAAAATCGGCTGAAATCGATGCTGAAAATTGCACGGAAAATTGGGCGAAAATTGGGGAAAAATCGGGGGGAAATCAGGGGAAAATTGGGGGGAAATCGGGGGGAAATTGGATGAAAATTGGGGGAAAATTGGGCAAAAATCGGCATCCAGCGCCTCTACGGCACGCAGGGGGTTAAATCATCTGGGGGTGGGGGGGAATTGGGGAAAATTGGGGGGAAATGGGGGGAAAATTGGGGGGAAAATTGGATCAAAATTGCACTGAAAATTGGCCAAAAATCAGCTGAAATCGATGCTGAAAGTTGCGCTGAAAATTGGGGCAAAATTGGCCGAAAATTGGCTGAAAATCGATGCTGAAATGGGGCAAAAATTGGGCGAAAATTGGCTGAAATTGATGCTGAAATGGGGCAAAAATTAGGCAAAAATGGATGTGAAATTGGCCAAAAATCAGCTGAAATCGATGCTGAAAATTGCACCGAAAATTGGGGCAAAATTGGGCAAAAATTGGCTGAAAATCGATGCTGAAAAGGGGCAAAAATTGGCTGAAAATCGATGTGAAATGGGCAAAAATTGGCCAAAAATCAGCTGAAATCGATGCTGAAGATTGCACCAAAAATTGGGGCAAAATTGGCCGAAAATTGGCTGAAAATCGATGCTGAAATGGGACCAAAATTGGCTGAAAATCGATGTGAAATGGGACCAAAATTGGCCAAAAATTGGGCAAAAATCAGCTGAAATAGATGCTGAAAATTGCACAGAAAATTGGGCAAATTTGGATTTTTTAATTTTCAATTGGAAGTTTGAATTTCGAATTTGAACACTCAATTTTCAATTTCCAGTTTGGAGTTGGAATTTGGAATTTTGGATTGGAATTTTCAATTTCCAATTTGGAATTTTCAATTTCAATTTTCTATTTCCAATTTCCAATTTTCAATTCGGAGTTTGAATTTCAAATTTTCAATTTGAACGTTCAATTTTCAATTTCCAATTTGGAGTTTTCCATTTAAATTTTCAATTTTCAATTGGAATTTCTCAATGTTGCGCTTTCAATTTTCATTTCCCAATTTTCAACTTTCGATTCAAAGTTTAAAATTTGGAATTTTGGATTGGAATTTACAATTTTCACTTTCCAATTTGGAATTTTCAATTTTGAATTTTCAACTTTCCAATTTGAATTTCTCAATGTCGCGTTTTCAATTTCAATTTCCAACTTCCAACTTTCAATTTGAAGTTGGAATTTGGAATTTTGGATTGGAATTTTCAACTTTCCGATTGGATTCATCACGTTGCACTTTCGATTTTCAATTTCCAATTTTCAACTTTCGATTCAAAGATTAGAATTTGGAATTTTGGATTGGAATTTTCAATTTGAATTTTCAAATTTCCAACCCGAACTTTTCAGTCCCGTTTTCAATTTTCAATTTCCAATTTCCAACTTTCGATTCGAAGTTTAAAATTTGGAATTTTGGATTGGAAATTTCAATTGGCATTTTCAACTTTCCAACCCGAATTTTTCAATGTCGCGTTTTCGATTTTCAATTTCCACTTTCCGATTTTCAATTCGTAGTTCAATTTGAATTTTGAATTTTGAGTTTTCAATTTTGAAATTTGAAATTTGAATTTGAATTTCCGGTCTCTCCCCTCAGGCGGCCCCCGCCCCCCGCCCCTCCCCCACGCCGCGGGCCCCGCCCCTCCCCCCCCCGGGCCCCCCCTTCGGGGCCCGCCGGGACTCGGCGACGGCGACTTCGACTCTGCGAGCGCGAGAACTTCCGGAACCTTCCGGAAATCCCGGGAAATTGCGGAACTTTCGGAATTTCGGGAATTTGGGGATTTGGGAATTTTGGGGGAATTTTGGGGATTTTTGATTTGGGGATTTTTGGAGAATTTTCGGGATTTTTTGGGATTTTTTGGGGATTTTTTGGGGAATTTTTGGAGAATTTTTGGGGAAGTTTTGGATTTTTTGGGGTATTTCTTTTGGAATTTTTCACTATTTTTTGGGGATTTTTGGAGATTTTTTTTTGGTGATTTTTGGGGGATTTTTTTGGACATTTTGGGCATTTCTGGCGATTTTGGGGGAATGTTTGAGGGAATGTTTGGGATTTTTGGGATTTTTTGGGATTTTTTGGGGATTTTTTGGGATTTTGGGTTTTGGGAATTTTTTGGGAATTTTTTTGGGATTTTTTAGGGAATTTTTTGAATTTTTTGGGAATTTTTGAGGAATTTTTGGTTTTGGGATTTTTTTGGGATTTTTTGGGGGATTTTTGGGATTTTTGGAGTAATTTTTTAGGGATTTTTTTTTTTGGGGGGGGGATGTATTGGGATTTTTGGGGATTTTTTTGTGGATTTTTTGGGATTTTTTTGGGGTATTTTTAGGGATTTTTTAGGGATTTTTGGGATTTTTTAGGATTTTTTGGGGGATTTTTTGGGGATTTTTTGGGGAATTTTTGCGATTTTTCAGGGATTTTTGGGGGATTTTTTGGGGATTTTTGGGATTTTGGGATTTCTTGGGGTCATTTTTAGGGATATTTTTGGATTTCTTTTGATTTTTTGGATGTTTTGGGAGTTTTTGTGGATTTTTTGGGATTTTTTGCGATTTTTTGGGGATTATTTTGAGAATTTTTGGGATTTTTTTTGGGTATGTTTGGGGATTTTTTTGAGAATTTTTGGCGAGATTTTTGGGAATTTTTGGGGACTTTTTGGGGAATTTTTTGGATTTTTCAGGGATTTTGGGGCATTTCTAAGGATTTTTGGGGGAATTTTTGCGATTTTTCAGGGATTTTTGGGGGGAAAATTTGGGATTTTTTTCGGGGAATGTTGGCGATTTTTTGGGGAGAATTTTGGGTTTTTTTGGGAATTTTGGGGAATTTTGTGGGATTTTTTTGCGATTTTTTAGGGAATTTTGGGGGATTTTTTGGGGGAAAATTTTGGGATATTTTAGGGAATTTTGGGGGGATTTTTTCCTCCATTTCCCCCCATATTTTCCCCATTTTTCCACCGATTTCCGCCATTTTTTCGCCATTTTTTCCCCCGTTTTTTCCAGTTTTTTCACCATTTTTTCCCATTTTTTCGCTATTTTTCCCCATTTTTCCCCAAATCCATCCTTTTCTCCCCAGGAGCGCTGGTTCTGGCGGGTGCGGGGCTCGCGGGTGATGCCGGGGTTCCCCTCCCCATCGGCCAATTCTGGCCCGGCCTCCCCCCGAGCATCGACGCCGCCTACGAGAGGAGCGACGGAAAATTCGTCTTCTTCAAAGGTTTGGGGCAAATTCCCCCAATTTTGGGGTTTTTGGGGCTTTTGGGGTTTGTGGGAATTCTGGGAATTTTTGGGATTTTTTTAGGGCGGATTTATTCCAATTGAATTGGATTTTATTGGGATTTTATTGGGATTTAATTGGGGTTTATTGGGATTTAATTGACATTTGATTGGATTTCATTGGGCTCAATTTTGGGCAATTTTGGGGAAATTTTGGGTGAATTTTGGGCTGAATTTTTGGTTGATTTTCGGTGAATTTTGGACTGAATTTTGGCCAATTTTGAGCTGAATTTTTGGTGATTTTGGGCTGAATTTAGGAACATTTTGGGTGAATTTTCAGGAGATTTTTTGGGTAATTTTGGGCTGAATTTTGAGGCATTTTTGGGTAACTTTGGGCTGAATTTTGGGTGATTTTCGGCAAATTTTGAGCTGAATTTTGGGGTGAATTTTGGTTGATTTTAGTTGAATTTTGGGCTGAATTTTGGGCAATTCTGGGTGAATTTTGGGCTGAATTTTTGGTTGATTTTAGGCAAATTTGAAGTGGATTTTGGGTGATTTCGGGCTGAATTTTGAGTGATTTTGGGGTGATTTTGGGCTGAATTTTGAGGTAAATTTTGGGCAATTCTGGCTGAATTTTGGGCGATTTTTGGGTGAATTTTTGGTCAGTTCTGGGTGAATTTTGAGCTGAATTTTCGGTTGATTCTAGGCAAGTTTTGAAGTGGATTTTGGGTGATTTTGGGCTGAATTTTGGGTGATTCTGGGTGAATTTTGGTCAGTTCTGGGTGAATTTTGGGCTGAATTTTTGGTAGATTTTAGGCAAATTTTGGGCTGAATTTTTGGGTGATTCTGGATGAATTTTGAGCTGAATTTTGAGCTGAATTTCGGGTGATTTGGGGCTGACTTTTGGTCAATTCTGGGTGAATTTGATCTGATTTTTGGGCAAATCTGGGTGAATTTTTGGGCTGAATTTTGGGTGAATTTTTGGGGTGAATTTTGGGTGATTTTGAGCTGAACTTTTGGTTGATTTCAGCCGAATTTTGAGGTGAATTTTGGGCAATTCTGGGTGAATTTTGGGCTGAATTTTTGGGGTGAATTTTGGGTGAATTTTGAGCAGAATTTTGGTCAGCTCTGGGTGAATTTTTGGGCTGAATTTTGGGTGATTCTCGGTGAATTTTCGGGCATTTCTGGGTGAATTTTGGGCTGAATTTTTGGCTGAATTTTAGGTAATTTTGGGGTGAATTTTGGGGTGAATTTTGGACGATTTTGGGCTGAATTTTTGGTTGATTTTATGCAAATTTTGAGGTGAATTTTGGGTGATTTTGGGCTGAATTTTGAGGTGAATTTTGGGCAATTCTGGGTGAATTTTGAGCGGAATTTTGAGCGGAATTTTCGGGCAATTCTGGGTGAATCTTTGGGCTGAATTTTTGGGTGAATTTTGAGCTGATTTTTGGTCAATTCTGGATGAATTTTGGGCTGAATTTTTGGTTGATTTTAGGCAAATTTTGAAGTGGATTTTGGGTGATTTTGGGCTGAATTTTGGGTGAATTTTGGGCAATTCTGGGCTGAACTTCGGGGCTGAATTTTCGGGTGATTCTGGGTGAATCTTTGGGCTGAATTTTGGGCGATTCTGGTTGAATTTTCGGGCAATTCTGGGTGGATTTTGGGGTGAATTTTGGGCTGAAATTTTGGTCAATTCTGGGTGATTTGGGCTGAATTTTTGGTTGATTTTAGGTGAATTCTGGGCTGAATTTTGGGTGAATTTGGGGGTGAATTTTGGGCTGAATTTTGGTCAGTTCTGGGTGAATTTTGGGCTGAATTTTGGGTGATTTTTGGGTGATTTTGGGCTAAATTTTAGTTGAATTTTGGGCAATTCTGGACGAATTTTGAACAGAATTTTGGTCAATTCTCGCTGAATTTTCGTGCAATTTTCGTGCAATTTTTTTACAGTTTTTGCCTGATTTTGCCCCGTTTTTCCCCCCTTTCTGTCCCCCTTTAGGCCCCCGTCACTGGGTGTTTGACGAGGGGGAGATTTCAGCCGAATTTTCAGGGCTTATTTGGGGCTGAATTTTTGGGCGATTCTGGGTGAATTTTGGGCTGAATTTTTGGTTGATTTTAGGCAAATTTTGAGGTGAATTTCAGGTGATTTTGGGCTGAATTTTGAGCTGAATTTTGGTCAGTTCTCGGCGATTTTTGGGCTGAATTTTTGGGCAATTCTGGGTGAATTTTGGGGCTGAATTTTGGTCGGTTCTGGGCGAATTTTTGAGCTGAATTTTGGGTGATTCTGGGTGAATTTTGAGCGGAATTTTGAGCTGAATTTTGGGTGATTTTGGGCTGAATTTTGGTCAGTTTTAGGTGAATTTTGGGATGAATTTTTGGTAGATTTTAGGCAAATTTTGGGCTGAATTTTTGGGTGATTTTGGGCTGAATTTTGAGCTGAATTTTGGTCAGTTCTGGCTGAATTTTGGGGCTGAATTTTGGTCAATTCTGGGTGAATCTTTGGGCCGAATTTTGGGCGATTTTTGGGTGAATTTTCGGGCAGTTCTGGGTGAACCTTTGGGGTGAATTTCGGTCAGTTCTGGATGAATTTTGAGCTGAATTTTGGGCAATTTTGGGTGAATTTTGAGCTGAATTTCAGGTAATTATGGGGTGAATTTTGGGTGAATTTTGGGCAATTCCGGGGGAAATTTTGGGGCTGATTTTTGGGTGATTTTGGGCCGAATTTTGGGCGATTCTCAGCGATTTTTGGGCTGTATTTTCGGGCAATTCTGGGTGAATTTTGAGCTGAATTTTTGGTTGATTTTAGGTGAATTTTGAAGTGGATTTTGGGTGACTTTGGGCCGAATTTTGGGCGATTCTCCGTGAATTTTCGGGCAATTCTGGGTGAATTTTTGGGCTGAACTTTCGGGCTGAATTTTGTTCAATTCTCGCTGAATTTTCAGGCGATTTTTTTGCAGTTTTTGCCTGATTTCCCCTCTTTTTCCCCCATTTCTCCCCTCAGGCTCCCGGCACTGGGTGTTCCACGAGGGGGAGATTTCAGCCGAATTTTCAGGGCTGATTTTGGGCTGAATTTTTGGGCGATTCTGGGTGAAATTTGGGCTGAATTTTGAGCTGAATTTTTGGTTGATTTTAGGCGAATTTTGAAGTGGATTTTGGGTGATTTTGGGTGAATTTGGGGGTGAATTTTGGGGTGATTTTGGGGCTGAATTTGGGGCTGAATTTTGTTCAATTCTGGGTGAATTTTGAGCTGAATTTTTGGTTGATTTCAGGCAAATCTTGAAGTGGATTTTGGGTGATTTTGGGCTGAATTTTGGGCTGAATTTTGGGCAAATCTGGTTGAATTTTTGGGCAATTCTGGGTGAATTTTGGGCTGAATTTTGGTCACTTCTGGGTGAATTTTTGGGCTGAATTTTGGGCGATTCTCGGTGAATTTTCGGGCAATTCTGGGTGAATTTTGGGCCAAATTTTGGGCGATTTTTGGGTGAATTTTCGGGCAGTTCTGGGTGAACCTTTGGGGTGAATTTCGGTCAGTTCTGGATGAATTTTGAGCTGAATTTTGGGCAATTCTGGGTGAATTTTGAGCTGAATTTCGGGTAATTATGGGGTGAATTTTGGGTGAATTTTGGGCAATTCCGGGGGAAATTTTGAGCTGAATTTTGGGCGATTCTAGGCTGAACTTTGGGGCTGAATTTTGGGCGAATCTGGTTGAATTTTTGGTCACTTCTGGGTGAATTTTGGGGCTGAATTTTGGGCGGTTTTTGGGGTGAATTTTGGGTGATTTTGGGCCAAATTTTGGGTGATTCTCAGTGAATTTTCGGGCACTTCTGGGTGAATTTTTGGGCTGAATTTTGGGGCTGAATTTTGGTCAATTCTGGGTGAATTTTGGGCGATTTTTGGGTGAATTTTTGGGCAAATCTGGGTGAATTTTGGGCTGAATGTTGGTCAGTTCTGGGTGAATTTTGAGCTGAATTTTTGGTTGATTTTAGGCGAATTTTGAAGTGGATTTTGGGTGACTTTGGGCCAAATTTTGGGCGATTCTCAGTGAATTTTCGGGCACTTGTGGGTGAATTTTGGGCTGAATTTTTGGGCTGAATTTTGGTCAATTCTGGGTGAATTTTCGTGCAATTTTCGTGCAATTTTTTGCAGTTTTTGCCTGATTTCCCCCCATTTCCCCCCTCAGGCTCCCGGCACTGGGTGTTCCACGAGGGGGAGATTTCAGCCGAATTTTCAGGGCTCATTTTGGGCTGAATTTTTGGGTGGTTCTGGGTGAATTTTGAGCAGAATTTTCTTCAGTTCTGGGTGAATTTTGGGCTGAATTTTTGGTTGATTTTAGGCAAATTTTGAGGAGAACTTTTGGGCAATTCTGGCTGAATTTTGGGATGAATTTTGGGCAATTTTGGGTGAATATTGAGCGGAATTTTCAGGCAATTCTGGATGAATTTTGAGCAATTTTGGGTGAATCTTTGGGCTGAATTTTGGGCGACTCTCAGCGATTTTTGAGCTGAATTTTGGTCGGTTCTGGGTGAATTTTTGGGCTGATTTTTGGGCGATTCTCGGTGAATTTTGGGCTGAATTTTGGTCAATTCTGGGCGAATTTTCAGGCAATTCTGGTTGAATTTTGGGCTTAATTTTGGTCAGTTCTGGGTGAATTTTTGGGCTGAATTTTGGGCAATTCTGGGTGAATTTTGAGCAGAATTTCATTCAATTCTGGATGAATTTTGGGTGGAGTTTTCGCTAGATTTTAGGCAAATTTTGAGCTGATTTTTGGGCAATTCTGGGTGAATTTTGAGCTGAATTTTGGTCAGTTCTGGGTGAATCTTTGGGCTGAATTTTGGGTGATTTTGGGCCGAATTTTGGTCAATTCTGGGCCAATTTTCGTGCAATTTTTTTGCAGTTTTCGCCTGATTTTGCCCCGTTTCCCCCCGTTTCTCCCCCCCCAGGCTCCCGGCACTGGGTGTTCGACGAGGGCGTCCTGGCCCCCGGCTACCCCCGGCCCCTCTCCCAGCTCGGCCGCGGCGTCCCCGGCGACGGCGTCGACGCCGCCCTGCTCTGGCTGCCCAGCGGCCACACCTACCTCTTCCGCGGCGACAAGTGCGTCCGGGGACCTGCCGGGACCTTCTCGAAATTTCTGGGATTTTTTGGGATTTTTTGGGATTTTTTTTCCCGGAATTTTGGGGCTTTTTATGCACCTTTCAGGACCTATCTGCGTTGTTTTGGGGCTCTTTCTGCACCTTCTGGAACCTTCTCTGAACCTTCCAGGGCCTTTCTGAACCTTCTGGGGCCTTTCCCAAATTTCTGGGATTTTTTGGGATTTTTTGGGATTTTTTTGGGATTTTTTTTCCAGAAATTCTGCTCTTTTTATGCATCTTTCAGGACCTGTCTCTGCTATTTCTGGGCTTTCCTGGGACCTTTCTGGACCTTCTGGAACCTTCTCTGAACCTTCCGGGACTTTCTGGAACCTTCCCCAAATTTCTGGGATTTTTTGGGAATTTTTTGGGATTTTTTGGGATTTTTTTTTCCGGAAATTCTGCTCTTTTTATGCACCTTTCAGGACCTGTCTGTGTTGTTTTGGGGCTCTTTCTGCACCTTCTGGAACCTTCTCTGAACCTTCCAGGATTTTCTGGGACCTTCCTGAAATTTCCAGGATTTTTTGGGATTTTTTTTCCCGGAAATTCTGCTCTTTTTATGCATCTTTCAGGACCTGTCTCTGCTCTTTCTGGGCTTTTCTGGGACCTTCCAGGACCTTTCTGGAACCTTCTCTGAACCTTCCAGGACCTTCCAGGACCTTCCCCAAATTTCTGGGATTTTTTTGGGAATTTTTTGGGATTTTTTTCCCGGAAATTCTGCTCTTTTTATGCACCTTTCAGGACCTGTCTGTGTTGTTTTGGGGCTCTTTCTGCACCTTCTGGAACCTTCTGTAAACCTTCTCTGAACCTTCCAGGACCTTTCTGGACCTTCCGGGACCTTCCCCAAATTTCTGGGATTTTTTGGGATTTTTTTCCCGGAAATTCTGCTCTTTTTATGCATCTTTCAGGACCTGTCTGGGCTATTTCTGGGCTTTTTTGGGACCTTCCAGGACCTTTCCTTCACCTTCTGGAACCTTCTCTGAACCTTCCGGGACCTTCCTGAAATTTCTGGGATTTTTGGGATTTTTTTATTTTCCGGAATTTTGGGGCTTTTTATGCATGTTTCAGGACCTGTCTCTGCTATTTCTGGGCTTTTTTGGGTCCTTCCAGGACCTTTCTTCACCTTCTGGAACCTTCTCTGAACCTTCCAGGACCTTCCCCCCAAATTTCTGGGATTTTTGGGGGATTTTTTTCCCCCAATTTTCCCCCAATTTCCCCCAAATTTTCCCCCAATTTTTCCCCAATTTTTCCCAAATTTCCCCCAATTTTTCCCCAATTTTCCCCAGATTTCCCCCAAATTTTTGCCAAATTTCTCCCAAATTTTCCCCCAATATTTCCTCAATTTTTTCCCGATTTTTTCCCCAATTTTCCCCCAATATTTCCCCAATTTTTCCCCAAATTTTCCCCAATTATTCCCCAATTTTCCCCCAATTTTCCCCCAAATTTCCCCCAATTTTCCCCAAATTTCCCCAAATTATTCCCCCAATTTTCCCCCAATTTCCCCCAATTTTCCCCAAATTTTCCCCAATTATTCCCCAATTTCCCCCAATTTTTCCCCAATTTTCCCCCAATTTTTTTGCCAAATTTTCCCCCCAATTTTTCCCCAAATTTCCCCCAATTTTCCCCAAATTTCCCCAAATTATTCCCCCAATTTTCCCCCAATTATTCCCCAATTTTCCCCCAATTTCCCCCAAATTCTCCCCAAATTTTCCCCACTTTTCCCCAATTTTTCCCCAATTTTTCCCCAATTATCCCCAAATTTTTCCCAAATTTTTGCCGATTTTTCCCAAATTTCCCCCCAATTTTCCCATAAATTTTCTCCCGATTTTTTTCCAAATTTCCCCCAAATTTCGCCCAAATTTCCCCCAATTTCCCCCCAATTTTACCCCAAATTTCCCCAAATTTCCCCCAAATTTCCCTGTAATTTCTCCCAATTTTTCCCCAAATTTCCCCAAATTTCTCCCAAATTTTCCCCCAAATTTTCCCCAATTATTCCCCAATTTTTTCCCCGATTTTTTCCCCAATTCTCCCCAATTCTCCCCTCCCCCCCCCAGGTATTACCGGCTGAACGAGGCCCTGGGGGCCGTGGACCCCGAGTACCCCAAGAGCATCGAGGTCTGGGGGGTCCCCCCGAGCCCCCGCGGAGCCTTCATGGGACCCGACGACGGTGAGGCCCCGAAAACCCCAAAATTCGCCCCAAAAATCACCCAAATTCCCAGAAAAATAGTGTCAAAAATTCCCCCAAAAATTCCCCAAAAATCCCTCAAAAATGCCCCAAACCCCCCCCAAAAAGCGTTCAAAAATTCGCAAAAATATCATCAAAATTACCCCCAAAAAACCCCCTCAAAATCTAAAAAAATTCTCAAAAAAAATTCCCCAAAAATCCCCCAATAATTCCCCAAAAATTCCCCCAAAAATGCCCCAAATCCCAAAGAAAAAGCGTCCAAAAATCCCAAAAAAATCCCTCAAAATTCTCCCCAAAAACTCTAAAAAAATCTCCAAAAAAATCTCAAAAAAATTCCCCAAAAAATCCCCCAAAGTATCACCCCAAAAACTCCTAAAAACTTTCCCAAAAATTCCTTAATAAAGCCCAGAAAGATCCCCAACATTTCCCCCCCCAAATCTCCCAAAAATGCCCCAAATCCCCCAAAAAAGCGTCCAAAAATCCCCAAAAATTCCCTCAAAAATCCCCCCAAAAATCCCCCCAAAAACTCCAAAAAAAATCTCCAAAAAAAATCCCTAAAAACTCCCCTCAAAAATCCCCAAAAAATGCCCCAAATCCCCGTTTTTTCACCGATTTTCGCCGTTTTCCCCCGGTTTTTTTTTCCCATTTTCCCCCTCCCAGTCCCTCCCAGTCCAACCCAGTAACCCCAGTTCCCATTTCCCCCATTTTTAACCCTTTCTCCCCCATTTTTAACCCTTTCTTCCTCACATTTTCCTCATTTCTCGCCCGATTTTCGCCGTTTTTTCACCGATTTTCCCCGTTTTCCCCCCATTTCCTCCCTCCCAGTCCCTCCCAGTAACCCCAGTCCCCATTTCCCCCACTTTTAACCCTTTCCCCTCCATTTTCAACCCTGTTTTCCCCATTTTTCACCGATTTTCACCCAATTTCCCCCCTCCCAGTATAAACCAGTACAAACCAGTGCAACCCAGTTCCCATTTCCCCCATTTTTAACCCTATTTTCCCCATTTTTGCACTGATTTTCACCCAATTTTCACCATTTTTCCCCCATTTTCCCCTTCCCAATACCTCCCAGTACAAACCAGTACAAACCAGTAACCCCATCCCCCATTTTTAACCTTTTTTTCCTCACATTTTGCTCATTTCTCGCCCGGTTTTCGCCGTTTTTTCACCGATTTTCGCCGTTTTTTCCCCGTTTTTTCCCCCCCTCCCATTCCAAATCAGTCCGTCCCAGTTTAACCCAGTTTAACCCAGTCTAACCCGGTGTTTAACCCTTCCCCTGCCAGCCTACACCTACTTCTACCGCTCGCACCTGTACTGGAAGTTCGACAACGCCGCCCTGCGCGTCCTGCCCGGCTTCCCCAAGTCGGCGCTGCGCGATTGGCTGGGCTGCCCCGCCCCGGCCCCGCCCACCGGCCCCGCCCCCCCGGACACCGAGGTCATCGTCATCGCCGTGGGGGCGGGGCCGGCGGCGTGGGCGGGGCCGACGGCGCTGCTGGGCGTGGCCGCGGCGCTGGGGGGCGTGGCCTTGTTCTGGCGGCGCCGGGGCGGGGCCCACGCCCACCTGAGGCGGTGCCAGCGCTCGCTGCTGCCCCGCGTCTAGCCACGCCCACTTGGGTGGGACACGCCCACCTGGATAGGACACGCCCCTCTGGGTTACCTGGACACGCCCCTGACACACCCTGGCCACGCCCACTTATTCAAATTGGCTGGGGAGGGACACGCCCACCTGGCTGGTCTGGACACGCACCTGACCCACCCTGACCACGCCCACTTTTGGTTCATTGGCGGGGGAGGGACACGCCCACTCTGCATGGACACGCCTGTCTGACTTGTCTGGACACGCCCCTGAATCACCTGGCCACGCCCACTTTGCATGGACACGCCCCTCTGGGTTACCTGGACACGCCCACATTGCATGGACACGCCCATCTGGCTGTTCTGGACACGCCCCCCGACCTACCCTGGCCACGCCCACTTTCGGTTCATTGGCGGGGGAGGGACACACCCACCTGGATAGGACACACCCCTCTGGGTTACCTGGCCACGCCCACTTTGCATGGACACGCCCACCTGATTTACCAGGCCACGCCCACTGGGTCGCCTGGCCACACCCATTTAATTGGACACAGCCACTTTTGTAAGGACACGCCCCTGACCGACCTGGACACGCCCACTTTGCTTGGTCACGCCCCTCTGGGTTACCTGGACATGCCCACTTTGCATGGACACGCCCACCTGGCTGGTCTGGACGTGACCCCCAACCCACCCTGGCCACGCCCATTTATGCGTAGACACGCCCACCTGATTTACCAGGCCACGCCCACAGGCTCGCCCAATGGCTCACGTGGCCACGCCCACTTTGTATGGACACGCCCCCGGACTCACCCAATTACTCACCTGGCCACGCCCATTTCATTAGACACGCCCACCTGACTCACGTAGACACGCCCACTTTTCATGAACACACCCCTGACTGACCTGGCCACGCCCACTTTCTAAGGACACGCCCACCTGACTTGCCTGGACATGCCCACTTTGTAAGGACACGCCCCCAGTGTGACCTGGCCACGCCCACTTTGTATGGACACACCCCCAGACCCATCCAGTAAATCACCTGGCCACGCCCACTTTGTGGTGCCCCTCATTGGAACCGCCCGGCCACGCCCACCTGACTCACGGGACACGCCCACTTTATTCGGACACGCCCCCAAACTCACCCGGCCACACCCACTTCTCCATGACACGCCCACATATTGACATGGACACGCCCCTGAGCCTGGTGGCCACGCCCACTTTGCATGGACACGCCCCCGGACTCACGCTATGACTCGCCTGGCCACGCCCACTTTGTGTTGCCGCTCATTAGAGCCGCCCGGCCACGCCCATCCCTATGGCCACGCCCACCTGTCTACAGGACTCGTTTGGCCACGCCCACTTCATAGGGACCCGCCCACTCGGGATAACCACGCCCACGCGGCGAGGACACGCCCACTTTGCATGGCCACGCCCACCTGGCCACGCCCCTTTTGTGGGGGCGCAACTACGTGACTTCCCTGGCCACGCCCACCTTGCATTGACACGCCCCTTTACCTGACCACGCCCACTCCGCATGGCCACACCCACAGCCCCTCACAGGCCACGCCCACTGGCCTGGCCACACCCCCCCCGACAATCCTGACCACGCCCCCAAACTCACCCGGACACGCCCACCCTCCCAAGCCACGCCCCCTCTCTGTTAAGCCACGCCCCTTTTTGCTGCCCAGGCCACGCCCACACCCCCCATTTGAATTGGCCACGCCCCTTTTCCCATTCATGGTGCTGCGGGCCGGGCCCCGCCCCCTCCTCCTCCTCCTCCCCGATTGGCCGAGAGAGGGGGCGGGGTTATGCAAATGAAGGGGGCGGAGCTTGGGGTGGGTTTTATTTTTTTTGTTAATAATTTCCCCGCAGGACGGGAAGGGGGGCGGGGCCACGGCCAGGCCACGCCCCCGGGGGTGGGGTTGGGGGGTGGGGGGGATGAATAAATAAATAAATAATGAGGGAATAATTAACGAGCGGCGGTGAATTAATAAAGGAGAGAAAGGAAACGGCGCGGACTGGTTTGGACTGGTTTGTACTGGGAGGGACTGGGAGGGGGAAAATGGGGAAAAAATGGGGAAAAAATGGGGAAAAACAGCGAAAATTGGGTGAAAAATGAGCAAAAAGTGAGAAAAAAAGGGTTAAAAACGGTGTTTAAAGGGTTAAAGTGGCAAAAAATGTGGGAAAAATGGGGGGAAATGGGAACTGGTTTGGACTGGTTTGGACTGGTTTGGGGTTTGGGGTTACTGGTTTGGACTGGGAGGGGGAGAAATGGGGAAAAAACAGGGAAAAATGGCAAAAAAACGGCAAAAAAAGGCAAAAAATGAGCAAAAAGCGAGGAAAAAAAGGGTTAAAAACGGCGTTTGAAGGGTTAAAGTGGCAAAAAATGCCTTAAAAGTGGGGGGAAATGGGAACTGGTTTGGACTGGTTTGTACTGGGAGGGGGAAAATGATGAAAAAATGGGGAAAAAAGGGGAAAATAGGGGAAATTTGGGCGAAAAATGAGCAAAAAAGCGAGGAGAAAAAAAGGGTTAAAAACGGCGTTTAAAGGGTTAAAACGTCAAAAAAATGGGTTAAAAATGGGGGGAAATGGGAACTGGTTTGGACTGGTTTGGACTGGTTTGTACTGGGAGAGAAAAAAATGGGGAAAAAACGGGAAAAAATTGGGGGAAAAATGGGGAAAAACGGTGAAAATACGGCAAAGGAAGGGTTAAAAACGGAGTTTAAAGGATTAAAATGGCAAAAAATGTGGGAAAAATGGGAACTGGTTTGGACTGGTTTGTACTGGGAGGGACTGGGAGGGACTGGGAGGGGTTGAAATGGGGAAAAAAATGGAAAAGATTGGGGAAAAAAAGGGGAGAAATGGTGAAAACCCCATTTACCACTAAGGCAATCGATTTTATTTCGGGTCTCATTTGCATAAATTTGCATATTAATGATGTGGGCGTGGTCAGAGAGGTTCACTCTCCCCTCCCAGTACAAACCAATAACCCCCAAACCCCATTTACCATTAACACAACCATATTTATTTCGAATCCCATTTGCATAAATTTGCATAAATTTGCATATTGGCGATATGGGCGTGGCCAGACACGCCCTGTGCCCCTCCCAGTCCCCTCCCAGTACAAACCAGTAACGCCCAACACCCATTTACCATTAACAAAACTGATTTTTATTTAGTGCCTCATTTGCATAAATTTGCATAAGTTTGCATAAATTTGCATATTATCCACGTGGGCGTGGCCAGAGCGGTTCCCATTCCCCTCCCAGTCCCCTCCCAGTACAAACCAGTAACCCCCAAACCCAATTAGGATCAATACAAATGATTTTTATTCAGTGTCTCATTTGCGTAAATTTGCATACATTTAAAAATTGCATAAATTTGCATATTGACGAGGTGGGCGTGGCCAGACGCGTCCTGCGCCCCTCCAGTCCCCTCCCAGTACAAACCAGTAACCCCCCATAAACCCCATTTACTGTTACCACAACCGATTTTATTTCGAGTCATTTGCATAAATTTGCATAAACTTACATAAATTTGCATTTTGTCGACGTGGGCGTGGCCAGAGACATCCTGTGCCCCTCCCAGTCCCTCCCAGTACAAACCAGTAACCCCATACCCCATTTACCATCAACACAACCGATTTTATTTCGACTCTCATTTGCATAAATTTGCATAAATTTGCATAAATTTGCATAATGGTGAGGTGGGCGTGGCCAGAGACGTCCTGTGCCCCTCCCAGTCCCCTCCCAATACAAACCAGTACAAACCAATAACCCCAAACCCCATTTACTGTTAACACAACCAATTTTATTTCGAGTCCCATTTGCATAAATTTGCATAAAATTGCATATTCACGACGTGGGCGTGGCCAGAGAGGTTCCCATTCCCCTCCCAGTCCCTCCCAGTACAAACCAGTAACCCCAAACCCCATTTACAATTATCACAATCAATTTTATTTCTGATCTCATTTGCATAAATTTGCATAAATTTACATATTAACGGGGTAGGCGTGGTCAGAGAGGTTCCCATTCCCCTCCCAGTCCCTCCCAGTACAAACCAGTAACCCCAAACCCCATTTACCGTTAACACAATCGATTTTATTTCGGGTTGCCTTTGCATAAATTTGCATAAATTTACATGAATTTGTATGTTAACGAAGTGGGCGTGGCCAGAGACATCCCGAGCCCCTCCCAGTCCCCTCCCAATACAAACCAGTACAAACCAGTAACCCCAAACCCCCATTTACCATCAACGCAACCGATTTTATTCCGGCTCTCATTTGCATAAATTTGCATGTTGACGAGGTGGGCGTGGTCAGAGGCGCGGCCGCGCCCCCCCGGCCACCAGCAGCGTCTGCCCGGCCACGTAGGAGGCCTGGGGGGGACACGAGGAACAGCACGGCCTGCGCCACCTCGGCCGGCGTGCCCAGCCTGGAAAGGGTTAAACGGACTGGGTTGGACTGGGTTAGACTGGGAGGGACTGGGAGGGGGGAAATGGGGGAAAAATGGGGAAAAATGGGGAAAATTGGGTGAAAATCGGTGAAAAAATGGGGAAAATAGGGGAAAAAATGGAGAAAAAATGAGGAAAAAAAATGAGGAAAAAAATGGGGAAAATCGATGAAAAAATGGGAAAATCGGTGAAAATAAGGGGAAAATATGGGGGAAAAATGGGGAAAAAATTGGGGAAAAGAGGGGAAAAAATGGGGAAAAAATGGGGAAAAGAGGGGAAAAAATGGGGAAAATAGGGGGAAAAATGGGGAAAATAGAGTTAAAAATGGGAAAAATGGGGAAAAAATTGGGAAAAAACGGGGCGAAATGGGGAAAAATAGGGAAAAATGGGGAAAATAGAGTTAAAAATGGGGAAAAAATGGGGGAAAAAATGGGGAAAATAGGATGGAAAACGGGAAAAATAGGGTGGAAAATGGGGTGAAAAGGGTTAAAAATGGGGGGAATGGGAAATGGGGTTACTGGTTTGTACTGGGAGGGACTTGGAGGGACTGGGAGGGACTGGGAGGAGGAAAATGGGGAAAAAACGGGGAAAATTGGGTGAAAATTGGGTGAAAAAATGGGGAAAATAGGGGAAAAATGGGGAAAATGGGGGCAAAAAACGGGGAAAGAAAGGGTTAAAAATGGCACTGAAAGGGTTAAAATGGGGGAAATGGGAACTGGGGTTACTGGTTTGTACTGGGAGGGACTGGGAGGGGAAAATGGGGAAAAATGGGGAAAAACGGTGAAAAAATGGGGAAAATGTGGCAAAAAATGGGGAAAGTGTGGTGGGAAATGGGGAAAATGGGGTTAAAAGTGGGGGAAATGGGAACTGGGGTTACTGGTTTGTACTGGTTTGGACTGGTTTGTACTGGGAGGGACTGGGAGGGGGAAAATGGGGGGAAAAAGGGGAAAATTGGGTGAAAATCGGTGAAAAAATGGGGAAAATAGGGGAAAAAATGGGGGAAATGTGGCAAAAAATGGGGAAAATAGGGTGGGAAAATGGGGGAGGAAGGGTTAAAAATGGGGGAAATGGGAAATGGGGTTACTGGTTTGGACTGGGAGGGGACTGGGACGGACTGGGAGGGGAAAAATGGGGAAAAAACAGGAAAAAATGGGGAAAATAGGGTGAAAATTGGGTGAAAATTGGTGAAAAAAATGGGGAAATAGTGGCAAAAAACGGGGAAAGAAAGGGTTAAAAATGGCACTTAAAGGGTTAAAAATGGGTAAAATGGGGGGAATGGGAACTGGGGTTACTGGTTTGTACTGGGAGGGACTGGGAGGGACTGGGAGGGGGGAAAATGGGGGAAAAACAGGGAAAAACGGGGAAATTGGGTGAAAATTGGGTGAAAAAACGGGGAAAAACGGGGAAAAATGGGGAAAATAGGGCAAAGAAGGGGTTAAAAATGGCACTTAAAGGGTTAAAAATGGGGGGAAAAATATGGCTAAGAAAGGGTTAAAAATGGGGAAAATGGGGGGAATGGGAACTGGGGTACTGGTTTGTACTGGGAGGAACTGGGAGGGGGAAAATGAGGGAAAAAATGGGGAAAATTGGGTGAAAATTGGGTGGAAATCGTGTGAAAAAATGGGGAAAATAGGGGAAAAATGGGGAAAATGGGGCAAAAAACGGGGAAAGAAAGGGTTAAAAATGGCACTTAAAGGGTTAAAATGGGGGGAATGGGAACTGGGGTTACTGGTTTGTACTGGGTTATACTGGTTTGTACTGGGAGGGGAAAATGGGGAAAAACGGGGGAAAATGGTGAAAAAATGGGGAAAATGTGGCAAAAAATGGGGAAAGTGTGGTGGGAAATGGGGAAAATGGGGTTAAAAATGGGGGAAATGGGAAATGGCGTTACTGGTTTGTACTGGTTTGGACTGGGAGGGAAAAATGGGGAAAATGGGGAAAAAACGGGGAAAAACGGTGAAAATTGGGTGAAAATCGGTGAAAAAATGGGTAAAAAATGGGTAAAAATGGGGAAAAAATGGGGAAAACCAAGGGGATACTGGTTTATACTGGTTTGGACTGGTTTATACTGGTGTGTACTGGTTTATACTGGGATTGGGATGAACTGGGAGTGGATTTGGGGCTCTAAAATGGTGAAAAATGGGCAAAAAATGGGCAAAAAAAGGGTAATAAATGGGGAAAAAAGGGTTAAAAACGGGGAAAACAAGGGGATACTGGTTTGGACTGGTTTGGACTGGTTTAATACTGGTTTTTACTGGTTTGTGCTGGTTTTTGCTGGTTTCTCACCTCTCCACTCCCAGCTCCTTCAGCGCCCGCTCCCGCACGGCCTCGTCCTGCCAGAGCTGGGGGAACAAACCAGTACAAACCAGTTAGAACCAGTACAGACCAGTACAAACCAGTACAGACCAGTATGGACCAGTATAAACCAGTATGGACCAGTATGGACCAGTAAAAGCAGAAAAAACCCCGAAAAAATCCCATTTTTTGCCCATTTTTGCCCGTTTTTCACCACTTTAAAGCCCCAAATCCACTCCCAGTTCATCCAATCCCAGTACAAACCAGTACAGACCAGTACAAACCAGTACAGACCAGTACAGACCAGTACAAACCAGTATAAACCAGTATGGACCAGTTTGGACCAGTACAAACCAGTACGAACCCCAAATTTAACCCAATTTTAACCATTTCTCGTCCCCTTTTCCCCCTTTTTTTCCCCATTTTCCCCCTCCCAGTCCCTCCCAGTACAAACCAGTAACTCCCAGTTGCCTCCCAGTATAAACCAGTTTAACCCAGTACAAACCAGTAACCCCAGTCCCCATTTCCCCCATTCTTAACCCTTTAAAAGCCATTTTTAACCCTTTTTCCCCTCATTTCTTGCCTGATTTTCACCATTTTTTCACCCGATTTTCGCCGTTTTTTCCCCATTTTCCCCCATTCCCCCCTCCCAGTATAACCCAGTATAACCCAGTCCCTCCCAGTACAAACCAGTAACCCCAGTTCCCATTTCCCCCATTTTTAACCCTTTAAAAGCCATTTTTAACCCTTTCTCCCCATTTCTCGCTCATTTCTCACCCAATTTTCACCCATTTTTTCCCCATTTTTCCCCGTTTTTTCCCCATTTCCCTTTTAAATCCCTCCCAGTACAAACCAGTACAAACCAGTAACCCCAGTTCCCATTTCCCCCATTTTTAACCCTTTCTCCTCCATTTTTAACCCTTTTCTCCCCATTTCTCACCCCTTTTTTGCTCATTTTTCACCCGATTTTCCCCATTTTTTCCCCGTTTTTTCCCCATTTCCCCCCTCCCAGTCCCTCCCAGTACAAACCAGTACAAACCAGTAACCCCATTTCCCATTTCCCCCGTTTTTAACCCTTTCTTCCCCATTTCTCGCCCATTTCCCACCCTATTTTCCCCCATTTCTCGCCCGATTTTCCCCATTTTTTCACCGATTTTCCCCATTTTTTCACTGTTTTTCCCCCGTTTTTTTCCCATTTCCCCCCTCCCAGTCCCTCCCAGTACAAACCAGTACAACCAGTAACCCCAGTCCCCATTTCCCCCATTTTAACCCTTTTCTCTCCCCATTTTTCCCCATTTTTTGCTCATTTCTCGCCCGATTTTCCCCGTTTTTTCACCGATTTCCACCCAATTTTCCCCATTTTTCCCCAGTTTTTCCCATTTCCCCCCTCCCAGTCCCTCCCAGTCCCTTCCAGTACAAACCAGTAACCCCATTTTTAACCCTTTTTTCCCCATTTCTTGCCTATTTCTCGCCCATTTCTCGCCCGATTTTTGCCGTTTTTTCACCGATTTTCCCCATTTTTTCACCGATTTTCCCCGTTTTTTCCCCATTTCTCCCCTCCCAGTATAACCCAGTATAACCCAGTACAACCCAGTCCCTCCCAGTACAAACCAGTAACCCCATTTTTAACCCTTTTTTCCCCATTTCTCGCCCATTTCCCACTCTATTTTCCCCATTTCTTGCCCTATTTTTGCCGTTTTTTCACCGATTTTCACCCGATTTTCGCCATTTTTCCACCGTTTTTTCCCCATTTCCCCCCTCCCAGTCCCTCCCAGTCCCTCCCAGTCCCTCCCAGTAACTCCCAGTACAAACCAGTAACCCCAGTTCCCCATTTTTAACCCTTTCTTCCCCATTTCTCGCCCTATTTTCCCCATTTTTTCACCGATTTTTGCCGTTTTTTCACCGTTTTTCCCCATTTTTCCCCCTTTCCCCCCTCCCAGTCCCTCCCAGTACAAACCAGTAACCCCAGTTCCCATTTCCCCCATTTTTAACCCTTTCCCCTCCATTTTTAACCCTTTCTTCCCCATTTCTCACCCTATTTTCGCTGTTTTTCACCGATTTTCCCCATTTTTCCCCATTTTTTCCCCATTTCCCCCCTCCCAGTCCCTCCCAGTACAAACCAGTAACCCCAGTTCCCATTCCCTCCATTTTTAACCCTTTCCTCCCCATTTCTCACCCATTTTTTGCTCATTTTTCACCGATTTTCACCCAATTTTCCCCATTTTTCCCCCATTTCCCCCCTCCCAGTCCCTCCCAGTACAAACCAGTACAAACCAGTAACCCCAGTTCCCATTCCCCTCATTTTTAACCCTTTAAGTGCCACTTTTAACCCTTTCTTTGCTCAATTCTCACCCTATTTTCCCCATTTTACCGATTTTCACCCAATTTTCACCGTTTTTTCCATATTTCCCCCCTCCCAGTCCCTCCCAGTATAACCCAGTACAAACCAGTAACCCCATTTCCCATTTCCCCCATTTTTAACCCTTTCTTCCCCATTTCTCGCCCATTTCTCGCCTGATTTTCCCCGTTTTTCCCCCATTTTTTCCCCGTTTCCCCCCTCCCAGTATAACCCAGTATAACCCAGTACAACCCAGTTCCCTCCCAGTATAACCCAGTACAAACCAGTAACCCCAGTTCCCATTTCCCCCATTTTAACCCTTTCCTCTCCCCTTCTTTTTCCATTTTTCCCCATTTCTCGCCCGATTTTCCCCGTTTTTTCACCATTTTTCCCCATTTTTTCCCCATTTCCCCCTCCCAGTCCCTCCCAGTCCCTCCCAGTATGTCCCAGTATGCTCACGGCGGCGCTGAAGCGGGTCCGGACGAGCCCCGGGGCGACGCCGTTGACGCGGATCCCGCGCGGGAGCAGCTCCGGGCTCAGCGCCGCCACCAGGCCCAGCAGGGCGGCCTTGCTGACGCTGTACGGGCCCAGCCCCTGTGATGACGTCACCGGGACACGCCCACCCCATTAGCATGCCCGGGGACACGCCCACAACCCAGCCCAGTACAAACCAGTAAGGGAAAACACCGAACCAGTAACAAAAACGCGTTCCTAGTTCGTCCCAGTGACCCCAAACTTCATCCCAGTGACCCCAAACCCCCTCCCAGTTCATCCCAGTTCATCCCACTTCATCCCAGTTTGGCCCAGAACCCATCCCAGTACAAACCAGTACAAACCAGTAACAAAAAACCCCGAACCAGTAACAAAAACCCCAAACCAGTAAGGGAAAATGGGTTCCCAGTTCATCCCAGTAACCCCAAACCCCCTCCCAGTGACCCCAAATCGCCTCCCAGTTCATCCCAGTTCATCCCAGTTCATCCCAGTTCATCCCAGTTCATCCCAGTTCATCCCAGTTCGTCCAGTATGGCCCAGAACCCGTCCCAGTACAAACCAGTAAGGAAAAACCCCAAACCAGTAAGGAAAAATGGGTTCCCAGTTCATCCCAGTAACCCCAAACCCCCTCCCAGTTCATCCCAGTTCATCCCAGTTTGGCCCAGAGCCCCTCCCAGTACAAACCAGTAAGAGAAAACCCCAAACCAGTACAAACCAGTAAGGGAAAACACGAAACCAGTAAGGGAAAATGGGTTCCCAGTTCATCCCAGTTCATCCCAGTTTGGCCCAGAGCCCCTCCCAGTACAAACCAGTAACAAAAAACCCCAAACCAGTATAAACCAGTAACAAAAAAACCCAAACCAGTAAGGGAAAACATGAAACCAGTACAAACCAGTAAGGGAAAATGGGTTCCCAGTTCATCCCAGTTATGCCCAGTGACCCCAAACTCCATCCCAGTGACCCTAAAACCCCTCCCAGTTCATCCCAGTACAAACCAGTAAGGAAAAACCCCCAAACCAGTAAGGGAAAACACGAAACCAGTACAAACCAGTAAGGGAAAATGGGTTCCCAGTTTGTCCCAGTTCGTCCCAGTGACCCCAAATCCCCTCCCAGTTCATCCAGTATGGCCCAGAACCCATCCCAGTACAAACCAGTAAGGAAAAACCCCAAACCAGTATAAACCAGTATAAACCAGTAACAAAAAATCCCAAACCAGTAAGGGAAAATGGGTTCCCAGTTCATCCCAGTTTGGCCCAGTGACCCCAAACTCCATCCCAGTGACCCCAAACCCCTTCCCAGTTCATCCCAGTACAAACCAGTATAAACCAGTAAGGGAAAACCCATTCCCAGTTTGTCCCAGTTCATCCCAGTTCATCCCAGTAACCCCAGAGCCTGTCCCAGTTCATCCCAGTGACCCCAAACCCCCTCCCAGTTCATCCCAGTTCATCCCAGTTCATCCCAGTTTGGCCCAGAGCCCGTCCCAGTATAAACCAGTAAGGAAAAACCCCAAACCAGTATAAACCAGTACAAACCAGTAACAAAAAACCCCAAACCAGTAAGGGTAAATGGGTTCCCAGTTGGTCCCAGTTCATCCCAGTGACCCCAAATCCCCTCCCAGTTCGTCCCAGTCCATCCCAGTTCGTCCCAGTTTGGCCCAGTGACCCCAAACTCCATCCCAGTGACCCCAAAGCCCCTCCCAGTTCATCCCAGTACAAACCAGTATAAACCAGTAAGGGAAAAGCCCAAACCAGTACAAACCAGTAAGGGAAAACACTAAACCAGTAAGGGAAAATGGGTTCCCAGTTCATCCCAGTCCATCCCAGTTCATCCCAGTTTGGCCCAGAACCCATCCCAGTACAAACCAGTACAAACCAGTAAGGGAAAACCCCAAACCAGTAAGGGAAAACACGAAACCAGTACAAACCAGTAAGGGAAAATGGGTTCCCAGTTCGTCCCAGTTTGTCCAGTGACCCCAAACCCCTCCAGGCCCAGCAGGGCGGCCTTGCTGACGCTGTACGGGCCCAGCCCCTGTGGTGACGTCACCGGGACACGCCCACCCCATTAGCATGCCCGGGGACACGCCCACAAACCATCCCAGTTAATCCCAGTACAAACCAGTAAGGAAAAATCCCAAACCAGTACGAACCAGTAAGGGAAAATGGGTTCCCAGTTTGTCCCAGTTCAGACCAGTGACACCAATTTCCCTCCCAGTTCATCCCAGTTTGGCCCAGAGCCCCTCCCAGTACAAACCAGTAACCCCAGAACCCGTCCCAGTATAAACCAGTAACGAAAAACCCCAAACCAGTACAAACCAGTAAGGGAAAACACGAAACCAGTAAGGGAAAACCCATTCCCAGTTTGTCCCAGTTTGGCCCAGTGACCCCAAACTCCATCCCAGTGACCCCAAACCCCCTCCCAGTCCATCCCAGTTCATCCCAGTTCATCCCAGTATGGCCCAGAGCCCATCCCAGTACAAACCAGTACAAACCAGTAAGGAAAACCCCAAACCAGTAAGGGAAAATGGGTTCCCAGTTCGTCCCAGTTTGTCCCAGTGACCCAAACCCCCTCCCAGTTCATCCCAGTTCATCCCAGTTCATCCCAGTTTGGCCCAGAGCTCGTCCCAGTACAAACCAGTACAAACCAGTAAGGGAAAACCCCAAACCAGTACAAACCAGTAAGGGAAAACACGAAACCAGTAAGGGAAAACCCATTCCCAGTTTGTCCCAGTTCATCCCAGTAACCCCAAACCCCCTCCCAGTCCATCCCAGTCCATCCCAGTTCATCCCAGTATGGCCCAGAGCCCGTCCCAGTACAAACCAGTAACAAAAAACCCCAAACCAGTATAAACCAGTAAGGGCAGACCCCAAACCAGTAAGGGGAAAATGGGTTCCCAGTTCGTCCCAGTTCAAACCAGTGACCCCAAACCCCCTCCCAGTTCATCCCAGTTCATCCCAGTTCATCCCAGTTTGGCCCAGAGCCCGTCCCAGTACAAACCAGTACAAACCAGTAAGGGAAAACCCCAAACCAGTAAGGGAAAACACGAAACCAGTACAGACCAGTAAGGGAAAATGGGTTCCCAGTTCGTCCCAGTTCATCCCAGTGACCCCAAATCCCCTCCCAGTTCATCCCAGTTTGGCCCAGAGCCCCTCCCAGTACAAACCAGTAAGGAAAAACCCCAAACCAGTATAAACCAGTATAAACCAGTAACAAAAAACCCCAAACCAGTAAGGGAAAATGGGTTCCCAGTTGGTCCCAGTTCGTCCCAGTGACCCCAAAGCCCCTCCCAGTTCATCCCAGTTCATCCCAGTTCATCCCAGTTTGGCCCAGAGCCCCTCCCAGTACAAACCAGTAAGGAAAAACCCCAAACCAGTACAAACCAGTCCAAACCAGTCCAGCCCAGTCTCACCGTCATTGGCTGGTAGCCGGCGATCGATGACATCAGGATGATGGCCCCGCCCCTGCGGCGAAAGGGGCGTGGTTTAGCTTTAGCCACACCCCCCGCCCTTATAGAAGCCAATGCGGTTGGAGATGTCAATCAAGCTGACACGCCACGCCCCCCTCATAGCATTCAATGGGATCGGAGCTGTCAATCAAGCTCAGGCACGCCCCTCCCGCCAAAGCCACGCCCCCTCATAGCATTCAATGCAATTGGAGCTGTCAATCAAGCTCAGGCACGCCCCTCCCGCCAAAGCCACGCCCCCCTGATAGCATTCAATGGGATCGGAGCTGTCAATCAAGCTCAGGCACGCCCCTCCCGCCAAAGCCACGCCCCCTCATAGCATTCAGTGCAATCGGAGCTGTCAATCAAGCTCAGGCACGCCTCTCCCGCCAAAGCCACGCCCCCTCATAGCATCCAATTCAATTGGAGCTGCCAATCAATGTTAGACACGCCCCCTAATAGCACCTAATGCAATTGGAGCTGTCAATCATTGCGAGACACGCCCCTCTCCGCTAAAGCCACGCCCCTTTTGTCGAAAATTGGAGCTCCCAGTTCAAACCAGTGACCCCAAAGCCCAAACCAGTACAAACCAGTTCAAACCAGTACAAACCAGTTCAAACCAGTGACCCCAAACCCGCTCCCAGTTTGATCCCAGCCCCTCCAGTATAAACCAGTATAAACCAGTAAAAAAGAGTATAAACCAGTAAAAACCAGTATAAACCAGTATAACCCAGTATATCCCAGTATAACCCAGTATATCCCAGTATATCCCAGTATAACCCAGTATAACCCAGTATAAACCAGTATAACCCAGTATATCCCAGTATATCCCAGTATAACCCAGTATATCCCAGTATATCCCAGTATAAACCAGTATATCCCAGTATAACCCAGTATATCCCAGTATAACCCAGTCCCTCCCAGTATAAACCAGTATATCCCAGTATATCCCAGTATAACCCAGTATATCCCAGTATATCCCAGTCCCTCCCAGTATAACCCAGTATATCCCAGTATAAACCAGTATAACCCAGTATATCCAATATATCCCAGTATATCCCAGTATAAACCAGTATAAACCAGTATAACCCAGTATATCCCAGTATATCCCAGTATAACCCAGTATATCCCAGTATATCCCAGTATAAACCAATATATCCCAGTATAAACCAGTATAAACCAGTATATCCCAGTATATCCCAGTATAACGCAGTCATTTCCAGTATATCCCAGTAAATCCCAGTATATCCCAGTATATCCCAGTATATCCCAGTATAAACCAGTATAACCCAGTCCCTCCCAGTCCCTCCCAGTCCCTCCCAGTATATCCCAGTATAACCCAGTACAACCAGTATAAACCAGTATATCCCAGTCCCTCCCAGTATATCCCAGTATATCCCAGTATATCCCAGTATATCCCAGTATATCCCAGTCCCTCCCAGTATATCCCAGTATATCCCAGTATATCCCAGTATATCCCAGTATAACCCAGTATATCCCAGTATAAACCAGTATATCCCAGTATACACCCAGTCATTCCCAGTATACACCCAGTCATTCCCAGTATATCCCAGTCCCTCCCAGTATAAACCAGTATAACCCAGTATATCCCAGTATATCCCAGTATATCCCAGTCCCTCCCAGTATAAACCAGTATAAACCAGTCACCCGCGCTTCTCCATGTGCGGCACCACCAGCCGCACCAACATGGCCGCCGCCGTCACGTTCACCTGGAACACCTGCGTGACGTCACGGGGGGGCGGGGCTTAAGACACAGAATGATGTAATGGGGGCGTGGCTAAAGGGGGTGATGTCATGGGGGCGTGGCTAAGAGAATGATGTAATGGGGCATGGCTAAGGGGGTGATGTAATGGGGGCGTGGCTAAAGGAGGTGATGTCATGGGGGCGTGGCTAAGGGGGTGATGTAATGGGAGAGGGTTTGGGTGATGTAATGGGGGCGTGGCTTAAGGGTGGGTGTGGTTAAAACCACGGAATGACGTAATGGGGGCGTGGCTAAAGGGGTGATGTCATGGGAAAGGGTTGGGGTGATGTAATCGGGGCGTGGCTAAAGGAATGATGTGATGGGGGCGTGGCTAAAGGGGTGATGTAATGGGAAAGGGTTTGGGGTGATGTAATGGGGGCGTGGCTAAAGGGGGTGATGTAATGGGGGCGTGGCTAAAGGGGGTGATGTAATGGGAAAGGGTTTGGGTGATGTAATGGGGGCGTGGCTTAATGGTGGGTGTGGTTAAAAGCAGGGAATTATGTAATGGGGGCGTGGCTAAAGGGGTGATGTAATGGGAAAGGGTTTGGGTGATGTAATGGGGGCGTGGATAAAGGGGGTGATGTAATGGGGGCGTGGCTAAAGGGGTGATGTAATGGGGGCGTGGCTAAGGGGGTGATGGAGAGGGTTTGGGCGATGTAATGGGGGCGTGGCTAAAAGTGGGTGGTGTCACTGTGGGCGGGGCTTAAAGAGGGTGATGTCATTGTGGGCGGGGCCAGAGGAGGGGGATTGGGGGGAGCTTTGAGGAAATTTGGGGGGAGTTGAGGTAAAATTTGGGAAAATCTGGGGAAATTTGGGGAAATTTGGGGAAATTTGGGGGAATTTGGGGAAAATTTGGGGAAATTTGGGGAAAATTTGGGGAAATTTGGGGGAATTTGGGGGAATTTCTGCTCAAACTTGGGGAAATTCAGGGAAAAGGAAGGAATTTTGGGGGAATTTGGGGAAAATTTGGTGGAAATTTGGGGGAAAATTCGGGGAATTTGCCAGGAAATTTTGGGAATTGTTGGAAGGAAATTTGGGAATTTTTGGAGGGAAATTTTGGTAATTTTTGGCTGAAAATTTTTGGGAATTTTGGCTGAAAATTCAAATCTTTTGGCAGGAACTTTTGCAAATTTTTTGGGAATTTTTGGCCGGAAATTTTGGGAATTTTTGCCGGAAAAATTTGCAATTTTTTGGTGTGAATATTTGGGATTTTTGGCAGGAAGTTTCGGGAATTTTTGGCTGAAAATTCAAATCTTTTGGCAGGAACTTTTGCAAATTTTGTGGGAATTTTTGGCACAAAATTTTGAGAAT
This sequence comes from Passerculus sandwichensis, assembly GCA_031885435.1. NCBI lineage: Eukaryota > Metazoa > Chordata > Aves > Passeriformes > Passerellidae > Passerculus > Passerculus sandwichensis. The sequence goes on from JAVKUW010000030.1 coordinate 55,654, forward strand.
TTTTGGTGAATAACTTTGTGAATTTTTGGCAGGAACTTTTGGGAATTTTTGGCTGAAAATTCAAATACTTTGGTGGGAATTTTTGCAATTTTTGTGGGAATTTTGGCAGGAAAGTTGGGGAATTTTTGCCGGGAAAACTTGGACATTTTGGGGAGGAAAATTTGGGAATTTTTGGCTGAAAATTCAAATCTTTTGGCGGGAATTTTTGCAAATTTTGTGGGAATTTTTGGCGGGAAATTTTGGGAATTTTTGGTGAATAATTTTGGTAACTTTTTGGCTGAAAATTCAAATCTTTTGGTGGGAATTTTTGCAAATTTTGTGGGAATTTTTGGCCGGAAATTTTGAGAATTTTTGCCGGAAAATTTTGTGGGGATTTTTGGTGGGAAATTTTGGGAATTTTTGGCAGGAATTTTTGGCTGAAAATTCAAATCTTTTGGTGGGAATTTTTGCAAATTTTGTGGAATTTTTGGCACGAAATTTTGAGAATTTTTGCTGAATAACTTTGTGAATTTTTGCCAGGAAATTTTGGCAATTTTAGGCTGAAAATTCCGATATTTAGGCTGAAAATTCCGATATTTTGGCGGGAAATTCTGCGATTTTGACGGAATTTTCGCAATTTTGGCGGGAATTTTTTTGAATTTTTCTCGCTTTTGGCGGGAAGCGGGGGGTGGGCGTGGCCGGGTGGGCGTGGCCGGGTGGGCGTGTCCGGGTGGGCGTGGCCTGACCTTGTCCCAGGTGCTCTCGTCGGCCTCGAGGGCGGGGCCAAAGTGGGGATTGACGGCGGCGTTGGACACCAGGATGTCGATGGCGCCGAACGTCTCCAGGGCCTGGGGAACGCCCCAAAAACCCCAAAAATCCACCCAAAAATTGGCCCAAAAATCCCTCCCAGAACCCCCCTAAAAACCTCAAAATTTTCCCCAAAAATCCCCGAAAATTTCCCCAAAAAACCCCAAAAATTTCCCCAAAAAATCCCAAAAGATTCCCCAAAAGTTCCCCAAAATCCCAAAAATTGACCCAAAAATTTCCCCAAAAATTCCCTCAAAATTTCCCCAAAAAAACCCCAAAAATTTCCCCAAAAATTCCCTCAAAATTTCCCCAAAAAATCCCAAAAGATTCCCCAAAAATCCCCCCCAAAAATCCCCAAAATCCCAAAAATTGACCCAAAATTCCATCCCAGAACCCCCCAAAAAACCCCAAAAATTCCCCAAAATTTCCCCCCAGAATTCCACAAAAATCCCTCCCAGAACCCCCCAAAAAACCCCAAAAATTTCCCCAAAAATTCCCTCAAAATTTTATCAAAAAATCCCAAAAGTTTCCCTAAAAATTCCCTAAAATTTTCCCCAAAAAATCCCAAAAGATTCCCCAACAATTCCCCAAAATTTCCCCCCAGAATTCCCTAAAAATCCCCAAAAATCGACCCAAAAATCCCTCCCAGAACCCCCCAAAAAACCCCAAAAATTTCCCCAAAAATTCCCAAAAATTCCCCCAAAAACCCCAAAAATTCCCCAAAAATTCCCTCAAAATTTCCCCAAAAATTTCCCCAAAAATTCCCCTAAAAATTTCCCCAAAAAATCACAAAAGAATCCCCAAAAATCCCAAAACACCCCAAAAATTCCCTCAAATTTTCCCCAAAAAAATCCCAAAAATTTCCCCAAAAATCCCCCAAAAACCCCAAAAATTGACCCAGAAATCCCTCCCAGAACCCCCCAAAAAACTCAAAATTTTCCCCAAAAATTCCCTCAAAATTTTCCCAAAAAACCCCAAAAATTTCCCCAAAAATTCCCCAAAATTGCCCAAAAATGCCCAAAAATTGACCCAAAAATCCATCCCAGAACCCCCCAAAAAAACCCCAAAAATTTCCCCAAAAATTCCCTCAAAATTTCCCCAAAAATCCCAAAAGATTCCCCCAAAAATCCCAAAAGATTCCCCCAAAAATCCCCAAAAAATTCCCCAAAATCCCAAAAAATCGACCCAAAAATTGACCCAAAAATCCATCCCAAAACCCCCCAGGTGTGCCCAAAACCCTAAAAATTCCCCCCCCAAAAAACCCCAAAAATTTCCCCAAAAATTTCCCCAAAAATTCCCTCAAATTTTCCCCAAAAATCCCAAAAGATTCCCCAAAAATTCCCCAAAATTTCCCCCCAGAATTCCCCAAAAATTCCCCCAAAATGCCCAAAATTTGACCCAAAAAATCCATCCCAGAACCCCCCAAAAAACCCCAAAAATTTCCCCGAAACTTCCCTACTAATTTCCCCCAAAAATCCCAAAAAATTCCCCCAAAATTTCCCCCCAGAATTCCCCAAAATTGACCCAAAAAATCCCCAAAATTTTAACCAAGATCTCCCCATATTTAACCCCAAATTTTCCCTTTTTTTCCCCCATTTTTCCCCAATTTTTCCCATTTTTCCCCTCCCAGCCGTGCCCGGCTCTGCCCAGGTAACCCCAAACCCCCAAATTTCCATTTTTAACCCAATTTTTCTCTTTTTTCCCCATTTTTCCCCCATTTTTTCCCCGTTTTTTCCCCATTTTTCCCCATTTTTCCCCCATTTTTTTCCCGATTTTTCCACCGATTTTCCCCATTTTTTCCCCATTTTCCCCTCCCAGCCGTGCCCAGCTGTGCCCAGGTAACCCCAAACCCCCAAATTTCCATTTTAACCGAAATTTTCCCATTTTTTCACCGATTTTCCCCGTTTTTTCACCGTTTTTTTCCCCATTTTTCTCCCATTTTTTCCCCATTTTTTCCCATTTTTTCACCATTTTTTCCCCAATTTTTCCCCATTTTTCCCCATTTTTTCCCCATTTTTTCCCCATTTCCCCCCCATTTTTTCCCCGATTTTCCCCATTTTTCCTCATTTTTTCCCCATTTTTTCCCCGTTTTTTCCCCGTTTTTTCACCATTTTTTCCCCATTTTTCTCCCATTTTTTCCCCCATTTTTTCCCATTTTTTCCCCATTTTTTTCCCCATTTTTCCCCATTTTTTCCCCGTTTTTTCACCGATTTTCCCCATTTTTTCCCCGTTTTTCCCCCATTTTTCCCTCTTTTTTTTCCCCATTTTTTCCCCCGTTTTTCCCCGTTTTTTCACCATTTTTCCCCCATTTTTCTCCCATTTTTCCCCATTTTCCCCCCATTTTTTTACCGATTTTTTCCCATTTTCCCCCCAATTTTTTCCCATTTTCCCCCCATTTTTCCCCATTTTTTCACCGAATTTCCCCGTTTTTTCCCCATTTCCCCCTCCCAGCCGTGCCCAGCCGTGCCCAGGTGTGCCCAGGTGTGCCCAGCTGTGCGAGCTCTCACCGCCTGCACCATCCTCTCGCGCTCCTCGGCGCGCCCCACGTGGCACGGCACCCCGCTCACCTGCGGGCCAGGTGTGCCCAGGTGACCCCAAATGCCACCAGGTGTGCCCAGGTGTGCCCAGGGAACCCCCAAATCCCACCCAGGTGTGCCCAGGTGTGCCCAGACCAACCCAGGTGTGCCCAGGTGTGCCCAAAATCCCCCCAAACCCCACCCAGGTGTGCCCAGGTGACCCCAAACCAACCCAGGTGTGCCCAGGGAACCCCAGGTGTGCCCAAAATGACCCCAAACCAACCCAGGTGTGCCCAGGTGACCCCAAATCCACCCAGGTGTGCCCAGGTGTGCCCAGGGAACCCCAATTCCACCCAGGTGTGCCCAGGTGTGCCCAGACCAACCCAGGTGTACCCAGGTGTGCCCAGGTGACCCCAAATCCCACCCAGGTGTGCCCGGGTGTGCCCAGGTGACCCAAAATCCCACCCAGGTGTGCCCGGGTGTGCCCAAAACCTCCCAAGATTTCACCCAGGTGTGCCCGGGTGTGCCCAAAACCTCCCAAGATTTCACCCAGGTGTGCCCAGGTGTGACCAAAATGCCCCCAAACCCCACCCAGGTGTGCCCAGGTGTGCCCAAAACCTCCCAAGATTCCACCCAGGTGTGCCCAGGTGTGCTCAGGTAACCGAAAATGCCCACCCAGGTGTGCCCAGGTAACCCCAAAATCCCACCCAGGTGACTCCAGGTGACCCCAGGTGTGCCCAGGTGTGCCCAAACCCACCCAGGTGTGCCCAAAATCGCCCCAAAATTCCCCTCCAGGTGTGCCCAGGGGACCCCAAAATCCCCCCCAGGTGTGCCCAGGTGTGCCCAGGTAACTCCAAAATCCCCCCCAGGTGTGCCCAGGTGTGCCCAGGTAACTCCAAAATCCCCCCCAGGTGTGCCCAGGTGTGCCCAGGTGACCCCAAAATCCCACCCAGGTGTGCCCAGGTGTGCTCACCTGCAGGCCACGCCCCTTCAGACACAGGCCACGCCCCCCAGGTGTGCTCCCCTGCAGGCCCCGCCCCCCTCACCTGAAGCCCCGCCCCCTAAGGTGCTTATAAACTCCATTCCCTGCAGGCCACGCCCCTAAGACACAAGCCACGCCCCCCAGGTGTACTCACCTGTAGGCCACGCCCCCTCACCTGCCGGCCCCGCCCCCTCACCTGCAGGCCCCGCCCCCGGAGCCGCTCCACGGCTCTCTGCACGTTCTGCGCCCGCCGGGAGCTGAGGAACACCCGGGCCCCGGCCACGCCCAGCGCCTCGGCCACGCCCACGCCGATCCTGCGGACACGCCCACAATGGGAACTGAGAGAGGCCACGCCCACCTGAACCTGGCCACGCCCACAGGGTAAACTGAGATTGGCCACGCCCACCCCGAACCTGGCCATGCCCACAATGTAAACTGAGATTGGCCACGCCCAGCGCCTCGGCCACGCCCACTGCGATCCTGGGGACACGCCCACAATGAAAACTGAGAGTGGCCACGCCCACCTGAACCTGGCCACGCCCACTTGGGGTTAAACTGGGGGGTCATCTGAGATTGGCCACGCCCACTGCGATCCTGGGGACACGCCCACAGTGGAAACTGAGAGAGGACACGCCCACTGCGAACCTGGCCACGCCCACTTTGATCCTGGGGACACACCCACAGTGTAAACTGAGATTGGCCACGCCCACTCCAAACCTGGCCACGCCCACTCCGATCCTGGGGACACACCCACAATGGAAACTGAGATTGGCCACGCCCACTCCGATCCTGGGGACACGCCCACAAGGTAACATGAGAGAGGCCACGCCCACCGCGAACCTGGCCACGCCCACTTGGGGGTTAAACTGGGGAGTCATCTGAGATTGGCCACGCCCACTGCGATCCTGCGGACACGCCCACAGTGTAAACTGAGAGTGGCCACGCCCACCTGAACCTGGCCACGCCCACTGCGATCCTGGGGACACGCCCACAATGGAAACTGAGCCCAGGCCACGCCCACCTGAACCTGGCCACGCCCACTTGGGGTTAAACTGGGGGGTCATCTGAGTTTGGCCACGCCCACTTGGGGGTCACCTGAGTTTGACCACGCCCACTTAGGGTCACCTGGGGCTGGCCACGCCCACCTGGGGTCACCTGACTCTGGCTACGCCCACTTGGCTTAATCTGGCCATGGCCACGCCCACTTGGGGGGAGCCTGATGATGGCCACGCCCACTTGGCATAATCTGGATGTGGCCACGCCCATCGGGGGGGAATCAGATCGTGGCCACGCCCACCTGGGGTCACCTGGGGGTCACCTGGGCCTGCTCAAAATTAATTAATTTTGAGTTAATTTGAGTTAATTTGAGTTAATTTTATGCAAATTTCGCTGAATTTTTGGTTGTTTTTAAGTGGATTTTTAAGGGAAAAAATCGGATTTTTTTGTGGGTGTTTTTGGGATGAATTTCGGGGTTTTTGGGTGAATTCGGGGGGATTAGAGATCGGCGATTAATTAGATTTAATTGCAGTTATTTTGCGTTAATTTGGGATAATTTTGTGCAAATTTCGCTGAATTTTGGGTTAATTTTGTGGGGATTTTTAGGATAAAAATTCCCATTTTTCCCTGGGTGTTTTTGGGGTGAATTTTGCCAATTTGGGGAGGTACAAAATTCAGATATTTTTAAAAATAATTCGAATTATTTTGAGCTATTTTGGAGTTAATTTGAGTTAATTTCGCGGGGATTTCGCTGAATTTCCGGGGGATTTTAAGGGAATTTAAAGCATAAAAATTCCGATTTTTTGTGGGCGTTTTTGGGGTGAATTCCAGGGTTTTTGGGGTCACTTTGGAGGGTTCAAAGATCGACGATTAATTGCATTTAATCGGAGTTATTTTGCGTTATTTTCGAGTTAATTTTATGCAAATTTCGCTGAATTTTGTGTTAATTTTGTGGGGATTTTTAGGGTTAATTTTAGGATAAAAAACCCGATTTTTCCCTGGGTGTTTTTGGGGTGAATTTCGGGGTTTTTGGGGTGAATTCGGGGGGATCAGAGATCGATTATTAATTTGATTTAATTGCAGTTATTTTGTGTTAATTTGGGATAATTTTATGTAAATTTCGCTGAATTATGGGTTAATTTTGTGGGGATTTTTAGGGTAAAAATTCCCATTTTCCCTCGGGTTTTTGGGGTGAATTTTGCTGATTTTGGGGGGGTTCAGTCTCAGATTTTTACCACAATAATTCGAATTATTTTGAGTTAATTCTATGCAAATTTCGCTGAATTTTGTGTTAATTTTGTGGGGATTTTAAGGGTTAATTTTAAGGTAAAAATTCCCATTTTTTGTGGGCGTTTTTGTGGTGAAATTTGTGGATTTTGGAGGGGTTCAGGCTTGGGATTTTTAAAAAAATAATTTGAATTATTTTGAGTTAATTTTGAGTTAATTTGAGTGAATTTTATGCAAATTTCGCTGAATTTCAGGGTGATTTTAAGGGAATTTAAAGGATAAAAAATGGGATTTTTTTGTGGGCGTTTTTGGGGTGAATTGTGCTGATTTTGTGGGGGTTCAGTCTCAGATTTTTACCACAATAATTCGAATTATTTTGAGTTATTTTTGAGTTAATTTGAGTTAATTTCGCGGGGATTTCGCTGAATTTCGGGGGGATTTTCGGGGTTAATTTTCGGATAAAAAACCCGATTTTTGGTGGGTGTTTTTGGGGTGAATTTGGGGGGTTCAGATATCGATTATTAATTTGATTTACTGGAATTAATTTTGAGTTAATTTGAGTTAATTTCGCGCTAATTTCGCTGAATTTTGTGTTAATTTTGTGGGGATTTTTAGGGTTAATTTTCGGATAAAAACCCCGATTTTTTGTGGGCGTTTTTGGGGTGAATTCGGGGGGATCAGAGATCGATTATTAATTTGATTTATTGGAGTTAATTTTGAGATAATTTGAGTTAATTTTATGCAAATTTCACTGAATTTTGGGTTAATTGTAAGGGGATTTTAAAGGTAAAAATTCCCATTTTTCCCTGGGTGTTTTTGGGGTGAATTCGGGGGATTTTGTGGGGATTCAGACTTTCTATTTTTTTTTTTTTTATTAATGTGAATGATTTTGAGTTAATTTCGTGCTAATTTTTGATTGTTTTTAAGGGGATTTTAAGGAAAAAAATCCGATTTTTTTGTGAGTGGATTTTGGGGTGAATTCCAGGGTTTTTGGGGTCACTTTGGGGGGTTCAGAGATCGATGATTAATTAGATTTAATTGCAGTTATTTTGTGTTAGTTTGAGTTAATTTCGCGCTAATTTCGCTGAATTTTGTGTTAATTTTGTGGGGATTTTAGGGGTTAATTTTAGGATTAAAAATTCCCATTTTTCCCTGGGTGCTTTTGGGGTGAATTCGGGGGATTTTGGGGGGGTTCAGTCTCAGATTTTTACCACAATAATTCGAATTATTTGGAGTTAATTTTATGCAAATTTCGCTGAATTTTGGGTTATTTTTAAGGGGATTTTAAGGGGAAAAAATCCGATTTTTTTTCCTGAGTGGATTTTGGGGTGAATTCGGGGGTTCAGAGACCGATTATTAATTTCATTTATTGGAGTTATTTTGCGCTAATTTGAGTTAATTTCGCGGGGATTTCGCTGAATTTCGGGGGGATTTTGGGGGTTAATTTTAGGATAAAAAACCCGATTTTTCCCTGGGTGTTTTTGGGGTGAATTCCGGGATTTTTGGGGTTCAGAGATCGACGATTAATTGAATTTAATCGGAATTATTTTGTGTTAATTTGAGTTAATTTCGCGGGGATTTCGCTGAATTTTGTGTTAATTTTGTGGGGATTTTTAGGGTAAAAATTCCCATTTTTCCCTGGGTGTTTTTGGGGTGAAATTTGCGGATTTGGAGGGGGGTTCAGACTTGGGATTTTTACAAAAATAATTTGAATTATTTTGAGTTAATTTTGAGTTAATTTTGAGTTAATTTTATGCAAATTTCGCTGAATTTCCGGGGGATTTTTAGGGTTAATTTTCGGATAAAAAACCCGATTTTTTTGTGAGCGTTTTTGGGGTGAATTCGGGGGGATCAGAGCTCGATGATTAATTGGATTTAATTGCAGTTATTCTGCGTTAATTTGGGATAATTTAATGCAAATTTCGCTGAATTTCGGGGGATTTTTAGGGTTAAGTTTCGCATAAAAACCCCGATTTTTTGTGGGTGTTTTTGGGGTGAATTTCGCAGTTTTTGGGGTGAATCCCGGTGTGTTTGGTCACTCACCCGTCGGTGCCCGCCGTCACCAGCGCCACTTTCCCCTCCAGGGCCCGCGGGGTCCCCCCCGAGCTCAGCGGGGCCGCCCCGAGAGCGGCGCGGAGCGAACCGGGCACGGACGGGCGCCACATCCGGGACAAACTGGGACAAACTGGGACGGACTGGGAGGGACTGGGACGGACTGGGACAAAATGGGACAAAATGGGACGAACTGGGACAAACTGGGAGCGGTTTAAAGGGCGCTGGGAGGGACTGGGAGGGGTTTAGGGGTCACTGGGAGGGGCTTAAAGGGCACCGGGACAAACTGGGACAGACTGGGAGGGGTTTAGGGGGCACTGGGAGGGACTGGGATGGGTTTAAGGGTTACTGGGACACACTGGGACAAACTGGGAGGGACTGGGAGGGGTTTAGGGGGCACTGGGACAAACTGGGACAAACTGGGAGGGACTTAAAGGGCACTGGGAGGGACTGGGACAAACTGGGAGGGACTGGGAGGGGTTTAGGGGGCACTGGGAGGGGTTTAAACGGCACTGGGACAAACTGGGATGGACTGGGATGGACTGGGATGGACTGGGACAAACTGGGATGGACTGGGATGGACTGGGAGCGGTTTAAAGGGGACTGGGACAGACTGGGACAAACTGGGAGGGACTGGGAGGGGTTTAAAGGTTACTGGGAAAAACTGGGAGTGGTTTAAGGGGCACTGGGAGGGACTGGGAGGGGTTTAGGGGGCACTGGGAGGGGTTTAGGGGTTAATGGGAGGGGCTTAAAGGGCACTGGGACACACTGGGACAAACTGGGACAAACTGGGATGAACTGGGATGGACTGGGATGGACTGGGAGGGCTTTAAAGGGCACTGGGACAAACTGGGAGGGACTGGGAGGGGCTTAAAGGGCACCGGGACAAACTGGGACAGACGGGGACAAACTGGGATGGACTGGGAGGGACTGGGAGGGACTTAAAGGGCACTGGGAGGGACTGGGACAAACTGGGACACACTGGGACAAACTGGGAGGAGTTTAAAGGGCACTGGGAGAGACTGGGAGGGGCCTAAAGGGCACTGGGACAAACTGGGACAAACTGGGAAAAACTGGGACAAACTGGGAGGGGCTTAAAGGGCACTGGGAGGGGCTATGGGGTTACTGGGACAAACTGGGACAGACTGGGACAAACTGGGATGGACTGGGAGGGGTTTAAGGGGCACTGGGAGGGACTGGGAGGGACTGGGATGGGTTTGAAGGGCACCGGTACAAACTGGGATAAACTGGGAGGGGTTTAGGGGTTACTGGGAGGGACTGGGAGGGGTTTAGGGGTTAATGGGAGGGACTTAAAGGGCACTGGGAGGGACTGGGACGGACTGGGACACACTGGGGGCGGTTTAAAGGGCACTGGGAGGGACTGGGAGGGGCTTAGGGGTCACTGGGAGGGGTTTAGGGGTAATGGGAGGGGCTTAAAGGGCACAGGGAGGGACTGGGCTGGACTGGGACAAACTGGGACGGACTGGGATAAACTGGGACAAACTGGGATAAACTGGGAGCGGTTTAAGGGTTACTGGGAGGGGCTATGGGGTTACTGGGAGGGGTTTGAAGGTTACTGGGACGGACTGGGATGGACTGGGATGGACTGGGATGGACTGGGAGCGGTTTAAAGGGCACTGGGACAAACTGGGACAAACTGGGAGGGACTGGGATGGGTTTAAAGGGCACCGGGACAAACTGGGATGGACTGGGAGGGTCTGGGACAAACTGGGAGGGGTTTAAAGGGCACCGGGACAAACTGGGACAAACTGGGATAAACTGGGATGGACTGGGAGGGGTTTAGGGGTTAATGGGAGGGGCTTAAAGGGCACCGGGACAAACTGGGATAAACTGGGATGGACTGGGATGGACTGGGAGGGACTGGGAGGGGTTTAGGGGGCACTGGGACAAACTGGGATGAACTGGGAGGGACTGGGACAAACTGGGAGGGGTCTAGGGGTCATTGGGAGGGGCTTAAAGGGCACTGGGACAAACTGGGACAGACTGGGAGGGACTGGGACAAACTGGGAGGGGATTTGGGGTCACTGGGATGGACTGGGAGGGGTTTGGGGTCACTGGTTTATACTGGGATCAACTGGGGAGGGCTCTAGGGGTCACTGGTTTATACTGGGATCAACTGGGGAGGGCTCTAGGGGTCACTGGTTTATACTGGGATGGACTGGGAGGGAACTGGGATGAACTGGGAGGGGTTGAAAGGTTACTGGTTTATACTGGGATGAACTGGGAGGGGACTCGCCGTTCCCCCTTTTGATTTAAACCTTTGAAATTACCCAAAAAAAGGAGATTTTACCTCAAATTTTCAGCGCCGGCGCTGGATTTTCGGGGAGATTTCAAGGATTTTGGCGCTCCTCAAATCCTCGTGGTTGAAAAGTTCAAATTTTCGGGTTGAAATCCTCAGAATTTGCCTCAAAAGCCACCGAAATTGAGGGGTTTTGGCATAAGTTGCCTCAAATTGCGCAAAACCCGCAAATTTTGCCTCAAGTTCCTCCACAAAACCCCCCAAAAATTTGATTTTTGACAGAAATCTCCTCACAAAATCGCCAAAAATGGGATTTGGACAAGAATCTCCTCAGAAAACCACCAGAAATGGGATTTTGGACAAGAATCTCCTCACAAAATCCTCAAAAATGTGATTTTTTGGAAATAAATCTCCTCACAAAATGCCCAAAAATGGGATTTGGACAAGAATCTCCTCACAAAATCCTCAAAATTTGGATTTTTGACAAAAATCTCCTCACAAAGTCACAGAAAATTGGAATTTTTGCATCAACTCACCTCAAAAATTTCCACTTTCACCTCAAATCCCCTCAGGAAAACCCCAAATCTGGGGATTTCACCTCAGATTCTTCACAAAACCACAAGAAAATGAAATTTTACCTCAAATGCCGTTCAAATTTATTCGGAATTTAACTTTTTTACCTCAGACCCTTTCCCAAATCCCCAAACTTTGCGAGTTTTACCTCAAATCTCCTCACTGATCCCTCCAAAAATACTTTTTACCCCAAATCCCCTCACAAAATCCTTTTAAATCTCATTTTTCTGCCTCAAATCCCTCACAATTTATTTTTTTTTTTTACCTCAAATCTCCTCAGGAATTTCCTCAAACCGCTCCAAACCTGCGAAATTTCACCCCAAACCCCTCACAAAATCCCCGCCCAAACCCAGTGTTTTTCCTCAAAACAGCGGTTTTTTTTTTTTTTCCAAACCCTTCTCCGAGAATTCGTAACATAAATTACTTTAATTCCTGCTTTTAAATTTAAATTCACCTGTCTGACTTTAAGGCTTTAATTCCGATTTAATTCCGCCAGTCGAGTCATGCCCTCAACCAAAATGGCGCCGGCGCCTTCCCGCCCTTTTTCCTTCCCGCCCTTCCCTCAAACAAAATGGCGGCAGCGCCCTCAGGCATCCCCTGAATTCACTCTGCGCATGCGCCGCCGCCATTTCGCGCCGTTGTTTTGCATTGCCCTTAACCAAGATGGCGCCCGCGCTGCGTCACCGCCGCCATTTTGTGGGCGCCGCCTCCCCCTCAGGCGCCAGAATCCAAGATGGCGCTCGCCAGCGTCCTCCGTGCGGAGCTCCCGGAATTTTTTCCCAAATCTTTTTCTAAAAAATTTTCCGAGGATTCCGAGGAGATTCCCGAAATTTTGAGGGATTTTTCAGGCCCTCCGAGGGTTCTGGCGGCTCCGCCTTTGGGCGTTCGGGCGGAGCCGGATGGACCCGGCTTTCAGATTCTTCACGGCACCACAACTTTGGCTTTTAAGGTGAGGGGAAAGTGCTTTAAAATTTATTTTTAAACCCAAAAAATCGCGGCTGGGGAGGATAAAGGTCCGGGTTTGACGCAAAAATCGCGGCTGGGGAGGTGAAAATTCAGTTTGGGATCCAAAAATCGCGGCTGGGACCCGAAAATCGCGTGTGGACGCCCTAAAAAATCATTTTTTTGGATCAAAAAATGCTGTCTGGGCACCTTAAAAATTCAGTCGATTAAAATATGTCGATTTTAGAGGAGAAAATGGCGCAAAATTGAGAAAATTTGAGTAAAAAGTCAGATTTGAAGGGAGAAAATTTGGTTAAAATTGGGATTTCAGGGAAAGAAAACGGTGGAAATTTGGGAAAAAATGTGGGGAAATTTGAAGAAGACTGCTGGATTTTATGGGGGAAAATTTGGAAAAAAAATGGAGATTTTAACGAATATAATTTGGTTAAAAGAAAGGAGATTTTATAGGAGAAAATCTGTGAGAAAACCGGGAATTTTAGGGGCAGAAAGTGGCAGAAAAATAGAGCAAAATAGAGAAAAATCTGAGAAAAAATGGGGATTTTTGAGGAAAAAAGTGAGGAAAAAAGCAGACTTTAGGGGAGAAAATGGGAGAAAGACGGGGGTTTTAGGGAGAAAATAGGGAAAAAATGAGGTAGAAAATGGCAGAAAATTTGCCTAAAAAAAGGGAATTTTAGGGACAGAAATGGAAGAAAAATGGGGGGAAAAAATGGGAATATTTTGGGGGAAGAAAATGGCGGAAAAATAGAGAAAAATTCAAGAAAAAATTTGATTTTTTTTGCGTTTTTTCCTCATTTTCCCTCAGAAATTCCCCGTTTTTTTTCCTAAAACCCATTTTTTTTTAATATATTTTTATTTTCCCTTCCCAGAGCCCCTTCGGCGTGACGGTGGCCGTGGACTCGCGCGCCACGGCGGGCGCCTACATCGCCTCGCAGTCGGTGCTGAAGGTGCTGCCCATCAACCCGCGCATCCTGGGCACCATGGCGGGCGGCGCCGCCGACTGCAGCTTCTGGCAGCGCCTGGTGGCGCGGCAGTGCCGCGTGCAGGAGCTGCGGAACAAGGAGCCCGTGTCGGTGGCGGCGGCCTCCAAGCTGCTGGCAAATTTGGTGTACCAGTACAAGGGCATGGGGCTCAGCCTGGGCACCATGGTCTGCGGCTGGGACAAGCGCGGGCCAGGTAACGGGGGGGAAAATGTTGGTGGTTGTAGCCAAAAATTCCCATTTTTTAGCTCCAAAGTTGAGGACTTTTAGCTACCAAAATTCCCATTTTTTAGGTCAAAAATTCGCATTTATTATCCTTAAAATTCACATTTACTATCCCCAATATTCACATTTATTATCCCTAAAATTCACATTTTTTTAGCTCCTAAAATTCCCACTTTTTAGCTCCCAAAATTCCCATTTTTTAGCTCCTAAAATTCCCTTTTTTAGCTCAAATTATTCACATTTATTACCCCCAACACTCATATTTATTATCACCAAAATTTCCATTTTTTAGGTCAAAATTTCATATTTATTAGCTCCAAGATTCCCATTTTTTAGCTCCAAAAATTCCCATTTTTTAGCTCCAAAATTCACATTTTTTATGCCCAAAATTCCCATTTTTTACCTCCAAAAATTCACATTTTTTAGCCCCAAAATTCACATTTATTATCCTTAAAATTCCCGTTTTTTAGCTCCAAAAATTCCCATTTTTTAACTCTAAAATTGACATTTATTATCCCCCAAATTCCCGTTTTTTTATCCCCGAAATTCCCATTTTTTAGCCCCAAATTTCACAATTATTATCCTTAAAATTCACATTTTTTAGCTCCAAACATCACATTTAATATCTCCAAAATTCCCGTTTAAATTCCCATTGAAAATCCCCAGATTCGCTCCCTGTCACTCAAACTCAATAGCCACGCCCCCAATGTGTTAGCCACGCCCCCAAGCTCGTTAGCCCCGCCCCCGTTGGGCAGTGCAGGAGCTCAGGAACAAGGAGCCCGTGTCCGTGGCCACGCCCCCACATTTGGGTAACCACGCCCCCAATCGTGTGGCCATGCCCCCCGTGGGGTAGCCACGCCCCCATCTCCATGGCAACCTGGTGTACCAGTACAAGGGCATGGGGCTCAGCCTGGGCACCATGGGCTGCGGCTGGGACAAGCGTGGGACAGGTAAATGGGGCAAACTGGGAGGGGAAAGGTTGGCAGTTACACCCCCAAAATTTACATTTTTTACCCTAAAAATTCCCGTTCTTTTAGCCCGGAAATTCACCTTTTTTTCCTCCAAAATTCGCATTTTTTAGTTCCTTTAATTCCCATTTTTTGGCTCCAAAATTCTCATTTTTTAGCTCCAAAAATTCACTTTTTTTAGCCTCAAAATTCCAATTTTTTGGCTTCAGAATTGACATTTATTATCCCCAAAAATTCAGCCTTTTTAGCTCCAAAATTCGTAGTTTTTAGCTCCTAAATTCACATTTTTTATCCCCAAAATTCCCATTTTTTTAGCTCAAAATATTCACATTTATTATCCCAAATATTCACATTTATTATCCCAAAAATTCCTATTTTTTAACTCCTTAAATTCCCATTTTTTAGCTCCAAAATTCACTTTTTTTATCCCCAAAATTCCTGGGTTTTTATCCCTAAAATTCCCATTTCTTAGCCCCAATATTCACATTTATCATCCCCATAATTCCCATTTTTTAGCCCCCAATATTCACATTTATTATCCCCAATATTCCCATTTTTTAGCTCCCAATATTCACATTTATCATCCCCATAATTCCCGTTTTTTAGCTCCAAAACTCGCATTTAAATTCACATTTAAAAACCCCCAGCATTCACATTTAATACTCCCAAAACTCCCATTGAAAATCCCCAGATTCGCTCCCTGTCACTCAAACTCTCTGGCCACACCCCTAACTTGATAACCACGCCCCCAATGTGTTAGCCACGCCCCCAGGCTGGTTAGCCCCGCCCCCGTGGTGGGCCAGGTAACGGGGCAAACTGGGACAAACTGGGAGGGTAAAAGCTGGTGGTCATAGCCAAAAATTGGCTTTTATTGGCTCAAAATTTGCATTTTTTTAGCCCAAAATTCACTATTATTATCCTTAAAATTCACAATTTTTAGCTCCAAAATTTGTATTTTTTAGCTCCCAAAATTCCTATTTTTAGCTCCAAAATTCACATTTAATATCCTTAAAATTCGCATTTTTTAGCTCCCAAAATTCGCATTTTTAGCTCCAAAGTTCCCATTTTTTAGCCCCAAAATTCACATTTTTTAGCTCCAAAAATTCCCAATTTTTAGCCCCAAAATTCACATTATCCCTAAAATTCACATTTTTTTAGCTCCTAAAATTCACAATTTTTAGCTCCAAAGTTCCCATTTTTTAGCTCCAAAGTTTCCTTTTTTTAGCCCCAAAATTCACAATTATTATCCTTAAAATTCACATTTTCTTAGCTCCTAAAATTACCATTTTTTACTCCCAAAATTCACATTTATTGTCCATAAAATTCACATTTTTTTAGCCCCAAAATTCGCATTTATTGTCCTTAAAATTCACATTTTTTTAGCTCCAAACATCACGTTTAATATCTCCAAAATTCCCATTTAAATTCCCATTTAAAAGCTCCAAAGTTCCCATTTAAATTCCCATTGAAAATCCCCAGATTCGCTCCCTGTCACTCAAACCCGGCAACCACGCCCCCAAGTTCACAAGCCACGCCCCCCGGCTAGTTAGCGCCTCCCCCCCATCTTTCAACCTTGTAAACTTTGTGGCCACGCCCCCAAAGTCGGTAACCACGCCCCCAAACTCTGTAACCACGCCCCCCCAAACGACTTTTAGCCCTTGACATTTAGTAGCCACGCCCCCAAACTCGGTAACCACGCCCCAAACTCACTAGCCACGCCCCCAAAACATCTTCTAACCCCTTAAACTCAGTAGCCACGCCCCCAAACTCTGTAACCACGCCCCCAAACCAGGTTTTAACCCTTTAAACTCGGTAACCACGCCCCCAAACTCCGTAACCACGCCCCCAGACCAACTTTTAACCCTTTAAACTTGGTAGCCACGCCCCCAAACTCACCCCAAACCAACTTTTATCCCCTTAGACTCAGTAGCCACGCCCCCAAACTCGGTAACCACGCCCCCAAACCCCCCCCAAACATCTTTTAACCTTGTAAATTTGGTGGCCACGCCCCCAAACTCGGTAACCACGCCCCCAAATCCATTTGCAACTTAACCTAATTTACTCCGAACGCCCCCAAACCGACTTTTAACCCTTTAAACTTGGAAACCACGCCCCCAAACTCGGTAACCACGCCCCCAAACTCGCTAACCACGCCCCCAAACTCGGTAACCACGCCCCCAAACCAACTTTTAACCCTTCAATCTCCTTCCCCGCCCGTTAAAATTTTAAATTTTATTTTTTTTCAGGGCTGTACTACGTGGACAGCGAGGGGCAGCGCGTGGCGGGCGCCGCCTTCGCCGTGGGCTCGGGCTCCTCGTACGCCTACGGGGTGCTGGACCGCGGGCTGGGCACCGCAGCGCCGGGCACCGAGGCGGCCGCGTGCGACCTGGCACGGAGGGCGATCTACCAGGCTGCCAGGAGGGACGCCTACTCCGGGGGCACGGTGAGGGTGTTTCACGTTGGGGAGAACGGGTGGAGAGAGGTGTCGGCTGATAACGTGAGAGATCTTCAAGAGGTGTATGGGGAGTGAAATGTAAAAAAATCGGGATTTTTTGGCGAATAAAAGTGGAAAAAATCTGAATTTTTTGGTGATTTTTGGGTCATTTATTGGGATTTTTTGTGTATTTTTTAGGGGGTTTATTGGGATTTTTTGGGGGATTTATATGTAGTATTTTGAGGGTTTATTGGGATTTTTTTCAGATTTTTTAGGGATTTTTTTCAGATTTTTTGGGGATTTTAATGGATTTTTTTGGGATTTTTTTCGGATTTATAGGGATTTTTTATGAAATATTTTGAGGATTGATTGGGATTTTTTTCAGATTTTTTGGGGGTTTTAAAGGGATTTTTTGGGATTTTTTTGGGGATTTTTTGTGATATTTTAGTGACTTTTTGGGGATTTTAAAGGGATTTTTTGGTGAATTTTAGGGATTGTTTTAGTGATTTTTAGGGATTTATGTGGTGATTTTTAGGGATTTTATTGGAAATTTTTTTGGGATTTTTTAGGGATTCCTTGGGATTTTTTTTTAGGATTTTTTTGAGATATTTTTGGGGAATTTTTGAGAGATTTTTTGGGGAATTTTTAGGGATTTTTTTTGTGTATTTTTCAGGATTTTTTAGAGTTTTTTGCTGATTTTTTTAGGCATTTTATTGGGATTTTTTTTTTTGTGATTTTTGGTGATTTTTAGGAATTTTTTTTTTATTTTTTTGTGATTTTTAGAGATGTTTTTTATTTTTTTGGATATTTTAGAGGGTGTTTAAGGATTTTTTTGGTGATTTGTAGATATGATATTTTTTTGGTGATTTTTTGAGATTTTTTTATGGGTTTTTTGGGATTTTTTTCTTAATTTTTTTGGTGATACTTAATTGTTTTTTTTTTAATTTTTCCACGGTTTTTCCGTGGATTTTTTTGAAATCTTTTAGGATTTTTTTGAAACGTTTTGGTATTTCTTAGGAATTTTTTGGGATATTTTTGCAATTATTTTTTTAATCTTTTTCATCTTATTTCAGGAAATTTTCCGGATTTTTATTTTTAATTTTTTTTGCCATTTTCGGGGGTTCTTTCTCTTTAATTTTGGGATGTTTATTGTGATTTTTTTGGGGGAGGATTTTTAGGGATTTTTTTTGTTTTTTTTCCTCCCAGTCCCTCCCAATGACATCATAAAAAATGCAAATTAGATGCAAATGAGGCAAAAAATCCGGAGTTTTATTTGGCGAATCAGCGACGGCGACGGAAACCTGGGGGGAAAACTGGGAGTTACTGGTTTGAACTGGTTTGGACTGGTTTGAACTGGTTTGAACCGGTTTGAACCGGACTCACCCTTCCTCCCTTTCTTCTTGCCCATTTTCGCTTTTTTCCTCTTTTTCTGCGGCGGCTCCGACGAATCCTGAGCCCCAAAAATGCCCCAAATTCAGCCCAAAATTCCCCCGGAACCGACCCCAAAATTTGGTCCCAAAATCGCCCAAATTATCCCCAAAATTTCCTCGAAGTTTATCCAAAAATTCCCCCAGAATTGACCCCAAAATCCCCAAAAACAAATCCCAAAATTCCCCAAATTTAGACCTTAAATTTGACCCCAAAACTCCCCAAATTCGGCCCCCAAAACCTCAAAATTTAAACCCCAAAATTCCAAAAATATTGAGCCAAAAATCCCCAAAAAAACTGAAAAATTTCATCCCAAATTTCCCCAAAAATTGATCCCAAAATTGCCCAAATCCAGTCCCAAAATTGATCCCAAAATTGCCAAAATTATGCCCAAAATTCCTTAAAAATTGGTCCCAAAATCCCCCAAATTGACCCAAGAATTCCCTAAAATTTATCCTCAAAATTCCCCAAAAATTGATCCCAAAATTGACACCAAAATTCCCCAAATTTGACCACAAAATCCCCCCCAAAAAACTGACCCCAAAATCCCGGAAATTGAGCCCAAAATTCTCCAAAAATTGATCTAAAAACTCCCGAAAACAGATCCCAAAATTGCCAAAATTTTGCCCGAAATTCCTGAAAAGCTGATCCAAAAAATCCCAGAAATAGATCCCAAAATTCCCAAAAATTAAATCCCCAAAATTCCCCAAAAATTGACCCCAAATTTGCCCCCAAAATTCCCCAAATTTGACGACAAAATCCCTAAAAATTGACCCCAAAATCCCTGAAATTGAGCCCAAAATGTCCAAAAATTAAACCCAAAATCCCCAAAAATTCATCTTAAAATTCCTCAAACTCGGCCCCAAAATTCAATCCCAAATTTCCTTAAATTCACCCTCAAAATTCCCCAAGAATTGATCGCAAAATTCGACCCTAAAATTACCAAATTTGCCCCCAAAAATCCCAATTTTTTCCCTTTCCCGCCATTTCTCTCCAAGCCCCGCCCCCCTCGCACCTGATTGGCCGCTCCCAGGAGGGCGGGGAAAGCCCCGAAGTTGGTGACGTCATCGAGGTCAGGCCCCGCCCCCCGCGGCCGCCGCGGCCTCCGGGGGGCGCCGAGACGCTGCAGCATCGACTCCTCGAAACGGCGCCTGAAATTCACCAAAAATGGGGAAATTTCACCCAAAATTCGCACAAAATTTACAGAAAATGGAGCCCAGACTGAAATGGGACAGAAATGGGGAAATTTCACCCGAAAACGGCACAAAAATCACCCAAAAATGGAGCAAAAATGGGCAAAATTCACCCAAAGACGCTGCAGCATCGACTCCTCAAAATGGTGCCTCAAATTCACCAAAAATGGGGAAATTTCACCCAAAAGTCACCCAAAATTTACAGAAAATGGAGCCCAGACTGAAATGGGACAGAAATGGGGAAATTTCACCCGAAAACGGCACAAAAATGGCCCAAAAATGGAGCAAAAATGGGCAAAATTCACCCAAAGACGCCGCAGCATCGACTCCTCAAAATGGCGCCTGGAAAACGGGAAAAACGACCCAAAATCACCCAAATTTCACCCAAAATTTAGCCAAAATGGAGCCCTGACAGAAATGGGACAGAAATGGGGAAATTTCAACCGAAAACGGCACAAAAATGGCCCAAAAATGGAGCAAAAATGGGAAAAATTCACCCAAAGGTGCCGCAGCATCGACTCCTCAAAATGGCGCCTGGAAAACTGGAAAAACGACCCAAAATCACCCAAATTTCACCCAAAATTTACAGAAAATGGAGCCCTGAGAGAAATGGGACATAAATGGGGAAATTTCACCCGAAAACGGCACAAAAATGGCCCAAAAATGGAGCAAAAATGGGCAAAATTCACCCAAAGGCGCCGCAGCATCGACTCCTCAAAATGGCGCCTGAAATTCACCAAAAACGGGGAAATTTCACCCAAAAATTACCCAGAGTTTACAGAAAATGGAGCCCTGAGAGAAATGGGACAGAAATGGGGAAATTTCACCCGAAAAATCAGAAGAAAATGGAAAAAAATTCAGGGAAAAAAGAGACGAAATCGGAAAGGAATAGGAAAAAAGTGGGAAAAAAACAGGAAAAAAATAAGAAAGAAATCAAAAAAATTCAGGAAAAAATGGGAAAAAAAACCCAGAAAACAATGGGGAAAAATCAGGAAAAAATGGGAAAAAAATCAGAAAAAAAAGGTAAAAATCAAAAAAAAAAACGGAAAAAAAAAAAAGAAAAAAAAAACAACAAAAAATGGGAAAAAACCTGAATAAAATGGGAAAAAAAATCAGAAAAAGATCGGGAAAAATCGGGAAAAAAATGGCAAAAAGATCAGAAAAATAAGGGGGAAAAATCAGAAAAAAAGGGAAAAAACCAGGAAATAATCTGGAAAAATCAGAAAAAAATGGGAAAAAAAAAAAAAGAACGGGAAAAAGATCAGAAAGAAAATGAAAGAAAAAGGCAAAAAAATTGGAAAAGAAAGGGGAAAAAAACAGAAAAAAATGGGAAAAAATCAGAAAAACTCAGGAAAAAATTGGAAAAAAATCAGGAAAAATGGGGAAAAGAAAAAATCGGGAAAACATCGCAAAAAAAAAGGCAAAAAATCAGAAAAAATGGAAAAAAATCAGAAAAAAACAAGAGAAAAATCAGGAAATAATTGGGAAAAATCAGAAAAAAAATGGGAAAAAATAAAAAAGAACGGGAAAAAGATCTGAAAAAAATTGAAAGAAAAAGGCAAAAAAATTGGAAAAGAAAGGGGAAAAAAACAGAAAAAAATGGGAAAAAATCAGAAAAAACTCAGGAAAAAATTGGAAAAAAATCAGGAAAAATGGGGAAAAGAAAAAATCGGGAAAACATCGCAAAAAAAAAGGCAAAAAATCAGAAAAAATGGGGAAAAAATCAGGAAAAAATGAGGAAAAATCAGAAAAAAAATGGAAAAAATCGGAAAAAAAGGGAAAAAATCAGGAAAAAATGGGAAAAATGCCCAAATTTTCCGTGAATTCCGGAATTTTCCATCTCTCACCTGTGGATCTCCTCGCGCGAGGTGGGGAAGGGCCCCTCCCCCTCCTGCCGGGGCCCCTCCCCCAGCTCCTCCTGCAGCTCCCGGATCACGGCCGAGCTCAGGGCGCGGCGGCGGGCGCGGAGATCCGAGCGGGATTCGGGCTCTGGGACGGCTGGAATGGGGAGAGAAACGGAGAAATTGGGTAAATTTGGGGGGAAGTGGTGAAAAAACGGGAAAAAACGGTGAAAAAATGGCGAAAATCGGTGAAAAAATGGGGATAAAAACGAGGAAAAAACGGGGAAAACTGGGGGAAAAATGGGGTCAGGGCGCGGATATCTGAGCGGGATTCGGGCTCTGGGAGGGCTGGAACGGGGAGAAAAATGGAGAAATTGGGTAAAAGAACAGAAAACGGTGAAAAAATGGTGAAAAAATGGAAAACATCGGTGAAAAAATGGGGAAAAATGGGGAAAAAAAGGGGAAAAACGGGGGAAAAATGGGGAAGCTGAGGGCGCAGAGATCTGAGTGGGATTCGGGCTCCGGGACGGCTGGAACGGGGAGAGAAACGGAGAAATTGGGTAAATTTGGGTTAAAATAACAAAAAACAGTGAAAAAACGGGAAAAATCGGTGAAAAAATGGCGAAAATCGGTGAAAAAATGGGGAAAAATGGGGAAAAAAAGGGGAAAAACGGGGGAAAAATGGGGAAGCTGAGGGTGCGGAGATCCGAGCGGGATTCGGGCTCTGGGAGGGCTGGAATGGGGGGAAAATGGAGAAATTGGGTAAATTTGGGTTAAAGTAACAAAAAACAGTGAAAAAATGGGAAAAATCGGTGAAAAAATGGGGACAAAATGGGGAAAAACGGGGAAAAAATGGGGAAGCTGAGGGCGCGGAGATCCGAGCGGGATTCGGGCTCTGGGAGGGCTGGAATGGGGAGAAAAAACGGAGAAATTGGGTAAAATAACAGAAAACGGTGAAAAAACGGGAAAAAACGGTGAAAAAACGGCGAAAATCGGTGAAAAAATGAGGAAAAAGCGGGGAAAACTGGGGGAAAAATGGGGTCACGGCGCGGAGATCCGAGCGGGATTCGGGCTCTGGGAGGGCTGGAACGGGGAGAAAAGAAGAGAAATTGGGTAAAATAACTGAAATTGGTGAAAAAACGGTGAAAAAACGGAAAAAAACGGTGAAAAAATGAGGAAAAACGGGGGAAAAAACGGTTAAAAAATGGGGTCAGGGCCAAGCTCAGGGAGTGGAGCAGGGAACGATCCTCGGGCTCTGGGAGGGCTGAAATGGGGAGAAAAACCGAGAAATTGGGTAAATTTGGGTTAAAGTAACAAAAAACGGGGAAAAATGGGAAAAAACGGGAAAAAACGGAAAAAATCGGTGAAAAAATGGGGGAAAACGGGGGAAAAATGGGGGAAAAATGGGGAAGCTCAGGGCACGGAGATCCGAGCGGGATTCGGGCTCCGGGAGGGCTGGAATGGGGAGAAAAACGGAGAAATTGGGTAAATTTGGGGGGAAGTGGGGAAAAAACGGGAAAAAACGGTGAAAAAATGGCAAAAATCGGTAAAAAAATGGGGGGAAAAGGGGGTTAAAATGAGGTAAAAATGCGGGAAAATGGGTGAAAAATGGGATCGGGTCTTTGAGGTGTGGTGGGGCTGGAATGGGGGGAAAAGGAGGAATTTGGTTAAAATGGAAAAGTGGGGTAGAAATGGTAAAAAATGGGTTGAAAATGATAAAAAATGGGGTAAAAATGGGATTAAATTGGGGTTGAAATGGGCGAAAATGGGGTTAAAATAAGTGGGATTACCTGGGGTAATAATGGAGAAAAAATGGGGTTAAAATGGATCAAAATTGGGTTAAAATGGGGGAAAAATGGGGTTAAAATGAGACAAAATATGATAAAAGTGGAACATGATGGGAGAAAATGGGGAAAAAAGGTGAAAAAATGGGATAAAAATGGGGAAAAATGGGGGGAAAATGAGGTCAGGGCGGAGCTGAGAGCGCGGAGATCCCAGCGGGATTCGGGCTCTGGGAGGGCTGGAATGGGGAGAAAAACGGAGAAATTGGGTAAATTTGGGTTAAAGTAACAAAAAATGGGCAAAAACGGGAAAAAATCGGTGAAAAAACGGCGAAAATCGGTGAAAAAATGGTGACAAAATGGGGGAAAAATGGGGAAGCTCAGGGCACGGAGATCCGAGCGGGATTCGGGCTCCGGGAGGGCTGGAATGGGGAGAGAAACGGAGAAATTGGGTAAATTTGGGGGGAAGTGGTGAAAAAACGGGAAAAAACGGTGAAAAAGCGGAAAAAATCGGTGAAAAAATGGGGAAAAACGGGGGAAAAATGGGGAAAAAAGGGGGAAAAAACGGTGAAAAAATGGGGTCAGGGCGCGGAGCAGGGAACGGTCCTCGGGCTCCGGGAGGGCTAAAATGAGGAGAAAAACTGAGAAATTGGGTAAAATAACTGAAATTGGTGAAAAAACGGTGAAAAAACGGAAAAAAACGGTGAAAAAATGAGGAAAAACGGGGGAAAAAATGGTTAAAAAATGGGGTCAGGGCCAAGCTCAGGGACCGGAGCAGGGAACGATCCTCGGGCTCTGGGAGGGCTGAAATGGGGAGAAAAACCGAGAAATTGGGTAAATTTGGGTTAAAGTAACAAAAAACGGGGAAAAATGGGAAAAAACGGTGAAAAAATGGGGGAAAACGGGGGAAAAATGGGGGAAAAATGGGGAAGCTCAGGGCACGGAGATCCGAGCGGGATTCGGGCTCTGGGAGGGCTGGAATGGGGGGAAAAACAGAGAAATTGGGTAAAAGAACAGAAATCGGTGAAAAAACGGGAAAAATCGGTGAAAAAACGGAAAAAATCGGTGAAAAAATGGGGAAAAACTGTTAATTTTGGGGTATTTTGGGTTATTTTGGTCAATTTTGGGAGTTCTGATGGAATGGTGTGGGTTTGGGTTAATTGGGGCTAATTGGGGTTAATTGGGGTGAATTTTGGGGTGATTTCAGTGGATTTTGGGTGAATTTTGGGGTGTTTTGGGTTAATTTTGGGTTAAACTTTGGGTGAAGTTTGGGCGTTTCGATGGAATCGCGTGGGTTTGAGTTAATTTTGGTTAATTTTGGTTAATTGGGGTTAATTTGGGTTAATTTTGGGCCGATTTCAGCGGATTTTGGGGTCACTCACCGGGGGCCGTGGGCACCAGGCGGGGCGGGACGTAGCGCCGCCCCCCCCCCCAGCCCCGGGGCTTTGGCTCCGCCCCCTTTGCTGCCGTCATCGTCGTCATCATCCTCATCCTCCTCCTGAGGGACACGCCCGGTCAGGCCACGCCCACCACAGAAACAGCGCTCATTTGCATATTAAACCCCACCCACTTTATCCAAAACCACGCCCACTTTTCCCTTAAAGCCACACCCCAATTCACTTTAAGCCCCACCCACAAACTGACTTAAGCCACGCCCCTTTACCACCTTAAACCCCACCCTTTTTTCTCTTAAGCCACGCCCATTTTACCCGGCACCTCCCATTAATCATCCAAGCCACGCCCACAAAGACATCAAACCCCGCATATTTTATGCTGTAAGCCACGCCCATTTAACCACTTAGGCCCCTCCCCTTTTGCCCTTAAGCCACGCCCATTTCACCCCAGAACCCCACCCATAAGTTCTTGAAGCCCCGCCCACATTATGTCTTAAGCCCCACTCTCACGAGATGTGT
>JAVKUW010000031.1:0-60182 GCA_031885435.1 Passerculus sandwichensis
ACACATCTCGTGAGAGTTACAACCAGTACAAACCAGTAACCCCAGTTCCCAATTTCCCCCATATTTCCCCATTTTTAACCCTTTCTCCCCCATATTTCCCCAGTTTTACCCCTTTTTTCCCATTTTCCCCCTTTTTTTCCCAATTTTCCCCCCATTTTCCCCCATTTTCCCACTCCCAGTCCCTCCCAGTCCCCTCCCAGTCCAAACCAGTAACCCCAAACCCCAAACCAGTACAAACCAGTACAAACCAGTAACCCCAAATCCCCATTTCCCCCCATTTTTAACCCTTTCTCCCCATTTTTTCACAATTTTTCCCCATTTTTCCCCCGTTTTTTCCCCATTTTTCCCCATTTTTTCCCCATTTTCCCCCTCCCAGTCCCTCCCAGTCCGTCCCAGTTTGGGGCTCACCCCGGGCCGGTGGAACTGGGCGCCGCAGCCGGAGCAGAACTGGTGCCGGCACTGGGAGCACTGGAAATGCAAACAGCCGCCCCGGGCCAGGGCGAAGCGCTGCCCGCACTGGGGACACGCTGCCGAAAATGGAAAATTCACCCAAAATTCGACAAAATCGGCGAAATTCCACCCAAAAATTCACCAAAAAATCCACTCAAAAGTCCAGCAAAATTTCCCCAAAAATTTATGCAAAATTCACCCAAAATGTACCCAAAAATTCGCCCAAAATTCACCCTCAAATCCACCCAAAGTTGCCCAAAACTCGGCCAAAAATTCACAAAAATTTACCCAAATTGAGCCCAAATTTACCTAAAAAACCACCCAAAAATGTGTCCAAAATTGACCAAAATTTGTGCAAAATTCGCCCCAAAAATTCACCCAAATTCACCCAAAAATCACCCAAAAATTCACCCAAAAATTCATGAAAATTTATCCAGAAATGCACCCAAAATTCACCCCCAATTCCACCCAAAATTCCCTAAAAATCACCCAAAATTTCACCAAAAAATCATCCCCAATTGACCCAAAACTTACTCTAAAAATTCACAGAAATTCACCCAAAAATTCACCCAAAATTTATCAAAAAATTCATTGAAAATCCACCCAAAATATCAGCAAAATTTTCTCAAAAATTTGTGTAAAATTCACCCGAAATCCACCCAAAAATCATGAAAAATTTATCCATAAATTCACCCAAAAATTCACCAAAAACCCACTCGAAATTCCAGCAAAATTTTCCTAAAAATTTATGCAAAATTCACCAAAATTTACCCCAAAATTCGCCCCAAATTTACCCAAAATTTATCAAAAATTCACCAAAAAATCCACCCAAAATTCAGCAAAATTTCCCAAAAATTTAAGTAAAATTCACCCAAAATCCACCCAAAATTCATGAAAATTTACCCAGAAATTCACCCAAAAATCCACCCAAAAATCCACTCAAAAGTCCAGCAAAAATTTTCCCAAAAATTTAAGTAAAATTCACCCAAAAATTCATGAAAATTTATCCAGAAATTCACCCAAAATTCACTCAAAATCCACTCAAAAGTCCAGCAAAATTTCCCCAAAAATTTATGTAAAATTCACCCAAAATTTACCCAAAAATTCGCCCAAATTCACCCTCAAATCCACCCAAAGTTGCCCAAAACTCGGCCAAAAATTCACAAAAATTTACCCAAAATTTACCTAAAAAACCACGCAAAAATTTGCCCAAAATTTGCGCAAAATTCACCCCAAAAATGCCCCACATTGACCCAAAAAACACCCAAATATTCACCCCAAAATCACCCCAAATTAACCCAAAATTCACCCAAAAATCCACCCAAAAATTCACTCAAAGATCCTGCAAAATTCACCAAAAATTTGCCCAAAATTCCCTAAAATCACCCAAATTTCACCACAAAATCATCCAAATTTGCCCAAAACTTACTCTAAAAATTCACAGAAAATCACCCAAAAATTCGCCCCAAATTTACCCAAAATTTATCAAAAAATTCATTGAAAATCCAACGAAAATATCAGCAAAAATTTCCAAAAATTTATGTAAAATTCACCCAAAATTCACCCAAAAAGTCATGAAAATTTACCCAGAAATTCACCCAAAATTCACCCCAAAAACTCAGAAAAAAATCCACTCTAAATTCAGCAAAATTTCCATAAAATTTATACAAAATTCACCAAAATTTACCCAAAAAATTCGCCCAAAATTCACTCTCAAATCCACCCCAAAGTTGCCCAAAACTCGGCCCAAAAATTCACGAAAATTTACCCAAAATTGAGCCAAATTTACCTAAAAAGCCACCCAAAAATTTGTCCAAAATTTGTCCAAAATTTGACCAAAATTTGTGCAAATTCACCCCAAAAATGCCCCACATTGACCCAAAAATCAGCCAAAAATTCACCCAAAAATTCATGAAATTTACCCAGAAATTCGCCCAAAATTCACCCCCAATTCCACCCAAAATTCCCTAAAAATCACCCAAAATTTCACCACAAAATCATCCCAAATTTGCCCAAAACTTACTCTAAAAATTCACAGAAAATCACCAAAAATTCACCCAAAATTTATCAAAAAATTCATGGAAAATCCAACGAAATATCACCAAAAATTTCCCAAAAATTTATGTAAAATTCACCCAAAATCCACCCAAAAATTCATAAAAATTTACCCAGAAATTCACCCAAAAATTCACCAAAAAATCCACTCGAAATTCCAGCGAAATTTTCCCAAAAATTTATGTAAAATTCACCCAAAATCCACCCAAAAATTCGCCCAAAATTCACCCTCAAATCCACCCAAAGTTGCCCAAATCTCGGCTCAAAAATTCACAAAAATTTACCCATAATTTACCTAAAAAACCACGCAAAAATTTGCCCAAAATTTGCGCAAAATTCACCCCAAAAATGCCCCACATTGACCCAAAAATCACTCAAAAATTCACCCAAAAATTCATGAAAATTTATCCAGAAATTCACCAAAAATTCACCCAAAAATTCACCCAAAAATTCACTCAAAGATCCGGCAAAATTCACCCCAAATTTACCAAAAAATTCTCCCCAAATTTGCACAAACTTTGCCCCAAAATTCACCAAAAATCCACCCAAAAATTCCCCCCAAAAATGCCCCAAAATGTCCCAAAACCCCCCCGGGCCAGGGACACGCTGCCGAAAAAATGGAAAATTCACCCAAAATTCGACAAAATCGGCGAAATTCCACCCAAAATTCGGAAAATTCGGGGCGGGATTGGCCAAAATCGGTGAAATTCGCGCTAAAATCGGGCAAAATTTGCTGAGAAATCACCCAAAAATCCAGCAAAATTTACACAAAAATTCGTCCAGAATTCCTTAAAAATCACCCAAAATTCCCTAAAAATCACCCAAAATTTCACCACAAAATCATCCCAAATTTGCCCAAAACTTACTCTAAAAATTCACAGAAATAAACCCAAAAATTCACCCAAAATTCACCCAAAATTTATCAAAAAATTCATTGAAAATCCAACGAAAATATCAGCGAAAATTTCCCAAAAATTTATGTAAAATTCACCCAAAATCCACCCAAAAATTCATGAAAATTTACCCAGAAATTCACCAAAAATTCACCCAAAAATTCACTCAAAATTCCAGCGAAATTTTGCCAAAATTTACGTAAAATTCACCCTAAGTCCACCCAAAAATTCATGAAAATTTATCCAGAAATTCACCAGAAATTCACCCAAAAATTCATGAAAATTTATCCAGAAATTCACCCAAAAATTCAGCAAAAACCCACTCGAAATTCCAGCAAAATTTTCCCAAAAATTTATGCAAAATTCACCAAAATTTACCCAAAAATTCGCCCAAAATTCACCCTCAAATCCACCCAAAGTTGCCCAAAACTCAGCCAAAAATTCATGAAAAATTACCCAAAATTGAGCCAAATTTACCTAAAAAACCACCCAAAAATTTGTCCAAAATTTGACCAAAATTTGTGCAAAATTCACCCCAAAAATGCCCCACGTTTACCCAAAAATCAGCCAAAAATTCACCCAAAAATTCGCCCCAAATTCACCCAAAATTTATCAAAAAATTCACTGAGAATCCACCCAAAATATCAGCAAAATTTTCCCAAAAATTGATGTAAAATTCACCCAAAATCCACCCAAAATTTCATGAAAATTTATCCAGAAATTCACCCAAAAATTCACCAAAAAATCCACTCAAAATTCAGCAAAATTTCCCCAAAAATTTATACAAAATTCACCCAAAATTTACCAAAAAATTCTCCCCAAATTTGCACAAACTTTGCCCAAAATTCAACGAAATCGACCCAAAAATTCACCCCAAAAATGCCCCAAAATGTCCCAAAAATTCACCCAAAAATCATCCCAAATTTACTCAAAAATTCGCCAAAAATGCCATTTTTTCCCCAAAAAAATCCCAATTTTTTCCCAAATTTTTTCCCCAATTTTTTCCAATTTTTTTTTCCCAAATTTTTATTTTTCCCTGAAGTTTTTCCTCCTAAAAACCCCATTTTTTCGCCCAAAACCCCCATTTTTTTCCCAAATTTTTTCCCAAATTTTATTTTTTCCCCAAATTTTTTCCCAAATTTTAATTTTTTCCCCAAATTTTTTCCCAAATTTTAATTTTTTCCCAAATTTTTTCCCAAATTTTTATTTTTCCCCAAGTTTTTCCTTCTAAAATCCCCATTTTTCCTCCTAAAAACCCCATTTTTCGCCCAAAAATCCCATTTTTTCCCCAAAAAATCCCAATTTTTTCCCAAATTTTTTCCCCAATTTTTTCCCAAATTTTTTTTCCCAAACTTTTATTTTTTTCCTGAAGTTTTTCCTTCTAAAAACCCCATTTTTCGCCCAAAACCACCATTTTTTCCCCAAATTTTTTCCCAAATTTTAATTTTTTTCCCAAATTTTTTCACAAATTTTACTTTTTTTCCCAAATTTTTTCCCAAATTTTTATTTTTCCCTGAAGTTTTTCCTTCTAAAATCCCCATTTTTCCTCCTAAAAACCCCATTTTTTCGCCCAAAAATCCCAAATTTTTTTCCCAAATTTTTATTTTTTCCCAAATTTTTATTTTTTTCCCCCAAATTTTCCTTTCTCTCACCGATCCCGGTGTCGCCCAGGAAGGCCCCGAGGCCCTGGGGGGGTCCCGGGGGTTCCCTGGAGCCGATCCAGGCCCCGAAGTCGGCGCAGGACAGCGAGGCGTGCCGGGGATCCCACTGGCCAAAAAAGGGTTAAAACCACCCCAAAACCAACCCAAAATCAGCCCCAAAATCAGCCTAAAATCAGCCCAAAATCTGCCCCAAAATTTCCCTCAAAAATTGAAAAAAAAAACCAAAAAATTCGACCCCAAAATCCCCAGAAATGGCCCCAAAATCCCGCCCGAAAAATGACGCAAAAATGGCGCCCATGCCCATATATGGGCATGAAGCTCCTCCCACCGCCCTTAAGCCCCTCCCACCGCTCGTTAATGCCCATATATGGGCATTAAGCTCCTCCCACCACCCTTAAGCCCCTCCCATTTCCTTTAAGCCCCTCCCACCCCTCACCCATTTCCATATATGGGCATTAAGCTCCTCCCACCTTTCTTTAATGCCCATATATGGGCATGAAGCTCCTCCCACCGCCCTTAAGCCCCTCCCACTTCCACCTATTTCCATATATGGGCATTAAGCTCCTCCCACAACCCTTAAGCCCCTCCCACTTCCACCCATTTCCATATATGGGCATTAAGCTCCTCCCACCCTTAAGCCCCTCCCACTTTCACCTATTTCCATATATGGTTGTTAAACCCCTCCCACCAGCCTTAAGCCCCGCCCACCCCTAATCCATTTGCATATATGGTCGTTAAACCCCTCCCACCACCTTAAGCCCCTCCCACTTCCTTTAAGCCACTCCCACCCCTCACCCATTTCCATATATGGTCACTTAGCCCCTCCCACCACCCTTAAGCCCCTCCCACTTCCTTCAAGCCACTCCCCCCACTCTTAAGCCCCTCCCACCACCCTTAAGCCCCTCCCACTTCCTTTAAGCCCCTCCCACCCTTCATCCATTTCCATATTTGGTCGTTAAACCCCTCCCACCACCCTTAAGCCCCTCCCACTTCCGCCTAGTTCCATCTATGGTCGTTAAACCCCTCCCACCAGCCTTAAGCCCCGCCCACCCCTAACCCATTTGCATATATGGTCGTTAAACCCCTCCCACCACCTTAAGCCCCTCCCACTTCCTTTAAGCCACTCCCATTTCCATATATGGTCACTTAGCCCCTCCCACCACCCTTAAGCCCCTCCCACTTCCTTCAAGCCACTCCTCCCACTACCCTTTAAGCCCCTCCCACCACTCCTCAATGCCCATATATGGTCACTAAGCCCCTCCCACCACCCTTAAGCTCCTCCCATTTCCTTTAAGCCCCTCCCACCCCTCACCCATTTCCATATATGGTCGTTAAGCCCCTCCCACCACCCTTAAGCCCCTCCCAACTCTCACCTATTTCCATATATGGTCATTAAACCCCTCCCACCACCCTTAGGCCCCTCCCACTTCCTTCAAGCCACTCCCCCCACTCTTAAGCCCCTCCCACCACCCTTTAAGCCCCTCCCACCTCCCCTCAATGCCCATATATGGTCACTAAACCCCTCCCACCACCCTTAAGCCCCTCCCACTTCCTTCAAGCCCCTCCCACCACCATTAAGCCCCGCCCACTGCTCTATGCCCATATATGGAAATTAAGCCCCTCCCATTACCTGTTAAGCCCCTCCCACTTTCTTCAAGCCCCTCCCACCCCTCACTCATTTCCATATATGGTCACTAAGCCCCTCCCACCACCCTCAAGCCCCTCCCATTTCCTTTAAGCCCCTCCCACCACCCTTAAGCCCCCCCCACTGCCCTATGCCCATATATGGAAGTTAAGCCCCTCCCATTACCATTTAAGCCCCTCCCACCACCCTTTAAGCCCCTCCCACCCCTCACCCATGTCCATATATGGTCGTTAAGCCCCTCCCACCACCCTTAAGCCCCTCCCACTTCCTTCAAGCCACTCCCCCCCACTCTTAAGCCCCTCCCACCACCCTTTAAGCCCCTCCCACCACCCCTCAATGCCCATATATGGTCACTAAACCCCTCCCACCACCTTAAGCCCCTCCCATTTCCTTTAAACCCCTCCCACCACCTTTAAGCCCCTCCCACTCCTCACCCCTTTCCATATATGGTCACTTAGCCCCTCCCACCACCCTTAAGCCCCTCCCACTTCCACCCCTTTCCATATATGGTCACTAAACCCCTCCTACCACCTTTAAGCCCCTCCCATTTCCTTCAAGCCCCTCCCACCACCCTTTAAGCCCCGCCCACTGCTCTATGCCCATATATGGAAATTAAGCCCCTCCCATTACCGTTTAAGCCCCTCCCACCACCCTTTAAGCCGCTCCCACTTCCACCTATTTCCATATATGGTCACTTAGCCCCTCCCACCACCCTTAAGCCCCTCCCACTTCCTTCAAGCCACTCCCCCCCACTCCTAAGCCCCTCCCACCACCCTTTAAGCCCCTCCCACCACTCCTCAATGCCCATATATGGTCACTTAGCCCCTCCCACCACCCTTTAAGCCCCTCCCACCCCTCACCCATTTCCATATATGGTCGTTAAACCCCTCCCACCACCCTTAAGCCCCTCCCACTTCCTTCAAGCCCCTCCCACCACCATTAAGCCCCTCCCACCACCCTTTAAGCCCCTCCCACCCCTCACCCATTTCCATATATGGTCACTAAGCTCCTCCCACCACCCTTAAGCCCCTCCCACCCCTCACCCATTTCCATATATGGTCACTTAGCCCCTCCCACCACCCTTAAGCCCCTCCCATTTCCTTCAAGCCACTCCCCCCCACTCTTAAGCCCCTCCCACCACCCTTAAGCCCCTCCCACTTCCTTTAAGCCACTCCCACCCCTCACCCATTTCCATATATGGTCACTAAGCCCCTCCCACCACCCTTTAAGCCCCTCCCACCCCTCACCCATTTCCATATATGGTCGTTAAACCCCTCCCACTTCCTTTAAGCCCCTCCCACTTCCTTTAAGCCACTCCCCCCACTCCTAAGCCCCTCCCACCACCCTTAAGCCCCTCCCACCCCTCACAATTTCCATATATGGTCACTAAGCCCCTCCCACCACCCTTAAGCCCCTCCCACCACTCCTCAATGCCCATATATGGTCACTTAGCTCCTCCCACCACCCTTAAGCCCCTGCCACTTCCTTCACGCCACTCCCCCCACTCTTAAGCCCCTCCCACCACCCTTTAAGCTCCTCCCACTTCCACCTATTTCCATATATGGTCATCAAACCCCTCCCACCACCCTTAAGCCCCTCCCACTTCCTTTAAGCCACTCCCCCCCACTCTTAAGCTCCTCCCACCACCCTTTAAGCTCCTCCCACCCCTCACCCATTTCCATATATGGTCATCAAACCCCTCCCACCACCCTTAAGCCCCTCCCACTTCCTTCAAGCCACTCCCCCCCACTCTTAAGCTCCTCCCACCACCCTTAAGCCCCTCCCACTTCCTTCAAGCCACTCCCCCCACACTTAAGCCCCTCCCACTAGCCTTTAAGCCCCTCCCACCACTCCTCAATGCCCATATATGGTTGCTAAACCCCTCCCACCACCTTAAGCCCCTCCCATTTCCTTTAAGCCCCTCCCACCCCTCACCCATTTCCATATATGGTCATTAAACCCCTCCCACCAGCCTTAAGCCCCGCCCACCCCTAACCCATTTGCATATATGGTCGTTAAACCCCTCCCACCACCCTTAAGCCCCTCCCACTTCCTTCAAGCCACTCCCCCCACTCTTAAGCCCCTCCCACTTCCTTTAAACCCCTCCCACCACCCTTTAAGCCCCTCCCACCCCTCACCCATTTCCATATATGGTCATCAAACCCCTCCCACCACCGTTTAAGCCCCTCCCACCCCTCACACATTTCCATATATGGTCACTTAGCCCCTCCCACCACCCTTAAGCCCCTCCCACCCCTCACCCATTTCCATATATGGTCACTAAACCCCTCCCACCACCCTTAGGCCCCTCCCACTTCCTTCAAGCCACTCCCCCCACTCTTAAGCCCCTCCCACCACCCTTTAAGCCCCTCCCACCCCTCACCCATTTCCATATATGGTCATTTAGCTCCTCCCACT
Source organism: Passerculus sandwichensis (assembly GCA_031885435.1). NCBI lineage: Eukaryota > Metazoa > Chordata > Aves > Passeriformes > Passerellidae > Passerculus > Passerculus sandwichensis. The sequence continues at coordinate 9,123 of JAVKUW010000031.1, forward strand.
ACCCTTAGGCCCCTCCCATTTCCTTTAAGCCCCTCCCACCACCCTTTAAGCCCCTCCCACCCCTCACCCATTTCCATATATGGTCGTTAAGCCCCTCCCACCACCCTTAGGCCCCTCCCACCACCCTTAAGCCCCTCCCACCCCTCACCCATTTCCATATATGGTCACTTAGCCCCTCCCACCACCCTTAAGCCCCTCCCACTTCCTTCAAGCCACTCCCCCCACTCTTAAGCCCCTCCCACCACCCTTTAAGCCCCTCCCACCACTCCTCAATGCCCATATATGGTCACTAAACCCCTCCCACCACCCTTAAGCCCCTCCCACTTCCACCTATTTCCATATATGGTCATTAAACCCCTCCCACCACCCTTTAAGCCCCTCCCACCCCTCACCCATGTCCATATATTGTCGTTAAGCCCCTCCCACCACCCTTAAGCCCCTCCCACTTCCTTTAAGCCCCTCCCACTTCCTTTAAGCCCCTCCCACTTCCACCCATTTCCATATATGGTCGTTAAACCCCTCCCACCACCTTTAGGCCCCTCCCACTTCCTTCAAGCCACTCCCCCCCACTCTTAAGCCCCTCCCACTTTCTTTAAGCCCCTCCCACCCCTCACCCATTTCCATATATGGTCGTTAAGCCCCTCCCACTTCCTTTAAGCCCCTCCCACTTCCACCTATTTTCATATATGGTCGTTAAACCCCTCCCCCCACCCTTTAAGCCCCTCCCACTTCCGCCTATTTCCATATATGGTCATCAAACCCCTCCCACCACCTTTAAGCCCCTCCCACTTCCTTTAAGCCCCTCCCACCCCTCACCCATTTCCATATATGGTCACTTAGCCCCTCCCACCACCCTTAAGCCCCTCCCATTTCCTTTAAGCCCCTCCCACCATCCTTAAGCCCCGCCCACTGCTCTATGCCCATATATGGAAATTAAGCCCCTCCCGTCACCGTTCAAGCCCCTCCCACCGCCCTTTAAGCCCCTCCCACCACTCCCAAACCCCATCCCAGTCCATTCCCAGTACAAACCAGTAACCCCCGAACCCCTCCCAGTTCAAACCAGTACAAACCAGTACAAACCAGTATAGAAAAATCCCCATTTTTCCCCATTTTCCCCCATTTTTTACCCTTTTTTCCCCATTTTTAACCTTTTAATCGCCTCCCAGTTCATTCCCAGTACAAACCAGTAAACCCCGACCCCAAACCAGTACAAACCAGTAACCCCAAACCCCCTCCCAGTACAAACCAGTACAAACCAGTACAAACCAGTATAGAAAAATCCCCATTTTCCCCCATTTTCCCCATTTTAACCCCTTCACCCCCTCCCAGTTTGTCCCAGTCCCCTCCCAGTCCATTCCCAGTACAAACCAGTAACCCCCGACCCCATCCCAGTACAAACCAGTACAAACCAGTACAAACCAGTATAGAAAAATCCCCATTTCCCCCCATTTTTTCCCCTTTTTCCCCATTTTTAACCCTTTAATCCCCTCCCAGTACCCCCAAACTCCCTCCCAGTTCATTCCCAGTACAAACCAGTAACCCCAGACCCCATCCCAGTATAAACCAGTATAAACCAGTATAAACCAGTACCGGGAGCTGGCAGCGGGGGCAGCAGCACTGGCGGCACTGGGGGCACCGGGCCGGGCCCCGCTCGGCCTCGAAGATGAACCCGAAGGAGCACTGGGGGAAACTGGGAGTTACTGGTTTGGACTGGGAGTTACTGGGAGCAAACTGGGAGCAAACTGGGAGCAAACTGGGAGTTACTGGTTTGTACTGGGAGTTACTGGTTTGTACTGGGAGCAAACTGGGGGTTACTGGGAGTTACTGGGGGCAAACTGGGAGTTACTGGTTTGTACTGGGAGCAAACTGGGAGCAAACTGGGAGGGACTGGGAGTTACTGGTTTGTACTGGGAGCAAACTGGGGGCAAACTGGGAGTTACTGGTTTGTACTGGGAGCAAACTGGGAGTTACTGGTTTGTACTGGTTTGGACTGGGAGCAAACTGGGAGTGACTGGGATGGACTGGGAGTTACTGGTTTGTACTGGGAGTTACTGGGAGCAAACTGGGGGAAACTGGGAGTTACTGGTTTCTACTGGTTTGGACTGGGAGCAAACTGGGAGTTACTGGTTTGGACTGGGAGGTACTGGTTTGTACTGGCAGCAAACTGGGAGTTACTGGGAGCAAACTGGGAGTTACTGGTTTGTACTGGGAGGCGCCTGGGTCACACCAGTATGGACCAGTATAAACCAGTACAAACCAGTATAAACCAGTAAAAACCACTAAAAACCAGTATATCCCAGTATAAACCAGTATAACCCAGTATAAACCAGTACAAACCAGTATAACCAGTATAACCCAGTATATCCCAGTATATCCCAGTATATCCCAGTATAACCCAGTATATCCCAGTATAAACCAGTATAACCCAGTATATCCCAGTATAAACCAGTATATCCCAGTATAACCCAGTATAAACCAGTATAAACCAGTATATCCCAGTATATCCCAGTATAAACCAGTATATCCCAGTATAAACCAGTATAAACCAGTATATCCCAGTATAAACCAGTATATCCCAGTATAACCCAGTATAAACCAGTATAAACCAGTATAAACCAAGATAAACCAGTATATCCCAGTATATCCCAGTATAACCCAGTATATCCCAGTATATCCCAGTATATCCCAGTATAACCCAGTATATCCCAGTATAAACCAGTATATCCCAGTATATCCCAGTATAACCCAGTATATCCCAGTATATCCCAGTATATCCCAGTATAAACCAGTATAACCCAGTAAAACCAGTATATCCCAGTATAAACCAGTATAACCCAGTCCATCCCAATATAAACCAGTATAAACCAGTATATCCCAGTATATCCCAGTATATCCCAGTATAACCCAGTATATCCCAGTATAACCCAGTATAACCCAGTATATCCCAGTATATCCCAGTTTAAACCAGTATAAACCAGTATATCCCAGTATATCCCAGTTTAAACCAGTATAAACCAGTATATCCCAGTATATCCCAGTATATCCCAGCCCCTCCCAGTATATCCCAGTCCATCCCAGTCCATCCCAGTATAAACCAGTATATCCCAGTACATGGGGGCACCACAGGAACTGGGGGTCCCTCTGCAGCTCCAGCTCCGTCAACTTCCGGGTCACCAGGCCGAAGGTGTCGGGGTCCAGGCAGCGCCGCAGCTGCTCCCAGTACAAACCAGTACAGACCAGTACAAACCAGTACAAACCAGTACAAACCAGTATAAACCAGTATGGACCAGTAAAAGCAGAAAAAACCCCAAAAAAATCCCATTTTTTGCCCATTTTTTGCCCGTTTTTCACCATTTTAAAGCCCCAAATCCACTCCCAGCTCATCCCAATCCCAGTACAAACCAGTACAAACCAGTACAGACCAGTATAAACCAGTACAAACTAGTATAAACCAGTATGGACCAGTAACAACTCCCAGTATAAGAAAATCCCCATTTTTTCCCATTTTTTCCCCATTTTTTGCCCATTTTTTGCCCATTTTTCGCCATTTTAAAGCCCCAAATCCACTCCCAGCTCATCCCAATCCCAGTATAAACCAGTATAAACCAGTACAGACCAGTATAAACCAGTATGGACCAGTAAGAGCTCCCAGTATAAGAAAATCCCCATTTTTTCCCATTTTTTTCCCCATTTTTTCCCATTTTTTTCCCATTTTTTGCCCATTTTTCACCATTTTAAAGCCCCAAATCCACTCCCAGTTCATCCCAATCCCAGTATGAACCAGTACAGACCAGTACAAACCAGTACAAACCAGTACAAACCAGTACAAACCAGTAAGAGCTCCCAGTATAAGAAAATCCCCATTTTTTCCCCATTTTTTCCCATTTTCTTTTCATTTTTAACCCTTTAATCCCCTCCCAGTTCCCCCAAATCCCCTCCCAGTTTGTCCCAGTGCCCTCCCAGTACAAACCAGTAACCCCCAGTCCCAAACCAGTATAAACCAGTACAAACCAGTACCCCCAAATCCCCATTATCCCCCATTTTCCCCCATTTTTCCCCATTTTCTCCCATTTTTAACCCTTTAATCCCCCCCAATTTCCCCCCAGTGACCCCCCCAACACCCTCCCAGTCCAAACCAGTCCAAACCAGTACAAACCAGTATAAACCAGTACAAACCAGTAACCTTAAATCCCCATTTTCCCCCATTTCCCCCATTTTTAACCCTTTTCTCCCATTTTTAACCCTTCAAGTCCCTCCAAACCCTCCCAAATTCCACCCCAGCCCCCCCCAACCCCCTCCCAACACCCTCCCAGTACAAACCAGTATAAACCAGTACAAACCAGTAACCCCAAATCCCCATTTCCCCCCATTTTCACCCATTTTCTCCCATTTTTAACCCTTTATCTCCCTCCCAGTTGCTCCAAATCCCCCCGAAGGTGTCGGGGTCCAGGCAGCGCCGCAGCTGCTCCCAGTACACCCCAGCACCTTCCCAGTGCCCTCCCAGTACAAACCAGTATAAACCAGTAACCCCTCAAAGCCCTCCCAGTCCAAACCAGTATAAACCAGTATAAACCAGTAACCCCAAATCCCCATTTCCCCCCATATTTCCCCATTTTCCACATTTTTAACCCTTTATCTCCCTCCCACTTCCTCCAAACCCCCCCAAATTTCACCCCAGTGACCCCCAACACCCTCCCAGTATAAACCAGTAACTCCCAGTCCCCTCCCAGTACAAACCAGTACAAACCAGTAACCCCAAACCCCCATTTCCCCCCATTTTCACCCATTTTCTCCCATTTTTACCCCTTCAACTCCCTCCAACCCCCCCCAAATTTCACCCCAGCACCTTCCCAGTGCCCTCCCAGTACAAACCAGTATAAACCAGTATAAACCAGTAACCCCAAATCCCCATTTTCCCCCATATTTCCCCATTTTTCCCCATTTTCTCCCATTTTTAACCCTTTAATCCCCCCCAAATTTCACCCCAGTGTCCCCCAACCCCCTCCCAGCACCCTCCCAGTATAAACCAGTAACTCCCAGTCCCCTCCCAGTACAAACCAGTACAAACCAGTAACCCCAAATCCCCATTTTCCCCATTTCCCCCCATTTTTAACCCCTTTCTCCCATTTTTAACCCTTTAATCCCTCCCAAATTTCCCCCCAGTAACCCCCAACACCCTCCCAGTACAAACCAGTATAAACCAGTAACTCCCAGTCCCCTCCCAGTACAAACCAGTATAAACCAGTAACCCCAAATCCCCCTTTTCCCCCATTTTTCACCCATTTTCTCCCATTTTTAACCCTTTATCTCCCTCCCAGTTGCTCCAAATCCCCCCAAATTCCACCCCAGCGCCCCCCAACACCCTCCCAGTACAAACCAGTATAAACCAGTATAAACCAGTAACCCCAAATCCCCATTTTCCCCCATTTTTTCCCATTTTTCCCCATATTTCCCCATTTTCCCCCATTTTCTCCCATTTTTAACCCTTTAATCCCCCCAAATTCCACCCCAGTGACCCTCCCAACACCCTCCCAGTACAAACCAGTATAAACCAGTAACTCCCAGTCCCCTCCCAGTACAAACCAGTACAAACCAGTAACCCCAAATCCCCATTTCCCCCCATTTTTCCCCATTTTCTCCCATTTTTAACCCTTTAACTCCCTCCCACTCCCTCCAAACCCCCCCAAATTTCATCCCAGTGACCCTCCCAGTGCCCTCCCAGTACAAACCAGTACAAACCAGTATAAACCAGTAACCCACAATCCCAAATCAGTACAAACCAGTAACCCCAAATCCTTATTTCCCCCCATATTTCCCCCATTTTTCCCCATTTTCTCCCATTTTTAACCCTTTAACCCCCCCAAACTCCACCCCAGTGTCCCCCAACCCCCTCCCAACACCCTCCCAGTATAAACCAGTAACTCCCAGTCCCCTCCCAGTACAAACCAGTACAAACCAGTAACCCCAAATCCCCATTTTCCCCATTTCCCCCCATTTTTAACCCCTTTCTCCCATTTTTAACCCTTTAATCCCTCCCAAATTTCCCCCCAGTAACCCCCAACACCCTCCCAGTACAAACCAGTATAAACCAGTAACTCCCAGTCCCCTCCCAGTACAAACCAGTATAAACCAGTAACCCCAAATCCCCCTTTTCCCCCATTTTTCACCCATTTTCTCCCATTTTTAACCCTTTATCTCCCTCCCAGTTGCTCCAAATCCCCCCAAATTCCACCCCAGCGCCCCCCAACACCCTCCCAGTACAAACCAGTATAAACCAGTATAAACCAGTAACCCCAAATCCCCATTTTCCCCCATTTTTTCCCATTTTTCCCCATATTTCCCCATTTTCCCCCATTTTCTCCCATTTTTAACCCTTTAATCCCCCCAAATTCCACCCCAGTGACCCTCCCAACACCCTCCCAGTACAAACCAGTATAAACCAGTAACTCCCAGTCCCCTCCCAGTACAAACCAGTACAAACCAGTAACCCCAAATCCCCATTTCCCCCCATTTTTCCCCATTTTCTCCCATTTTTAACCCTTTAACTCCCTCCCACTCCCTCCAAACCCCCCCAAATTTCATCCCAGTGACCCTCCCAGTGCCCTCCCAGTACAAACCAGTACAAACCAGTATAAACCAGTAACCCACAATCCCAAATCAGTACAAACCAGTAACCCCAAATCCTTATTTCCCCCCATATTTCCCCCATTTTTCCCCATTTTCTCCCATTTTTAACCCTTTAACCCCCCCAAACTCCACCCCAGTGTCCCCCAACCCCCTCCCAACACCCTCCCAGTATAAACCAGTAACTCCCAGTCCCCTCCCAGTACAAACCAGTACAAACCAGTAACCCCAAATCCCCATTTTCCCCCATTTTTCCCGATTTTCCCCCATATTTTCCCATTTTTCTCCATTTTCTCCCATTTTTAACCCTTTAACTCCCTCCAACCCCCCCCAAATTTCCCCCCAGCACCCTCCCAGTCCAAACCAGTCCAAACCAGTAACCCCAAATCCCCATTTTCCCCCATTTTTCCCCATTTTTAACCCTTTTCTCCCATTTTTAACCCTTTATCTCCCTCCCAGTTGCTCCAAATCCCCCCAAATTTCACCCCAGCACCTTCCCAGTGCCCTCCCAGTACAAACCAGTATAAACCAGTACAAACCAGTAACCCCAAATCCCCATTTTCCCCCATATTTCCCCATTTTTCCCCATTTTTGCCCATTTTTAACCCTTTACTCCCATTTTTAACCCTTTAATCCCCCCCAAATTTCACCCCAGTGACCCTCACAACACCCTCCCAGTCCAAACCAGTATAAACCAGTATAAACCAGTAACCCCAAATCCCCATTTCCCCCCATTTCCCCCCATTTTCCCCCATTTTTCCCCATTTTCTCCCATTTTTAACCCTTTATCTCCCTCCCACTCCCTCCAAACCCCCCCAAATTCCACCCCAGTGACCCCCAACACCCTCCCAGTACAAACCAGTACAAACCAGTAACCCCAAATCCCCATTTCCCCCATTTTCTCCCATTTTCCCCATTTTTGCCCATTTTTCCCCATTTTCTCCCATTTTTAACCCTTTAACTCCCTCCAAACCCCCCCAAATTCCACCCCAGTGACCCCCAACACCCTCCCAGCACCCTCCCAGTCCCCTCCCAGTATAAACCAGTACAAACCAGTAACCCCAAATCCCCATTTTCCCCCATTTTTCCCGATTTTCCCCCATATTTCCCCATTTTTCCCCATTTTCTCCCATTTTTAACCCTTTAATCCCCCCAAATTCCACCCCAGTGACCCTCCCAACACCCTCCCAGTACAAACCAGTATAAACCAGTACCCTCCCAGTACAAACCAGTAACCCCTCAAACCCCTCCCAGTACAAACCAGTACAAACCAGTAACCCCAAATCCCCATTTTCCCCCATTTTCACCCATTTTCTCCCATTTTTAACCCTTTATCTCCCTCCCACTCACTTCAAACCCCCCCAAATTCCACCCCACCACCCTCCCAGTGCCCTCCCAGTACAAACCAGTACAAACCAGTATAAACCAGTACAAACCAGTAACCCCAAATCCCCATTTTCCCCCATTTTCCCCCATTTTCTCCCATTTTTAACCCTTTAACTCCCTCCCACTCCCTCCAAACCCCCCCAAATTTCACCCCAGCACCCCCCAACACCCTCCCAGTACAAACCAGTAACTCCCAGTCCCATCCCAGTACAAACCAGTATAAACCAGTAACCCCAAATCCCCATTTTCCCCCATTTTCTCCCATTTTTAACCCTTTAACTCCCTCCCAGCACCCCCAAACCCCCTCCCAGTTCATTCCCAGTACAAACCAGTAACCCCAAACCCCAAACCAGTACAAACCAGTACAAACCAGTATAGAAAAATCCCCATTTTTCCCCATTTTCTCCCATTTTTAACCCTTTAGCTCCCTCCCACTTCCTCCAACCGCCCCCAAATTTCACCCCAGCGCCCCCCAACCCCCTCCCAGTATAAACCAGTCCAACCCAGTATAACTCACGGCGGGCTCCAGCGTGGACCAGTACCAGAGGCGCTGGGCGTCGTCGCGCAGGTCGGGGCGGCTGCAGCTGGGGCAGCCCAGGTTGGCCACGCCCCTCTCGCGCAGCCCCACCGTGAAATGGAGCCGGAAGCACTCGGGGCACAGCGGGCACGAGCAGCCCGGCAGCCACTGCATCTGCAAAGGGAAACTGGTTTGGACTGGTTTATACTGGTTTGGAGTGGTTTGGACTGGTTTCATCCCGGTTTGATCCCGGTTCCATCCCAGTTCCATTGGGGTGAATGGTGGTGCTGCCCCCGGTGGTCGCTGAGGGAATTGCAGCCATTAAAACATCAAACCAGTACAAACCAGTACAAACCAGTAGCTCCCAGTTCATCCCAGTAAGCCCAAACCAGTACAAACCAGTAGCTCCCAATTCATGCCAGTAACCCCAAACCCACTCCCAGTTCATCCCAGTAGCTCCAAACCCACTCCCAGTACATCCCAGTAGCCCCACACCATTATAAACCAGTATGGGAGTGGTTTGGACTGGTTTGGACTGGTTTGGAGTGGTTTGGACTGGTTTGGACTGGTTTGATCCCAGTTCCATTGGGGTGAATGGTGGTGCTGCCCCCGGTGGTTGCTGAGGGAATTGCAACCATTGAAACACCAAACCAGTACAAACCAGTACAAACCAGTAGCTCCCAGTTCATCCTACTAGCCCCACACCATTATAAACCACTATGGGACTGGTTTGGACTGGTTTGGACTGGTTTGGACTGGTTTCACCTCGGTTTGATCCCAGTTCCATTGGGGTGAATGGTGCTGCTGCCCCCAGTGGTCACTGAGGGAATTGCAGGCATTAAAACACGGAACCAGTACAAACCAGTACAAACCAGTACAAACCAGTAGCTCCAAAGCCACTCCCAGTTCATCCCAGTAACCCCACACCAGTACAAACCAGTATGGGACTGGTTTGGACTGGTTTGGAGTGGTTTGGACTGGTTTGGAGTGGTTTGGACTGGTTTGGACTGCTTTGGAGTGGTTTGGACTGGTTTGGAGTGGTTTGGACTGGTTTGGATTGGTTTGGACTGGTTTGGACTGGTTTGGAGTGGTTTGGAGTGGTTTGGAGTGGTTTGGACTGGTTTGGAATGGTTTGGAGTGGTTTGGAGTGGTTTGGAGTGGTTTGGAGTGGTTTGGACTGGTTTGGAATGGTTTGGAGTGGTTTGGAGTGGTTTGATCCCAGTTCCATTGGGATTAATGGTGGTGCTGCCCCCGGTGGTCACTGAGGGAATTGCAGCCATTGAAACACCAAACCAGTACAAACCAGTACAAACCAGTAGCTCCAAACCCACTCCCAGTTCATCCCAGTAAGCCCCCAGTAAGTCCAAACCAGTCCAAACCAGTACAAACCAGTACAAACCAGTAAGCTCCCACCAATGGATTCCTATGGTGGTGCTGCCCCCAGTGGCCACTGATGGAATTGCAGCCATTGAAACACCAAACCAGTACAAACCAGTAGCTCCCAGTTCATCCCAGTAGCTCCAAACCCACTCCCAGTTCATCCCAGTAAGCCCCCAGTAGCCCCACACCAGTATGGGACTGGTTTGGACTGGTTTGGACTGGTTTGATTCCAGTTCAATCCCAGTTCCATTGGGGTGAATGGTGGTGCTGCCCCCAGTGGTCGTTGAGGGAATTACAGGCATTTAAATCCCAAACCAGTACAAACCAGTAGCTCCCAGTTCATCCCAGTAGCTCCAAACCCACTCCCAGTTCATCCCAGTAAGCCCCCAGTAGCCCCACACCAGTATGGGACTGGTTTGGACTGGTTTGGACTGGTTTGATTCCAGTTCAATCCCAGTTCCATTGGGGTGAATGGTGGTGCTGCCCCCAGTGGTCGTTGAGGGAATTACAGGCATTTAAATCCCAAACCAGTACAAACCAGTAGCTCCCAGTTCATCCCAGTAGCTCCAAACCCACTCCCACTTCATCCCACTAGCCCCACACCAGTATAAACCAGTATGGGACTGGTTTGGAGTGCTTTGGAGTGGTTTGGAGTGGTTTGGACTGGTTTGGAGTGGTTTGGATTGGTTTGGAGTGGTTTGGACTGGTTTGGACTGGTTTGGATTGGTTTGGAGTGGTTTGGACTTACTGGGGGCTTACTGGGATGAACTGGGAGTGGGTTTGGAGCTACTGGGATGAACTGGGAGCTACTGGTTTGTACTGGTTTGTACTGGTTTGGTGTTTCAATGGCTGCAATTCCATCAGTGACCACCGGGGGCAGCACCACCATTCACCCCAATGGAACCGGGATCGAACCGGGGTGAAACCAGTACAAACCAGTCCCATACTGGTCCTTACTGGTTTGTCCTGGTGTGGGGCTACTGGGGGCTTACTGGGATGAACTGGGAGTGGGTTTGGAGCTACTGGTTTGTACTGGTTTGTACTGGTTTGGTGTTTCAATGGCTGCAATTCCATCAGTGACCACCGGGGGCAGCACCACCATTCACCCCAATGGAACTGGGATCAAACTGGGATCAAACCAGTCCAAACCAGTCCCATACTGGTTTATACTGGTGTGGGGCTAGTAGGATGAACTGGGAGTGGGTTTGGAGCTACTGGAATGAACTGGGAGCTACTGGTTTGTACTGGTTCACCAAACCAGTACAAGCCAGTAAGCTCCCACCAATGGATTCCTATGGTGGTGCTGCCCCCAGTGGCCACTGATGGAATTGCAACCATTAAAACATCAAACCAGTACAAACCAGTAGCTCCAAACCCACTCCCAGTTCATCCCAGTAAGCCCCCAGTAGCCCTACACCAGTATGGGACTGGTTTGGACTGGTTTGGAGTGGTTTGGACTGGTTTGATCCCAGTTCCATTGGGGTGAATGGTGGTGCTGCCCCCGGTGGTCACCGAGGAAATTGCAACCATTAAAACACCACACCAGTACAAACCAGTACAAACCAGTACAAACCAGTTCATCCCAGTAAACCCCCAGTAGCCCCACACCAGTACAAACCAGTATGGGACTGGTTTGGACTGGTTTGGATTGGTTTGGACTGGTTTGGAGTGGTTTGGACTGGTTTGGAGTGGTTTGGATTGGTTTGGACTGGTTTGATCCCAGTTCCATTGGGATTAATGGTGGTGCTGCCCCCGGTGGTCACTGAGGGAATTGCAACCACTGAAACACCACACCAGTACAAACCAGTACAAACCAGTACAAACCAGTAGGCCCCCAGTAAGTCCAAACCAGTACAAACCAGTTTTCACCTCATTTCCCCCATATTTCCCCCATTTTTCACCCAATTTTCACCGTTTTTCCCCATTTTCCCCCCTCCCAGTCCCTCCCAGTCCCCTCCCAGTCCAAACCAGTATAACCCAGCACTCCCCATTCCCAATTTTTCCCCATTTTTTCACCATTTCCCCCCCATTTTTTCCCTCATTTTTTCTCTTTCTTTCCCCATTTTTTCCCATTTTTTCACCATTTTTTCACCATTTTTTCCCTGTTTTTTTCACCATTTTTCCCCATTTTTCCACCATTTTTCAACAATTTTCCCTCATTTTTTCTCTTATTTTTCCCCATTTTTTCCCCATTTCCCCCCCCCCCATTTTTTCATTGTTTTCCCCCCATTTTTCCCCATTTTTCCCCGATTTTTTCATTGTTTTTTCACCATTTTTTCACCATTTTTTCCCCATTTTTCCCCATTTTTTCCCATTTTTTCACCATATTTTTCACCATTTTCCCCCATTTTTTCCCCCATTTTTTCCCCTAATTTTTTCCTTTTCTTTCCCCATTTTTCACCATTTTCCCCCATTTTTTCCCGATTTTTTCATTGTTTTTTCCCCATTTTTAAACCATTTTTTCCCGTTTTTTCCCAATTTTACCACATTTTTCCCCATTTTCCCCCCATTTTTCCCCTCATTTTTTCCCTTTCTTTCCCCATCCATTTTCCCCCATTTTTCCTCATTTTTTCCCCATTTTTTCATTGTTTTTTCCCCATTTTTTTCCTGATTTTTTCATTGTTTTTTCCCCATTTTTTAACCATTTTTTCCCCTGTTTTTTCCCAATTTTACCCCATTTTTCCCCATTTTTTCCCCATTTTTCCCCATTTTTTCCCATTTTTTCACAATTTTTTCACCATTTTTCCCCATTTTTCCCCCATTTTTTCCCTCATTTTTTCCTTTTCTTTCCCCATTTTTCCCCAATTTTTTCCCAATTTTCCCCCATTTTTTCACCATTTTTTCCCCATTTTTTAACCATTTTTTCCCCTGTTTTTTCCCAATTTTACCCCATTTTTCCCCTTCTTTTTTACCATTTTTCTCCATTTTTTCCCCATTTTTTCATTTTTTTCCCCATTTTTCCCCCATTTTTTCTCTCATTATTTCCCTTTCTTTCCCCATTTTTCCCATTTTTTCCCGATTTTTTCATTGTTTCTTCCCCATTTTTTCCCCATTTTTTCTCTCATTTTTTCCCTTTCTTTCCCCATTTTTCACCATTTTTTCCCAATTTTTTCACCATATTTTCCACCATTTTTCCCCATTTTTTCCCCCCATTTTTCCCTCATTTTTTCTCTTTCTTTCCCCATTTTTTCCCATTTTTTCACCATTTTTTCACCCTTTTTTCATTGTTTTTTCACCCTTTTTTCATTGTTTTTTCCCATTTTTTTCCCATTTTTTCTCCATTTTTTCACGATATTTTCCTAGTTTTTTCCCCATTTGTTCACCATTTTTTCACCATTTTCTCCCTGTTTTTTTTCCCATTTTTCACCATTTTTTCCCAATTTTCTTCCCATTTTTTCCCTTTCTTTCCCCATCCATTTTCCCCCATTTTTCCTCATTTTTTCCCTCATTTTTTCATTGTTTTTTCACTATTTTTTCCCTCATTTTTCCCTTTATTTCCCCATCCATTTTTCACCATTTTTTCCTCATTTTTCCCCATTTTTTCATTGTTTTTCCCCCATTTTTTCCCCCATTTTTCCCATTTTTCTCACTCACCCGCTGCCGGGGCAGCCCCCAGCCGCAGACGGCGCACTCGCAGCGCAGGCGCCTGCGCAGGGCAGCCCTGTCCGGGCAGGACCCCACGGCCTCCCCCAGTTCCACCCGTGAGGGCTCCTTGTGCCGTCCCAGTTCATCCCAGTTCATCCCAGTACAAACCAGTGACCCCAGAGCCCCGCTCTGAACCCTTTCTTTCCCGGATTTCCCTCATTTTAAACCTTTTTCCATTTTTTTCCCATTTTCCCCCATTTTTTCACCATATTTTCCACCATTTTTCCCCATTTTTTCCCCCATTTTTTCTCTCATTTTTTCCCTTTACTTCCCCATTTTTCACCATTTTTTTCTCCATTTTCCCAATTTTTTCATTGTTTTTTCCCTACTTTTTCCCCATTTTTTCCCCGATTTTTTCATTGTTTTTTCCCCATTTTTCCACCATTTTTTCAACCATTTTCCCTCATTTTTTCTCTTATTTTTCCCCATTTTTTTCCCCATTTTTTTATTGTTTTTCCCCCATTTTTCCCCATTTTTCCCCGATTTTTTCATTGTTTTTTCCCCATTTTTTCCCCATTTTTTCTCTCATTTTTCCCTTTTTTTCCCCATTTTTCCCATTTTTTCCCCGATTTTTTCATTGTTTTTTCCCCATTTTTTCTTTCATTATTTCCCTTTGCTTCGCCGTTTTCCACCATTTTTTCCTGATTTTTTCATTGTTTTTTCCCATTTTTCCCCATTTTTTCCCTCATTTTTTCCCATTTTTTCCCTCATTTTTTCCCTGTTTTTTTCCCCATTTTTCCATTGTTTTTCCCCCATTTTTTCCCTCATTTTTTCCTTTTATTTCCCCATCCATTTTTCCCCATTTTACCCAATTTTTCCCCATTTTTTCCCTCATTTTTTTTCTTTCTTTCCCCATTTTTTCATTGTTTTTCCCCATTTTTCTCACTCACCCGCTGGCGGGGCAGCCCCCAGCCGCAGACGGCGCACTCGCAGCGCAGGCGCCTGCGCAGGGCAGCCCTGTCCGGGCAGGCCCCCACGGCCTCCACCAGTTCCCCCAGTAAGGGCTCCGTACTGGGAGCGCCCAGCAGCGCCAGCCCCAGCTCCCGGCCCAGCCCGGCCACCAGCGACGCCCGGCCCCAGCTCGCCACCGGCAGCGTGGCCAGGATCTGCCGCACCAGGGCCTGCAACGGGGGAGAAACCAGTGAGGACCAGTAAAAACCAGTATAAACCAGTATAAACCAGTAGGAAAATAAATGGAACCAGTAAGGAAATAGATGAAACCAGTATAAACTAGTAAGCCCAAATCCCCATCCCAGTTCATCCCAGTAACCCCAAATGTACTCCAAGTTCATCCCAGTTCATCCCAGTTCATCCCAGTTCATCCCAGTAACCATACCAGTATAAACCAGTACAAACCAGTAAGGAAATACATGAAACCAGTAAGGAAATACACGAAACCAGTATGGACCACTAAGTCCAAATGCACTCCCAGTTACCCCAAATCCACTCCCAGTTCATCCCAGTAAGCCCAAATGTGCTCCCAGTTCATCCCAGTTCATCCCAGTAACCATACCAGTATAAACCAGTATAAACCAGTATAAACCAGTATAAACCAGTATGGGAATAAATGAAACCAGTAAGGAAATAGATGAAACCAGTATGGACCAGTAACCCCAAACTGGTTCCCAGTAACCCGAAATTGACTCCCAGTTCATCCCAGTTCATCCCAATTCATCCCAGTAACCATACCAGTATAAACCAGTAAGAACCAGTAAAAACCAATACAAATCAGTATAAACCAGTATGGGAATGAATGAAACCAGTATGGACCAGTAAGCCCAAAACCCCATCCCAGTTCATCCCAGTATCTCCAGATCCACTCCCAGTTCATCCCAGTAACCCCAAATGCGCTCCCAGTTCATCCCAGGAACCATCCCAGTATAAACCAGTATAAACCAGTACAAACCAGTACAAACCAGTAAGAAAATAAATGGAACCAGTAAGGAAAAACAAAAAACCAGTATGGACCAGTAACCCCAAACTGACTCCCAGTAACCCCAAACTGGTTCCCAGTAACCCCAAATCCACTCCCAGTTCATCCCAGTAACCATACCAGTATAAACCAGTAAAAACCATTAAGAAAATAAAGGGAACCAGTAAGGAAATACACGAAACCAGTATGGACCACTAAGTCCAAATGCACTCCCAGTTACCCCAAATCCGCTCCCAGTTCATCCCAGTAAGCCCAAATGTGCTCCCAGTTCATCCCAGTTCATCTCAGTAACCATACCAGTATAAACCAGTACAAACCAGTACAAACCAGTATGGAAATAAATGGAACCAGTAAGGAAATAGATGAAACCAGTATAAACCAGTAAGCCCAAATCCCCATCCCAGTAACCCCAAATTGCCTCCCAGTTCATCCCAGTTCATCCCAGTAACCATACCAGTATAAACCAGTAAAAACCAGTATGGAAATAAATGAAAACTGTAAGGAAAAACACAAAACCAGAATAAACCAGTAAGCCCAAATTCAGTCCCAGTAACCCCAAATTGGCTCCCAGTTCATCCCAGTTCATCCCAGTTCATCCCAGTTCATCCCAGTAACCGTACCAGTATAAACCAGTATGGGAATAAATGAAACCAGTAAGGAAATAGATGAAACCAGTATGGACCAGTAAGCCCAAATTGAGTCCCACTAAGTGCAAATCCACTCCCAGTAACCCCAAATCCACTCCCAGTTCATCCCAGGGACCATCCCAGTAAAAACCAGTACAAACCAGTATAAACCAGTATGGAAATAAATGGAACCAGTAAGGAAAAACAAAAAACCAGTATAAACCAGTAAGCCCAAATTGAGTCCCAGTAACCCCAAATTGGCTCCCAGTTCATCCCAGTTCATCCCAGTAACCATACCAGTATAAACCAGTATAAACCAGTATAAACCAGTAAGAAAATAAATGGAACCAGTAAGGAAATAGATGAAACCAGTATGGACCAGTAAGCCCAAATCCCCATCCCAGTTCATCCCAGTAAGCCCAAATGCGCTCCCAGTTCATCCCAGTTCATCCCAGTTCATCCCAGTAACCATACCAGTAAAAACCAGTATAAACCAGTAAAAACCAGTAAGAAAATAAATGGAACCAGTAAGGAAATTGATGAAACCAGTATAAACCAGTAAGCCCAAACCCCCATCCCAGTAACCCGAAATCTACTCCCAGTTCATCCCAGTTCATCCCACTAACGGTACCAGTATAAACCAGTACAAACCAGTATAAACCACTAAGGAAAATAATGAAACCAGTAAGGAGAAACACAAAACCAGTATAAACCAGCAAGGCCAAATGCCCTCCCAGTACAAACCAGTAACACCAGACCCCATCCCAGTTCATTCCCAGTACAAACCAGTAACCCCAAACCCAATCCCAGTCCATCCCAGTTCATCCCAGTTCATCCCAGTAACCTCAAATCCCCTCCCAGTTTGATCCCAGTCCATCCCAGTATAAACCAGTGACCCCCAAACCCAATCCCAGTTCATCCCAGTATGGCCCAGTTTGATCCCAGTCCCCTCCCAGTTCATTCCCAGTACAAACCAGTAACCCCAAACCCCAAATCAGTACAAACCAGTACAAACCAGTATAAACCAGTATAGAAAAATCCCCATTTTCCCCCATTTTTAACCCTTTAACCCCCTCCCAGTACCCCCAAACCTCCTCCCAGTTCATTCCCAGTACAAACCAGTAACCCCGAACCCCTTCCCAGTACAAACCAGTAACCCCAGACCCCTCCCAGTACAAACCAGTAACCCCAGACCCCTCCCAGTACAAACCAGTAACCCCAGACCCCTCCCAGTACAAACCAGTAACCCCAGAGCCCAAACCAGTACAAACCAGTAACCTGAAACGCCTTCCCAGTACAAACCAGTGACCCCCAAACCCAATCCCAGTTCATCCCAGTATGGCCCAGTGTGATCCCAGTCCCTCCCAGTCCCTCCCAGTACAAACCAGTACAAACCAGTGACCCCAAACCCCATCCCAGTACAAACCAGTAACCCCAAACCCGATCCCAGTTCATTCCCAGTACAAACCAGTGACCCCAGAGCCCAAACCAGTACAAACCAGTACAAACCAGTATAGAAAAATCCCCATTTTTCCCCATTTTCCCCCATTTTTAACCCTTTAATCCCCTCCCAGTAACCCCAAACCCCATCCCAGTCCCTTCCCAGTACAAACCAGTAACCCCACCCCCGCTCCCAGTCCCCTCCCAGTAAAAACCAGTGATCCCCAAACCCAATCCCAGTTCATCCCAGTATGGCCCAGTTTGATCCCAGTCCCTCCCAGTTCATTCCCAGTACAAACCAGTGACCCCAAACTCCCTTCCAGTACAAACCAGTACAAACCAGTAACCCCAAACCCCAATCCCAGTACAAACCAGTGACCCCAAACCCAATCCCAGTTCATTCCCAGTACAAACCAGTAACCCCAAACACCAAACCAGTACAAACCAGTAACCCCAAACCCCATCCCAGTACAAACCAGTAACCCCAAACCCCATCCCAGTTCATCCCAGTATGGCCCAGCTTGATCCCAGTCCCTCCCAGTTCATTCCCAGTACAAACCAGTAACCCCAGACCCCCTCCCAGTATAAACCAGTGACCCCAAATATCCTCCCAGTACAAACCAGTAACCTGAAACACCTTCCCAGTACAAACCAGTACAAACCAGTAACCCCAGAGCCCTCCCAGTACAAACCAGTACAAACCAGTAACCCCAAACCCAATCCCAGTTTGTTCCCAGTCCCCTCCCAGTTCATTCCCAGTACAAACCAGTAACCCCAGAGCCCCTCGCAGTACAAACCAGTACAAACCAGTAACCCCAAACCCCGTCCCAGTTCATTCCCAGTTCATCCCAGTAACCCCACCCCCGCTCCCAGTCCCCTCCCAGTACAAACCAGTAACCCCAAACCCCTCCCAGTTCATTCCCAGTACAAACCAGTAACACCAGACCCCATCCCAGTACAAACCAGTACAAACCAGTACAAACCAGTAACCCCACCCCCACTCCCAGTCCCCTCCCAGTACAAACCAGTACAAACCAGTAACCCCAAACCCCTCCCAGTCCCTCCCAGTCTCACCTGCTGGTCGGGCTGGTTGAAGTCCAGGCCGGGCTCCGCCCCCTGCTGATGACGTAAGCGGAAGGGGCGGAGCCGGCGCCGCTGCAGCTCCGTCAGCGCCTCCCATTGGCTGCCCCGGCACCGCCCCAGCTCCGCCCCCGAGGGGGCGGGGTCAGGGAAACCCAGCGTGGCCAGGAGGCGGAGCTAAAGGGGACAGACCAGTATGGACCAGTATAAACCAGTATGGACCAGTATAAACCAGTATGGACCAGTATGGACCGGTATGGACCACTATGAACTGGTACCAACCAGTATAAACCAGTACGGACCAGTATGGACCAGTATGGACCGGTATGGACCAGTATGGAGCAGTATGGACCAGTACAGACCAGTATAAACCAGTAAGAACCAGTATAAACCAGTACGGACCAGTACGGACCAGTATGGACCAGTACGGACCAGTATGGACCAGTACGGACCAGTACAAACCAGTATAAACCAGTATAAACCAGTATAATCCAGTACGGACCAGTAAGGACCAGTATGGACCAGTATAAACCAGTATGGACCAGTATAAACCAGTGCGGACCAGTACGGACCAGTATGGACCAGTATGGACCAGTATGCACCAGTATAAACCAGTATAAACCAGTACGGACCAGTATAAACCAGTAAGGTCCAGTAAGGACCAGTATAAACCAGTATAAACCAGTATGGACCAGTATGCACCAGTATGGACCAGTACGGACCAGTATAAACCAGTATAAACCAGTATGGACCAGTACGGACCAGTATGGACCAGTATAAACCGGTATAAACCAGTATGGACCAGTATGGACCAGTATGGACCAGTATGGACCGGTACGGACCAGTATGGACCAGTATGGACCAGTATGGACCAGTATAAACCAGTACGGACCAGTATGGACCAGTATAAACCAGTATAAACCAGTATGGACCAGTATGGATCAGTATAAACCAGTATAAACCAGTATAAACCAGTATGGACCGGTACAAACCAGTACAAACCAGTATGGACCAGTATGTACCGGTATGGACCAGTATGGACCAGTATGGACCAGTATAAACCAGTATGCACTGGTACAAACCAGTATAAACCAGTAAGAACCAGTATAAACCAGTATGGACCGGTAGAAACCAGTATAAACCAGTACAAACCAGTATAAACCAGTACAGACCAGTATGGACCAGTATGGACCAGTATAAACCATTACAAACCAGTATGGACCAGTATGGACCAGTAAGGACCAGTATGGACCAGTATGGACCAGTACAAACCAGTACGGACCAGTATGGACCAGTATAAACCAGTATGGACCAGTATGGACCAGTACGGACCAGTATGGACCAGTATGGACCAGTATGGACCAGTACGGACCAGTATGGACCAGTATGGACCAGTATGGACCGGTATAAACCAGTATGGACCAGTATGGACCAGTGTGGACCAGTACGGACCAGTATGGACCAGTATGGACCAGTATGGACCAGTATGAACCAGTACAAACCAGTATAAACCAGTAAGAACCAGTATAAACCAGTGTAAACCAGTAAGAACCAGTATGGACCAGTATGGACCAGTATAAACCAGTATGGAGCAGTATAAACCAGTATAAACCAGTATAAACCAGTAAGAACCAGTATAAACCAGTACGGACCAGTACGGACCAGTATAAACCAGTACAAACCGGTATAAACCAGTATGGACCGGTACAAACCAGTATAAACCAGTGTGAACCAGTATGGACCAGTATGGACCAGTATGGACCAGTTTAGACCAGTATAAACCAGTATATTTTCCCCACTCTTTAAGCCCCACCCCCAAATTTTAAGCCCCGCCCCCAATTTTGCCCCACTCTTCAAGCCCCGCCCCCAAATTTTAAGCCCCGCCCCTTTTTTGCCCCACTCTTTAAGCCCCGCCCCTAAATTTTAAGCCCCGCCCCCATTTTGGTGCCCCACTCTTTAAGCCCCGCCCCCAATTTTTAGGCCCCGCCCATTTTTGCCCCACTCTTTAAGCCCCGCCCCCATTTTTGTGCCCCACTCTTTAAGCCCCGCCCCCAAATTTTAAGCCCCGCCCCCATTTCTTGCCCCACTCTTTAAGCCCCGCCCCCAAATTTTAGGCCCCGCCCCCATTTCCCCCACTCTTTAAGCCCCGCCCCCAAATTTTAAGCCCCGCCCCATTTTTCCCACTCTTTAAGCCCCGCCCCCAAATTTTAAACCCCGCCCCCAAATTTAAACCCCGCCCCCATTTTTTGCCCCACTCTTTAAGCCCCGCCCTCATTTTGTGCCCCACTCTTTAAGCCCCGCCCCAAATTTTAAGCCCCGCCCCTTTCCCCCCACTCTTTAAGCCCCGCCCCCAAATCTTAAGCCCCGCCCCCATTTTTTCCCCACTCTTTAAGCCCCGCCCCCATTTTTCCCACTCTTTAAGCCCCGCCCCCAAAACTTTAAGCCCGCCCCCATTTTTGCCACACCCTTTAAGCCCCGCCCCCAAATTTTAAGCCCCGCCCCCATTTTTCCTTCACTTTTTAAGCCCCGCCCCATTTTTGCCCCACTCTTTAGGCCCCGCCCCCAAATTTTACGCCCCGCCCCATTTTTGTGCCCCACTCTTTAAGCCCCGCCCCCAAATTTTAAGCCACGCCCCCAAATTTTAAGCCCCACACCATTTTTGCCCCACTCTTTAAGCCCCGCCCCCAATTTTTAAGCCCCGCCCCCATTTTTGCCCCACTCTTTAAGCCCCGCCCCCAAATTTTAAGCCCCGCCCCATTTTTGCCATACTCTTTAAGCCCCGCCCCCATTTTTGCCCCACTCTTTAGGCCCCGCCCCCAATTTTAGGCCCCTCCCCCTTTTTGCCCCACTCTCTAAGCCCCGCCCCCAAATTTTAAGCCCCGCCCCCATTTTTGCCCCACTCTTTAAGCCCCGCCCCCAATTTTTAGGCCCCGCCCCTTTTTGCTTCACTCTTTAAGCCCCGCCCCCATTTTTGCCCCACTCTTTAAGCCCCGCCCCCAAATTTTAAGCCCCTCCCCCTTTTTGCCCCACTCTCTAAGCCCCGCCCCCAAATTTTAAGCCCCGCCCCCATTTTTCCCCCACTCTTTAAGCCCCGCCCCCATTTCCCCCCACTCTTTAAGCCCCGCCCCCAAATTTTAAGCCCCGCCCCCCATTTCCCCCCACTCTTTAAGCCCCGCCCCATAATTTTAAGCCCCGCCCCCATTTTCCCCCCACTCTTTAAGCCCCGCCCCCCAATTTTAAGCCCCGCCCCATTTTTGCCCCACTCTTTAAGCCCCGCCCCCAAATTTTAAGCCCCGCCCCAATTTTCTGCCCCACTCTTTAAGCCCCGCCCCCTCTTTACCCCACTCCTTACGCCCCGCCCCCAAATTTTAAGCCCCGCCCCCATTTCCCCCACTCTTTAAGCCCCGCCCCCAAATTTTAAGCCCCGCCCCATCCCCCCACTCTTTAAGCCCCGCCCCCAAATTTTAAGCCCCGCCCCATTTTCGCCCTACTCTTTAAGCCCCGCCCCTATTTTTGCCCCACTCTTTAAGCCCCGCCCCCAAATTTTAAGCCCCGCCCCATTTTTGCCCCACTCTTTAAGCCCCACCCCCAAATTTTTAGCCCCGCCCCCATTTTTCCCCACTTTTTAAGCCCCGCCCCCAAATTTTAAGCCCCGCCCCCAAATTTTAAGCCCCGCCCCCAAATTTTAAGCCCCGCCCCCATTCTTTGCACCACTCTTTAAGCCCCGCCCCCATTTCCCCCCCACTCTTTAAGCTCCGCCCCCAAACTTTAAGCCCCGCCCCATTTTGCCATACTCTTTAAGCCCCGCCCCCAAATTTTAAGCCCCGCCCCCTTTCCCCCGCTCGTTAAGCCCCGCCCCCACTCTTTAAGCCCCGCCCCCATTTTTCTTTAAGCCCCGCCCCCCTCACCTGCTGCTTCCTCCGGCCAATCAGAACGCGCCGCGCCCGCTCCGGCTGCCCCTCCCCCTCCAGCCACGCCCAGGCGGCTTCGGCCAATGAGAACGGCCCGAGGGAGGCCACGCCCCCTTTTTCCTCAGGCCCCGCCCCCAGCAGGGCCTTGAGGGCCCCCCCGAGGCGGCTCCGGAAGTGCCGGATTTGGGATTCCGGGCCGGGGGCGGGGCCGGAAGCTTCCGGAAGGGTTGAAAAGGGGGCGGGGCCGAGAGATTCCGGAGGGAGGCCCTGGGACTCGGCGACCTGAGGGAAAATAAACAAAAAATTCAAAAAAAAATTAAAATTTTTGTCAAAAACTTGACGCAGAAATCTCAAAATTTCAAAAATTTCTCAAATTTATCAGAACTTTTTCACAAAAATCCTGAATTTCTAAAAATTTTCACGGAAATCAACAAAATCGGCGGCCTGGAGAAAAAAAAAAGAGAAAAAACAAAAAAAAAAATTAAAAAATTTCAAACAAAATTTGTTAAAAACTTAAAAAAAAAATCTCAAAATTTCAAAAATTTCTCAAATTTATAAGAACTGGAAAAAAAAAGAGAATAACAAAAAAAAATTTTAAAAATTTCAAACAAAATTTGTCAAAACCTTAAAAAAAAAATCTCAACATTTCAAAAATTTCTCAAATTTATCAGAACTGGAGAAAAAAAAGAGAAAAAACAAAAAAAATTTAAAAATTTCAAACAAAATTTGTTAAAAAGTTAAAAAAATCTCAACATTCCAAAAATTTCTCAAATTTATCAGAACTGGAGAAAAAAAGAGAAAAAACAAAAAAATAAATTTTAATAATTTCAAACAAAATTTGTCAAAAACTTTAAAAAAAAAATCTCAAAATTTCAAAAATCTGTCAAATTTATCAGATCAGAACTGGAGGAAAAAAAAAGAGAAAAAACAAAAAAAAAATTAAAAATTTCAAACAAAATTTGTCAAAAGCTTTAAAGAAAATCTCAAAATTTCAAAAATTTCTCAAATTTATCAGAACTGGAGAAAAAAAAGAAAAAACAAAAAAAAAATTTAAAAATTTCAAACAAAATTTGTCAAAGAGTTTAAAAAAAATCTCCAAATTTCAAAAATTTCTCAAATTTATCAGAACTAGAGAAAAAAAAGAGAAAAAACAAAAAAAAATTTAAAAATTTCAAACAACATTTGTCAAAAACTTAAAAAAAATTTCAACATTTCAAAAATTTCTCAAGTTTACCAGAACTGGAGAAAAAAAAAAGGGGAAAAAACAAAAAAAATTTTGAAAATTTCAAAATTTGTCAAAAACTTTAAAAAAATCTCAAAATTTCAAAAATTTCTCAAATTTATCAGAACTGGAGAAAAAAAAAAGAGAAAAAACAAAAAAAAATTTTAAAAGTTTCAGACAAAATTTGTCAAAAATTTTAAGAAAAAAATCTCAACATTTCAAAAATTTGTCAAATTTATCAGAACTGGAGAAAAAAAAGAGAAAAAAAAAAAATTTTAAAAATTTCATACAAAATTTGTCAAAGACTTGAAAAAAAATCTCAAAATTTCAAAAATTTCTCAAATTTATCAGACCTGGAGAAAAAAAAAAAAAAGACAAAAAAAATTTTAAAAATTTCAAACAAAATTTGTCAAAGACTTTAAAGAAACCTCAAAATTTCAAAAATTTCTCAAATTTATCAGAACTGGAGAAAAAAAAAGAGAAAAAACAAAAAAATTTAAAAATTTCAAACAAAATTGGTCAAAGACTTTAAAGAAAAATCTCAAAATTTCAAAAATTTCTCAAGTTTATGAAATTTTTTTTCAAAAAAATCCTGATTTTGTCAAAATTTTTGCCAAAATTGTCAATTTTGTCAAAATTGTTTTCAAAAAATTCTGTAATTTAGCAAATTTTTCACAAAAAAATTGAAATTTAATAAAATTCCCACAGAAATCACCGATCTCCAAATTCATCGATTTTTTCCCAATTTCCCAAATTCCCAACAATTTCAACAAAATTCCCAAATTTTTCATCAATTTTTCTCTACAACTTCTGAATTAACTTAAATTTCACCGAAAAATCCCCAACTTTTAGGAAATTTTTCTTGAATTTTTTATTTTTGTAAAATTTCTTGAAATTCTTTCCTAAATCACCCAAATTCCTCCCAAAATCTTCTGAAACTCCTTCAAAAATTCCTCAAAATTTCCCAAAATTTCCGACATTTTCCCCGAATTCTGATGTTTTATATAAATAAAAATACAAAATATAAAATATAAATATAAAATATAAATACAAATACAAATATAAATATAAATTATGACCCAAATTTTATGCAAAATCATCCCGCAATTACAAATATTCTTAAAAATCTCAAAAATTTACGAAAATATCCAAAATTTTCCGTCAAACCTCCCCAGATTTGTCCAAAATTCCACAAAAATTTCCTTAAAATCCTTGAAATTTACCCTTAAATTCCTTTAAAATCACAATTTTTTAAAAAATCTCAAATTTGCATCACAAATTTTAAAAAATCCATCAAAATCTCAAATTTTTTCCCCAAAATCCCCCAAATTTCCCATGAAATTTCCTGAAATCCCTCCAGAGATTCCCAAAAATTCCCAAAATCTCCAACATTTTCCCCAAATTCCCATATTTTACATAAACCTAAAATATGACCCAAATTTGACCCAAAATCATCCAAAAATTAGAAATATTTTAAAATTTCTCCAAAGTTTCCAAAAAAGCTGAAACTTTCCTTAAAACCTCCCCAAATTTGCCCAAAATTCCACAAAAATTTCCTGAAAATCTTTGAAATTTGCCCTTAAATTCCTTTAAATTCACAATTTTTTAAAAAATCTCAAATTTGCATTGCAAATTTTAAAAAATCCATTAAAATCTCAATTTTTTTTTCCCAAAATCCCCAAAATTTCCCACAAAATCCCTCCAGAAATTCCCCACAAAATTCCCAAATTTCGCCCTCAAATTTCATCGGAAAAACAAAAAATTCCCCACAAAATTCTCCCGAACGGTGGCAAAATTTCAAATTTTCAAATTTTCCCCCAAATTTTTAAATTTTTCCCCAAAATTTTTAAATTTTTCCCCAAAATTTTTCAAATTTTCCCCAAAATTTTTAAATTTTTCCCCAAAATTTTTCAATTTTTCCCCAAAATTTCCGCCCTCTCACCCTGACGAGCTCCACCAGGCGCCGCCCGTCTTCCAGAAGCTTCCGCTGCCGCAAAGCATCGCGGGAAGGGGCGGGGCCACCCCCGGAAGTGACCTCAGCACACCCGGAAGTGCCACTTCCGCCATTGGCCGCCGCATTCCCAACACCGGAAGTGGAATTTTCGCCACCGGAAGTGGCATTTCCGCTACCGGAAGTAGCATTTCCGCTACCGGAAGTGGCATTTCCGCCACCGGAAGTGGCTTTGTTATCAGCGGAAGTGGGTTGGGCGAGGCCGGAAGTCACATTTTCAACACCGGAAGTTGATTGGCCGATCCCGGAAGTGCCGTCAGAAAACCCGGAAGTGACACCCCCCACACCGGAAGAGGCGGGGTCACACCCGGAAGTTGTCGTGCCAACACCGGAAGTCGATGTGGTCCCACCGGAAGAGGCGGGGCCAGACCCGGAAGTGTCAGATCCAAACCCGGAAGTGGCAGAAACAATGCCGGATGTGGGCGGGGTTATCCCGGAAGTGACGTCAGCCAAGGGGGCGTGGTCAGCGCCGCAGATTTCGCAGTTGGGGGCGTGGCCTCGGTTCAGGAAGGTGCAGCGGGGGCAGGGCCAGGGCACGGAGGGGGCGGGGCTTGGCTGCGGAGAAAAAATTCACAATTTTAACTCAAAATTCACAAATTTTACTCAAAATTCACCATTTTTACCCAAAATTCACCATTTTTACCCAAAATTCACAATTTTTCCCCAAAATTCACAATTTTTTACCCATAATTCAACATTTTTTACCCAAAATTCACAATTTTTACCTAAAATCCAGCATTTTTACCCAAAAATTCACCATTTTTTACCCAAAATTCACCTTTTTTACCCAAAATTCACAAATTTTTACCCAAAATTCAGCATTTTTACCCAAAATTCACTATTTTTTAACCAAAAATTCACCATTTTTAAACAAAAAATTTACCATTTTTACCCAAAATTCCCAATTTTTACCCAAAATTCACAATTTTTACCTAAAATCCACCATTTTTACCCAAAAATTCACAATTTTTACCCAAAATCCACAATTTTTACCTAAAATCCACCATTTTTACCCAAAATTCACAATTTTTACCTAAAATCCACCATTTTTACCCAAAAATTCACAATTTTTACCCAAAATTCACCATTTTTTACCCAAAATTCACAATTTTTACCCAAAATTCACCATATTTTACCCAAAATTCCCAATTTTTACCCAAAATTCACCATTTATACCAAAAATTTACCATTTTTACCCAAAATTCCCAATTTTTTACCCAAAATTCACCAATTTTTTGCCCAAAATTCACAATTTTTACCCAAAATTCACCATTTTTCCCCAAAATCCACCATTTTTCCCCAAAATTCAACATTTTCCCCCCAAAATTCCCAAATTTTTACAAAAAATTCACAATTTTTACCTAAAATTCACCATGTTTTCCCCAGAACTCACAATTTTTACCCAAAATCCACCATTTTACCCAAAATTCACCATTTTTTCCTCAAAATTCACAAATTTTTACCCATAATTCACAATTTTTACCTAAAATCCACCATTTTTACCCAGAAATTCACAATTTTTTACCCAAAATTCACCATTTTTTAACCAAAAATTCACCATTTTTAACCAAAAATTTACCATTTTTCCCCAAAATTCCCAATTTTTACCCAAAATTCCCAAATTTTTACCCAAAATTCACCTTTTTAACCCAAAATTCACCATTTTTACCCCAAAATTCACCATTTTTTACCCAAAATTCACAATTTTTACCTAAAATCTACCATTTTTACCCAAAAATTCACAATTTTTACCCAGAATTCACGATTTTTACTCAAAATTCACAAACTTTTTGCCCAAAATTCACCATTTTTTCCCCAGAATTCACCATGTTTTCCACAAAATTCACAATTTTTACCCCAAATTCCCAAATTTTTAGCCAAAATTCACAATTTTTACCCAAAATTCACCATGTTTTCCCCAAAATTCCCAATTTTTACCCAAAATTCACAATTTTTACCTAAATTCCACCATTTTTACCCAAAAATTCACAAATTTTAACCCAAAATTCACCATTTTTACCCCAAAATTCACCATTTATACCAAAAAGTTACCATTTTTACCCAAAATTCACAATTTTTACCTAAAATTCACCATTTTTACCTAAAATTCACCATTTTTACCTAAAATTCACAATGTTTTCCCCAAAATTCCCAATTTTTTACCCAAAATTCACAATTTTTCCCTCAAAATTCCCAAATTTTTACCCAAAATTCACCACTTTTCCCCAAAATTCACTAATTTTTACCCATAATTCACCATTTTTTACCCAAAAGTCACCATTTTTACCCCAAATTCACCATTTTTTAACCAAAAATTTAACACTTTTTAACCAAAAATTTACCATTTTTCCCCCAGCATTCCCAAATTTTTACCCCAAAATTCACCATTTTTCCCCAAAATTCAAAAATTTTTCCAAAAATTCACCATTTTTACTAAAAATTCACCATGTTTTCCCCAAAATTCACCATTTATACCAAAAATTTGCCATTTTTTAACCAAAAATTTACCATTTTTTCCCAAAATTCACCATTTTTCCCCAAGATTCCCAATTTTTACCCAAAAATTCACAATTTTTTACCAAAAATTCACAATTTTTACCCAAAATTCACCATTTTTTAACCAAAAATTCACCATTTTTTAACCAAAAATTTACCATTTTTCCCCAAAATTCACAAATTTTTACCCATAATTCACCATTTTTTCCCCAAAATTCACCATTGTTACCCTAAAATTCACCATTTATACTAAAAATTTACCATTTTTACCCAAAATTCACAAAATTTTCCCCAAAATTCACCATTTTAAACCCAAAATTCACAATTTTTACCCATAATTCACCATTTTTACCCAAAATTCACAATTTTTCCCCAAAATTCACAATTTTTAACCCAAAATTCACCATTTTTACCTAAAATTCACCATTTATACCAAAATTTTTCCATTTTTACCCAAAATTCACCATTTTTTACCCAAAATTCACAAATTTTTACCCATAATTCACCATTTTTTACCCAAAATTCACCACTTTTACCCAGAAATTCACAATTTTTACCCAAAATTCACCATTTTTTACCCAAAATTCACCATGTTTTCCCCAAAATTCACAATTTTTTACCCAAAATTCACCATGTTTTCCCCAAAATTCACAATTTTAACCCAAAATTCACATTTTTTACTCAAAATTTACAATTTTTACTCAAAATTCACCAATTTTTCGCCCAAAATTCACCCTTTTTTACCCAAAAAAATCACCATTTTTATCCAAAATTCACCTTTTTACCCCAAATTCACAATTTTTCCCCAAAATTCACCATTTTTTACCCAAAATTCACAATTTTTACCTAAAATCCACCATTTTTACACAAAATTCACCATTTTTTACCCAAAAATTTACCATTTTTCCCCCAAATTCCCAATTTTTTACCCAAAATTCACCAATTTTTAACCAAAAATTCACCATTTAACCAAAAATTCAATTTTTCCCCCAAAATTCACAATTTTTACCCAAAATTCACCATTTTTTACCCAAAATTCAACATTTTTATCCAAAATTCACAATTTTTACCCAAAATTCACAATTTTTACCCAAAATTCACAATTTTTACCTAAAATCCACAATTTTTACCCAAAATTCACAATTTTTCTCCCCAAATTCCCAAATTTTTACCCAAAATTCACAATTTTTCCCCAGAACTCACAATTTTTACCCAAAATTCACAAATTTTTACCTAAAATTCACCATTTTTCCCCAAAATTCACAAATTTTTACCCATAATTCACCATTTTTACCCAAAATTCACAATTTTTACCTAAAATTCACCATTTTTACCCAAAATTCACAATTTTTACCTAAAATCCACCTTTTTTACACAAAAATTCACAATTTTTAACCCAAAATTCACCATTTTTACCCAAAATTCACCATTTTTACCAAAAATTCACCATTTACACCAAAAATTTACCATTTTTACCCAAAATTCACAATTTTTGCCCAAAATTCACCATTTTTACCTAAAATCCACCATTTTTACCCAAAAATTCACAATTTTTTACCCAAAATTCACCATTTTTTACCCAAAATTCACCATTTTTCCCCAAAATTCCCAATTTTTTCCCAAAATTCCCAAATTTTTACCTAAAATTCACCATTTTTCCCCAAAATTCACAAATTTTTACCCATAATTCACCATTTTTACCCAAAATTCACCATTTTTTAACCAAAAATTTACCATTTTTCCCCAAAATTCCCAATTTTTACCCAAAATTCACAATTTTTACCTAAAATCCACAATTTTTTCCCAAAATTCACAATTTTTACCTAAAATCCACCATTTATACCAAAAGTTTACCATTTTTACCCAAAATTCACAATTTTTACCCAAAATTCACCATTTATACCAAAAATTTACCATTTTTTACCCAAAATTCACCATTTTTACCCAAAAATTCACAATTTTTACCCAAAATTCACCATTTATACCAAAAATTTACCATTTTTTACCCAAAATTCACCATTTTTACCCAAAAATTCACAATTTTTTCCCCAAAATTCACCATTTTTACCCAAAATTCACCATGTTTTCCTCAAAATTCCCATTTTTTACCCAAAATTCACCATTTTTTCCCCAAAATTCACCATTTTTACCCAAAATTCACCATTTTTTAACCAAAAATTCACCATTTTTTAACCAAAATTCACCATTTTTACCCAAAATTCACAATTTTTCCCCAAAATTAAGTTTTTACCCAAAATTCACCATGTTTTCCCCAAAATTCACAATTTTTACCCAAACTTCACCATTTTTAACCAAAAATTTACCATTTTTACCCCAAAATTCACCATTTTTTACCCAAAACTCACCATTTTTACCCAAAATTCACCATTTTTACCCCAAAATTCACCATTTATACCAAAAATTTACCATTTTTACCCAAAATTCACAATTTTCCCCCCAAAATTCACAATTTTTACCTAAATCCACCATTTTTCCCCAAAATTCACCATTTTTTACCCAAAATTCACAATTTTTACCCAAAATTCACCATGTTTTCCCCAGAACTCACAATTTTTCCCCAAAATTCCCATTTTTTAACCAAAATTCACAATTTTACCTAAAATCCACCATTTTTTCCCCAAAATTCACCATTTTTACCCAAAATTCACAAATTTTTCCCCAAAATTCACAAAATTTTCCTTAAAATTCACCATTTTTACCCAAAATTCACCATTTTTACCCAAAAATTCACCATTTATACCAAAAATTTACCATTTTTACCCCAAAATTCACCATTTTTTACCCAAAACTCACCATTTTTACCCAAAATTCACCATTTATACCAAAAATTTACCATTTTTACCCAAAATTCACAATTTTTTTAAATATAAAATCCAATTTTTTAATAAAAATTCCCATTTTTTTGTATAAATTCACTATTTTTTGCTACAAATTTTGAATTTTTAAACATAATTTTTCGCACCTGGGGTCTCTTGGCCAGCCGGGGTCTCTCGCAAAGATACGAATTCCGATTTTTTCATACAAATTCCAATTTTTCAGTATAAATTCAATATTTTTTGGTAGAAATTCAGATTTTT
Organism: Passerculus sandwichensis; assembly: GCA_031885435.1. Classification (NCBI taxonomy): domain Eukaryota; kingdom Metazoa; phylum Chordata; class Aves; order Passeriformes; family Passerellidae; genus Passerculus; species Passerculus sandwichensis. The sequence continues at coordinate 40,492 of JAVKUW010000031.1, forward strand.
TTAGCATAAATTCCTACTATTTTATTCATATTTGAATTTTAAAGTATGAATTTTAGTATTTTTGATAAAAATTGCAATCTTTAGGTATAAAAAAAGTTTTTTTTTATATTAATTCCAATTTTTTTACTACGAACTCCATTTTTGTTAATATAAAATCTGATTTTTTAATGGAAATTCAAATTTGTTTGTATAAATTCAATTTTTTTCTGTAAAAACTCTGATTTTTTAATATAAATCTCTATTTTTTTAATGTATATTCAAAATTTAAAGTATAAATTTTAATATTTCCGATACAAACTACAATGTTTACGTATAAATTCCATTTTTTTAATATCAATTTCAATTTTTTTGTAAAAAAAAATAAATTTTTAAAATTATTATTAAATTATTATTAAATTAATTAATAAAAAATATTTTAAAAAAATTAAAATACAAATTTTGATCTTTGTGATACGACCTACAATTTTTTTTTATAAAATCCAATTTTTTAACAGAAATTCCCATTTTTTTGTATAAATTCACTATTTTTTGCTATAAATTTTGAATTTTTTGATATAATTTTTCCCACCTGGGGTCTCTTGGCCAGCCGGGGTCGCTCGCACACCTGGCACAGGACGTTGGGGGAGGGGTTCCGGAAGGTGCAGCTGCGGCAATCCCACCCCTCCCCCACCCCGGCATCACCTGCAAAAATATAAAAAAAAAATAAAAAACCCCAAAATTCCAAAAATTTGGCACAAAATCGCCGCTTTTCCCACCCAAAATTCTCCTTTTTACGCCCAAAAATTCGGATTTTTTTTCCGGAAAATATTGAATTTTTTCCCGGCGAAATTTGCGTGTTCGCCCCGAAATAATTCTCCTAAAATTCACTAAAAATTGACCCAAAATATCACAAAAATCTCCTTAAAAATTCACCAAAATATCCCAAAAATTCCCTAAAAATTAATCTAAAATATCACAAAAATCTCCTAAAAAATTCACCCAAAAAATCCCAAAAATCCCCTAAAAATTCAACCAAAATAGCACAAAAATCTCCTAAAAAATTCACTAAAAATTGACCCAAAATATCACAAAAATCTCCTTAAAAATTCGCCTAAAAATCCCAAAAATTCCCTAAAAATTCACCCAAAATATCACAAAAATCTCCTAAAAAATTCACCCAAAAATCCCAAAAATTCACTAAAAATAAACCCAAAATAGCACAAAAATCTCCTTAAAAATTCACCCAAAAAATCCCAAAAATTCCCTAAAAATTCACCCAAAATAGCACAAAAATCTCCTAAAAATTCACCCAAAATACCACAAAAATCTCCTAAAATTCACCCAAAATCCCAAATTCCCCTCAAAATTCCCCCAAAATTTGAATTTTTCCATTTTTTTCCCAAATCCCTCAAATTCCCCTCAAAATTCACAAATTCCTCCAAATTTCCCCAAAATTTGGAGAAATTTTCCAAAATTTTCCCCAAATTTCCCTCAGAAATTTTTCCCCAATTTCCTACCGGCCGGGAGCAGCTGGGCGGGCACAGGGAGCGCATCCGATGCCAGCGACCACTGGGGGGAAACAGAAACCAGTAAAAACCAGTAAAAACCAGTATGGACCAGTACAAACCAGTATAAACCAGTACAGACCAGTACAAGCAGAAAAAACCCCGAAAAAATCCCATTTTTGGGTCATTTTTTGCTCATTTTTTGACAATTTTTGCCCATTTTTCACCATTTTAAAGCCCCAAATCCACTCCCAGTTCATCCCAATCCCAGTACAAACCAGTACAAACCAGTACAAACCAGTATAGACCAGTATAAACCAGTATGGACCAGTAAAAGCAGAAAAAACCCCGAAAAAATCCCATTTTTTGCCCATTTTTTGCCCATTTTTCACCATTTCAAAGCCCCAAATCCACTCCCAGTTCAACCCAATCCCAGTATGGACCAGTACAAACCAGTACAGACCAGTACAAACCAGTACAGACCAGTACAAACCAGTACAAACCAGTAAGCTCCCACCAATGGATTCCTATGGTGGTGCTGCCCCCAGTGGTCACTGATGGAATTGCAGCCATTGAAACACCAAACCAGTACAAACCAGTACAAACCAGTAGCTCCCAGTTCATCCCAGTAGCTCCAAACCCACTCCCGGTTCATCCCAGTAGCCCCACATCAGTATAAACCAGTATGGGACTGGTTTGGACTGGTTTGGACTGGTTTCACCCCAGTTTGATCCCGGTTTGATCCCAGTTCCATTGGGGTGAATGGTGGTGCTGCCCCCGGTGGTCGCTGAGGGAATTGCAGCCATTGAAACACCAAACCAGTACAAACCAGTACAAACCAGTAGCTCCCAGTTCATCCCAGTAACCCCAAACCCGCTCCCAGTTCATTCCAGTAAACCCCCAGTAAGTCCCAATACCCCAAACCAGTATAAACCAGTATGGACCAGTATAAACCAGTATAAACCAGTATAAACCAGTATAAACCAGTACAAACCAGTACCCTCCCAGTTTCCTTTCAGTCACTATAAGGTAAAACCAGTACAAACCAGTATAGACCAATGAAAACCAATATAAACCAGTATAGACCAGTATAAACCAATGGAAACCAGTATAAACCAGTATAAACCAGTATAAACTCCTAAAATCAGTGTAAACCAGTACAAACCAGTACAAACCAGTACAAACCAGTACAAACCAGTCTCACCTCGTCCCCTCCCAGTAGGATCTGGCTGAAGAAGTGCGGGTTCGGGTGCTGGTTCTGGTGGGGGAGAGAAAAACCAGTATAAACCAGTATAAACCAGTATGGACCAGTATAAACCAGTATAGACCAGTATAAACCAGTATAAGCCAGTACAAACCAGTATGGACCAGTATGGACCAGTATGAACCAGTATGGACCAGTATAAACCAGTATGGACCAGTATGGGCCAGTATGGACCAGTATGGACCAGTGTGGACCAGTATAAACCAGTATGGACCAGTATAAACCAGTATGGACCAGTATGGACCAGTATAGACCAGTACGGACCAGTATGGACCAGTACGGACCAGTATGGACCAGTATAAACCAGTATAAACCAGTATGGACCAATATAAACCAGTATAAACCAGTATAAACCAGTTCAAAATCCCATTTTTCCCAATTTTCCCCATTTTTAACCTTAAACTCCCTCCCAGTTCCCCCAAATCCTCTCCCAGTTTGTCCCAGTGCCCTCCCAGTACAAACCAGTATAAACCAGTAACCCCCAATCCCAAACCAGTACAAACCAGTACAAACCAGTAACCCCATTTCCTATATTATTAACCCTTTCTCCCCCATATTTCCCCCATTTTTAACCCTTTCTTCATCATTTTTAACCCTTTCTTTACCATTTTTTCACCGTTTTTCCCCATTTTTTCCCCTTTTCCCCCCCTCCCAGTCCCTCCCAGTATAAACCAGTACAAACCAGTAACCCCATTTCCCATTTCCCCCCTTTTTAACCCTTTCTCCCCATATTTCCCCCATTTTTAACCCTTTCTTTCCCATTTTTTCACCGATTTTCCCCATTTTTTCACTGTTTTTCCCCGTTTTTTTCCCCTTTTCCCCCCCTCCCAGTCCCTCCCAGTCTCTCCCAGTCCAAACCAGTACAAACCAGTAACCCCAAATCCCCATTTTCCCCCATTTTTAACCCTTTCTCCCCCATTTTTAACCCTTTCTTTGCCATTTTTTCCCCAATTTTCCCCATTTTTTCCCATTTTTTCCCATTTTTCCTCTCCCAGTTCCCTCCCAGTACAAACCAGTAACCCCAGTTCCCATTCCCTTCACTTTTAACCCTTTCCTTCCCACATTTTCCCCATATTTTCCCCTATTTTCCCGTTTTTTTCACCAATTTTCCCCTTTTTTTCCCCGTTTTTTTCCCCATTTTCCCCCTCCCAGTCCCTCCCAGTACAAACCAGTACAAACCAGTAACCCCATTTCCCATTTCCCCCCTTTTTAACCCTTTCTCCCCCATATTTCCCCCATTTTTAACCCTATTTTCCCCATATTTTCCCCATTTTTTCACCGATTTTCGCCGTTTTTTCACCGTTTTTCCCCATTTTTTCCCCATTTTCCCCCCTCCCAGTCCACACCAGTCCCTCCCAGTACAAACCAGTACAAACCAGTCACCCCAAATCCCCGTTCCCCCCATTTTTAACCCTTTCTCCCCCATATTTCCCACATTTTTAACCCTTTCTTTCCCATTTTTCTCCATTTTTCCGCACTTTTTTCCCCATTTTTTCCCTATAATTTCCCCATATTTTCCCCGTTTTTCCCCCATTTTTTTCCCCTTTCCCCCCCTCCCAGTCCCTCCCAGTCCAAACCAGTACAAACCAGTAACCCCAGTTCCCATTTCCGCCATTTTTAACCCTTTCTCCCCCATATTTCCCCCATTTTTAACCCTATTTTCCCCGTTTTTTTCCCCTATTTCCCCCATTTTTTCACCGTTTTTCCCCGTTTTTTCCCCATTTCCCCCCCTCCCAGTCCACACCAGTCCCTCCCAGTACAAACCAGTACAAACCAGTAACCCCAAATCCCCATTTCCCCCATTTTAACTGTTTCTCCCCCATTTTTAACCCTTTCTTTGCCATTTTTCACCGATTTTCCCCGTTTTTTCACCATTTTTCCCGGTTTTTTTCCCCGTTTCCCCCCTCCCAGTACAAACCAGTACAAACCAGTAACCCCAAATCCCTTTTCCCCCATTTTTAACCCTTTACCCCCCATATTTCCCCCATTTTTTCACCAATTTTCCCCATTTTTTCACCGATTTTCCCCATTTTTTCACCGTTTTTCCCCGTTTTTTCCCCATTTTCCCCCCTCCCACTCCCTCCCAGTACAAACCAGTACAAACCAGTAACCCCAAATCCCCATTTCCCCCATTTTAACTGTTTCTCCCCCATTTTTAAGCCTTTCTTTCCCATTTTTTCGCCGATTTTCGCCGTTTTTTCACCGTTTTTTTCCCCATTTTCCCTCTCCCAGTCCCTCCCAGTCCCTCCCAGTCCAAACCAGTACAAACCAGTAACCCTTTCTCTCCCATCTCCCACATTTTTAACCCTTTCTTCCCCGTTTTTTCCCCTATTTCCCCCATTTTTTCACCGATTTTCCCCATTTTTTCACCGATTTTCGCCGTTTTTTCACCGTTTTCCCCCCTCCCAGTCCCTCCCAGTCCCTCCCAGTCCACACCAGTAGCAGCAGGTCGATCTCGGCCCTCAGCACGGCGACGTCGGCGGTGACGGCGGCCACGCGGGGGGGGTGGGGCCCGTGCGGGGGGGGGGGGAAGCTCAGCCCCTCCCCCGACTCCTCCGTGTAGCCCAGGAGCTTCAGCACGGCCCGGCCGCCCTGCCAAAGTCAGACTGGGTTATACTGGGATGTACTGGGAGGGACTGGGAGGGACTGGGAGGGGGGAAATGGGGAAAAAAACGGGGAAAAACGGTGAAAAAACGGCGAAAATGGATGAAAAAATGGGGAAAATAGGTGAAAAAATGGCGGAAGGGTTAAAAATGTGGGAAATATGGGGGATAAAGGGTTAAAAATGGGGGAAATGGGGATTTGGGGTTACTGGTTTGTACTGGGAGGGACTGGGAGGGGGAAAGTGGGGAAAAATGGGAAAAAATGGCAAAAATTGGAGAAAAAATGGGGAAAATAGGGTTAAAAGTGGGGGAAATACGGGGGAGAAAGGGTTAAAAATGGGGGAAATGGGAACTGGGGTTACTGGTTTGTACTGGTTTGTACTGGGAGGGACTGGGAGGGACTGGGAGGGGGAAAATGGGGAAAAAACGGGGAAAAAACGGCGAAAATCGGTGAAAAAATGGTGAAAATCGGTGATAAAATGGGGAAAAAAGGGTTAAAAAATGGCGGAGAAAGGGTTAAAAATGAGGAAATGGGGATTTGGGGTTGCTGGTTTGTACTGGGACGGACTGGGAGGGACTGGGAGGGGGGGAAATGGGGAAAAAAATGGGGAAAAACGGCGAAAATCGGTGAAAAAATGGGGAAAAAAGGGTTAAAATGGGGAGAAAGGGTTAAAAATGGGGGGAATGGGGATTTGGGGTTACTGGTTTGTACTGGTTTGGACTGGTTTGGACTGGGAGGGACTGGGAGGGGGAAAATGGGGAAAAACGGTGAAAAAACGGCGAAAATCGGTGAAAAAATGGGGAAAATAGGGTTAAAAATGGGGGAAATATGGGGGAGAAAGGGTTAAAAATGGGGGAAACGGGGATTTGGGGTTACTGGTTTGTACTGGTTTGTACTGGTTTGGACTGGTTTGGACTGGGAGGTACTGGGAGGGGGGAAAATGGGGAAAAACGGCGAAAAAACGGCGAAAATCGGTGAAAAAATGGTGAAAATCGATGATAAAATGGGGAAAAAAGGGTTAAAAATGGGGGAAATGGGGATTTGGGGTTACTGGTTTGTACTGGTTTGGGACTGGGGGTTACTGGTTTGTACTGGGAGGGACTGGGAGGGGGAAAATGGGGAAAAAACGGTGAAAAAATGGGGAAAATAGAGTTAAAAATGAGGGAAATATGGGGGAGAAAGGGTTAAAAGTGGGGGAGAAAAGGTTAAAAATGGGGGGAATGGGGATTTGGGGTTACTGGTTTGTACTGGGAGGGACTGGGAGGGACTGGGAGGGACTGGGAGGGGGGGAAATGGGGAAAAATGGGAAAAAAATGGCAAAAATTGGAGAAAAAATGGGGAAAATAGGTAGAAAAAAAATGGGGGAAATATGGGGGAGAAAGGGTTAAAAATGGGGGAGATGGGGGTTTGGGGTTACTGGTTTGTACTGGTTTGTACTGGGAGGGACTGGGAGGGACTGGGAGGGGGGGAAATGGGGAAAAAAACGGGGAAAAATGGTGAAAAAACGGGGAAAATATGGGGAAATTATAGGGAAAAAATGGGGAAAAAATGGGGAAAAATGGGGGAAAAACGGGGGAAAATGGGGAAAAAATGGAGAAAGAATGGGGAAAAAACGGGGAAAATAGGGCAAAAAATGGGGAAAATGTGGGAAGGAAAGGGTTAAAAGTGAAGGGAATGGGAACTGGGGTTACTGGTTTGTACTGGGAGGGACTGGGAGGGGGGGAAATGGGGAAAAATGGTGAAAAGATGTCGAAAATTAGAGAAAAATGGCCAAGAAAGGGTTAAAAATGGGGTAAATACGGGGGAGAAAGGGTTAAAAATGGGGAAATGGGAACTGGGGTTACTGGTTTGTACTGGGAGGGACTGGGAGGGACTGGGAGGGGGAAAATGGGGAAAAAACGGTGAAAAAATGGTGAAGAAAGGGTTAAAAATGTGGGAAATATGGGGGAGAAAGGGTTAAAAATGGGGGAGATGGAAGTTTGGGGTTACTGGTTTGTACTGGTTTGTACTGGGAGGGACTGGGAGGGACTGGGAGGGGGAAAATGGGGAAAAATGGTGAAAAAATGTCGAAAATTAGACAAAAATGGCCAAGAAAGGGTTAAAAATGTGGGAAATATGGGGGAGAAAGGATTAAAAATGGGGGAAATGGGGATTTGGGGTTACTGGGTTATACTGGTTTGTACTGGGAGGGACTGGGAGGGACTGGGAGGGGGAAAATGGGGAAAAACGGCAAAAAACGGGCAAAAAACGGCAAAAAACGGGCAAAAATCGGTGAAAAAATGGTGAAAATCAGTGATAAAATGGGGAAAAAAGGGTTAAAAATGAGGGAAATGGGGATTTGGGGTTACTGGGTTATACTGGTTTGTACTGGGAGGGACTGGGAGGGGGGGAAATGGGGAAAAACGGTGAAAAAATTGGGAAAAAACGGTGAAAATCGGTGAAAAAATGGCGAAGAAAGGGTTAAAAATGTGGGAAATATGGGGGAGAAAGGGTTAAAAATGGTGGAGATTGGGGTTTGGGGTTACTGGTTTGTACTGGGAGAGACTGGTTTGTACTGGTTTGTACTGGGAGGTACTGGGAGGGACTGGGAGGGGCAAAATGGGGAAAAAACGGCGAAAATTGGAGAAAAAATGGGGGAGAAAGGGTTAAAAATGGGGGAAATGGGGATTTGGGGTTACTGGTTTGTACTGGTTTGTACTGGTTTGGGACTGGGGGTGACTGGTTTGTACTGGGAGGGAACTGGGAGGGGTGAAAGGGTGAAAAAACGGGGGAAAAAGGGTTAAAAACGGAGGAAATAGGAGGAAAAAAGGGGGTTTGAGCTTTGTACTGGTTTGTACTGGTTCGTACTGGGAGGCAATGGGAAATGAAAAGTGGGCGTGGCTTTGCAGAAAGTGGGCGGGGCTTACAGGGAGTGGGTGGGGCTTAGAAAATGACCCGGGGCTTTAAAAGTAGGGGGTGTGGCTTAGAGGGAGTGGGCGTGGCTTAGAGGGAGTGGGCGTGGCTTAGAGGGAGTGGGCGTGGCTTGGAAACAGAGGGCGGGGATTTGAACGGAGTGGGCGTGGCTTAGAGGGAGTGGGCGTGGCTTGGAAACAGAGGGCAGGGATTTGAACGGAGTGGGCGTGGCTTAGAGGGAGTGGGCGTGGCTTAGCGTTAGGGTGTGTGGCTTTAAATGGAGTGGGTGTGGCCTAAAAGAAGTGGGCGGAGCTTCATGGAAAACATTATAAGGAGTGGGTGCGGCTTAGAGGAAGTGGGTGTGGCCTAGAACTTGTGGGCGTGGCTTAGAGGCCACGGGTGTGGCTTAGCACGAGGGGGTGTGGCTTTAAAAGGAGTGGGCGTGGCTTAAAGGAAGTGGGCGGGGCTTAATGCAAATCATTATAAGGAGTGGGTGTGGCTTAGAGGGAGTGGGTGTGGCTTAATACATGTGGGTGGGGCTTGGGGGGCTGGCTTAGAGGGAGTGGGCGTGGCTTGGAAACAGAGGGCGGAGATTTGAATGGAGTGGGCGTGGCTTAGAGGGAGTGGGCGTGGCTTGGAAACAGAGCGGGGGTTGAACAGAGTGGGTGTGGCTTAGAGGGAGTGGGTGTGGCTTAGCGTTAGGGTGTGTGGCTTTAAATGAAGTGGGCGGGGCTTAAAAAAGTGGGCGGGGCTTAATGCAAATCATTATAAGGAGTGGGTGTGGCTTAGAGGGAGTGGGCGTGGCTTAGAATTAGTGGGCGTGGCTTAGAGGCCATGGGTGTGGCTTTAAAAGGAGTGGGAGTGGCTTAAAAGAAGTGGGCGGGGCTTAATTGAACACATTATAAGGAGTGGGTGTGGCTTAGAGGAAGTGGGTGTGGCTTAATATCTATGGGCGGGGCTTAGAGGGAGTGGGCGTGGCTTGGAAACAGAGGGCGGGGATTTGAATGGAGTGGGCGTGGCTTAGAGGGAGTGGGCGTGGCTTAGAGGGAGTGGGCGTGGCTTGCAAACAGAGGGCGGGGATTTGAACGGAGTGGGCGTGGCTTAGAGGGAGTGGGCGTGGCTTAGGGTGAGGGTGTGTGGCTTTAAATGGAGTGGGTGTGGCCTAAAAGAAGTGGGCGGGGCTTAATGGAACACATTATAAGGAGTGGGTGTGGCTTAGAGGGAGTGGGTGTGGCTTAATATGTATGGGCGGGGCTTAGGGGGTTGGCTTAGTGGGAGTGGGCGTGGCTTGGAAACAGAGGGCGGGGATTTGAACGGAGTGGGCGTGGCTTAGAGGGAGTGGGCGTGGCTTAGCGTTAGGGTGTGTGGCTTTAAATGGAGTGGGTGTGGCCTAAAAGAAGTGGGCGGGGCTTAATGGAACACATTATAAGGAGTGGGTGTGGCTTAGAGGGAGTGGGTGTGGCTTAAAAGAAGTGGGCGGGGCTTAATGCAAATAATTATAAGGAGTGGGTGTGGCTTAGAGAGAGTGGGTGTGGCCTAGAATGTGTGGGCGTGGCTTAGAATGAGTGGGCGTGGCTTAGAGGCCATGGGTGTGGCTTAGGGTGAGGGGGTGTGGCTTTAAAAGGAGTGGGCGTGGCCTAAAAGAAGTGGGCGGGGCTTAATGGAACACATTATAAGGAGTGGGTGTGGCTTAGGGGAAGTGGGTGTGGCTTAAAAGAAGTGGGCGGGGCTTAATGCAAATCATTCTAAGGAGTGGGTGTGGCTTAAAGAGAATGAATGGGGAAAATATGCAAATTTTGGGGGGAAAAATGCAAATTTTTGGGGAAAAAATGCAAATTTGGCGAGAAAAAAGGGAATTTGAATATTCCCAACTGTGCTCAGATGAATTTTAAGGGGATTTTTGGGGAGGAAAAAACGAATTTTGGGTCCAAAAAATGGAATTTTTGGTGAAAAAAAACCAATTTTTTTTGGGAGAAAGCAGAATTTTTTGGGAGGGAAAAATGGGAATTTTTTGGGGAAAAAAAGGGAATTTTGGGATGTTGAACAGGGAAAAATATTCAGATTTTTTGGGCAAAAAATTTCGGATTTTGAGCAGGTTTTTTGGAGGAAAAATGGGAATTTTTGGGGGAAAATGGGAATTTTTTGGGGAAAAAAATCGGAATTTTTAGGATTAAAAAAAGGGAATTTTTAGGGGAAAAAAAAGAATTTTTAGGGGAAAAAATGGAATTTTTGAGAAAAAAGGGAATTTTTTGGGGAAAAAAGGGAATTTTTGGAGAAAAAAAAGGGAATTTTTAGGGGAAAAAAAGCTGAATTTTTAGGATTAAAAAAAGGAATTTTTTAGGATAAAAAAGAGAATTTTTAGGATAAAGGGAATTTTTAGGGGAAAAAACAGAATTTTTTTCGGGGAAAAAAAGGGAATTTTGGGGGGAAAAAAAGAGAAATTTTTTTGGGAAAAAAAAAAGAGATTTTTTAGGGGAAAAAAAAGGAATTTTTGGGGGGGAAAAAGGGAATTTTGGGGAGGGAAAAAATGGAATTTTTTTAAGGAAAAAAAGCAAATTTATGGAGGAAAAAATGGGAATTTTTTGGGGAAAAAAAGGAATTTTTTTAGGCAAAAAAAAAGGAATTTGTGGGGGTAATAAGAGGAACTTTTCGGGGAAAAAAATCGGAATTTTTAGGATTAAAAAAAGGGAATTTTTCGGGGAAAAAAAGAAATTTTTTGGGGAAAAAAAAGGGAATTTTTTGGGGAAAAAAAGGTAATTTTTTTGGGAAAAAAAAAAGGAATTTCTGGGGATAAAAAAGGGATTTTTAGGGGAAAAAAAAGGAATTTTGGGGGAAAAAATTGGAATTTTTAGGATTAAAAAAAGGAATTTTTTAGGATAAAAAAAGGGAATTTTTAGGGGAAAAAAATGAATTTTTTTGAGAAAAAAGGCATTTTTTTGGGGAAAAAAGGGAATTTCTGGAGAAAAAAAAAAAGGAATTTTTAGGGGAAAAAAAGGGAATTTTGGGGGGAAAAAATGGAATTTTTTGGGCAAAAAAAAGGAATTTTTTAGGATAAAAAAAAGGGATTTTTAGGGGAAAAAAATCAGAATTTTTAGGATTAAAAAAAGGAATTTTTTAAGATAAAAAAAGGGAATTTTTAGGGGAAAAAAAAGGAATTTTTAGGGGAAAAAAGGGGAATTTCTTGGAGAAAAAAAGGGAATTTTTTGGGGAAAAAAATCGGAATTTTTAGGATAAAAAAAAGGAATTTTTTAGGATTAAAAAAAGGGAATTTTTAGGGGAAAAAAAAGGAATTTTGGGGGGAAAAAACAATTTTTTTTGGGAAATAAAGGGAATTTTGGGGAAAAAATATCGGAATTTTTAGGATTAAAAAAAGGGAATTTTTGGAGAAAAAAAGGGAATTTTTTCGGAGTTTTTAGGATTAAAAAAAGGAATTTTTTAGGATAAAAAAAGGGAATTTTTAGGATAAAAAAACGGAATTTTTAGGATAAAAATAGGGAATTTTTAGGATAAAAAAAAAGGAATTTTTTGGGCAAAAAAAAAGGAATTTTTGGGGTAAAAAAGGGAATTTTGGGGCTGCTTTGGACCTGGATGGCTCCCACGGTGGCCCTGAAGACGGGGTTCCCGAAGCGCACCCCCCTCCAGTGCCGGGGCGGGCGGGGGCTGAGCAGGTTCCGCCCGTACTTCTCCAGGATGTTCAGCGCCGTCCGCAGCCGCTCCAGCCCGCGGGGGAGACCCGAGGGGTTCTGGGGAGAAAAACGGAGATTTTGGGGAAAAAATGAGGATTTTAGGGAAAAAAAAATGGTGAAAATCGCATGAGGAATGGAGAAAATGTGACGTGAAATTCGGGCAAAAATTGGCAAAATTTCACCTGAAAATCGCGAAAATTGGCCCAAAAATCCCATAAATTTCACACAAAAATCGCCAAAATTCACACAAAAAATCCCAAAAATTTCACACAAAAAATCCTTGAAATTCGCACAAAAATCCCATAAATTTCACACAAAAATTGCCAAAATTCACACAGAAATCCCATCAATTTCACCCCAAAAATCCCCAAAATTCGCCCAAAAATCCCATCAATTTCACCCCAAAAATCCCCAAAATTCACACAAAAATCTCAAAAATTTCACGCCAAAAATCGCCAAAATTCACCCAAAAAATTCCCCAAAAATCCCCAAGAATCCCCAAAATTTCACCCCAAAAATCCCCAAAATTCACACAAAAATCCCATCAATTTCACCCCCAAAATCCTCAAAATTCACACAAAAATCCCATCAATTTCACCCCAAAAATTGCCAAAATTCACACAAAAATCCCACAAATTTCACCTCAAAAATCGCCAAAATTCACACAAAAATCCCATCAATTTCACCCCAAAAATTGCCAAAATTCACACAAAAATCCCTAAAAATTTCACCCAAAAATCCCCAAAACTCACCCAAAAATCCCTAAAAATTTCACCCAAAAATCGCCAAAATTCACACAAAAATCCCATAAATTTCACCCCAAAAATTGCCAAAATTTCACCCCAAAAATCTCCAAAATTCACACAAAAATCCCATAGATTTCACCCCAAAAATTGCCAAAATTTCACCCCAAAAATCCCCAAAATTTCACGCGAAAATCGCCCAAAATTCACCCAAAAAAAATTCCCAAAAAATCCGCAAAATTCACCCAAAAATCCCCAAAATTTTACCCCAAAATTTCACCCCAAAAATCGCCAAAAAATCCCAAAAAATTTCACTTGAAAATTGCCCGAAATTCACCCAAAAAATTCCCCAAAAATCCTCAAAATTTCATAGAAATATCCCAAAAATTTACCCAAAAATCCCCAAAAATCGCCGGAAAATCCGTAAAAATTTCACTTCAAAATTGCCCAAAATTCACCCAAAAAATTCCCCCAAAATGCCCCAAATTTCACCCGAAAAATCCACGAAACTCACCCAAAAATCCCATAAATTTCACCCCAAAAATGGCCAAAATTCACCCAAAAAATTCCCCCAAAATCCCAAAAATTTCACCCAAAAATCCCCCAAAATTCAACCAAAAATGTCCCAAAAATCCCCAAAATTCTCCCAAAAATTTCACACAAAATAAACCCCAAAAATCACCCCAAAAAATCCCAAAATTCTCCCCAAAATTTTAAATAATTATCAAAAAATGCCTCAAGAATCCCCCCAAAATCCCCAAAAATCCCATTAAAAATCCCCAAACCCCCTCAAAAAACCCCATTAAAAATCCCATTAAAAATCCCCCAAAAATCCCATTAAAAATCCCATTAAAAATCCCCAAAACCCCTCAAAAAATCCCATTAAAAATCCCCAAAATCCCATTAAAAATCCGCAAACCCCCTCAAAAAACCCCATTAAAATCCCATTAAAAATCCCATTAAAAATCCCCAAACCCCCTCAATAAATCCCATTAAAATCCCATTAAAAATCCCATTAAAAATCCCCAAACCCCCTCAAAAATCCCATTAAAATCCCATTAAAAATCCCATTAAAAATCCCATTAAAAATCCCCAAACCCCCTCAAAAATCCCATTAAAAATCCCATTAAAAATCCCATTAAAAATCCCATTAAAAATCCCCAAACCCCCTCAAAAAATCCCATTAAAATCCCATTAAAATCCCATTAAAAATCCCCAAACCCCCTCAAAAATCCCATTAAAAATCCCCAAACCCCCCAAAAAATCCCATTAAAAATCCCATTAAAAATCCCATTAAAAATCCCCAAAGCCCCTCAAAAAATCCCATTAAAAGTCCCATTAAAAATCCCCAAAGCCCCCTCAAAAAAATCCCATTAAAAATCCCATTTAAAATCCCCAAACCCCCTCAAAAAACCCCATTAAAAATCCCATTAAAAATCCCATTAAAATCCCTTTGAAAATTATTAAAAAATCCCCAAAAAATCCCAAAAATACCTCCGAAAAATCCCCAAAAAATCCCAAAAATACCTCATAAAAATCCCCAAAAATCCCCAAAGCCCCTCAAAAAATCCCATTAAAAATCCCCCAAAAACACCTCCTAAAAATCCCCAAAAAATCCCACAAAAATCCCAAAAAAATCCCCAAAAACTTTTAAAAAATCCCACAAAATTCCCAAATAAATCTGATTTTCCTCACCCACTCCAGGTTGTCCCTGAGGATTTCTTTGCCCTGCACCAGTTTCAGTTTCTGGGCCCAGAGCACCCCAAAAACTCCCAAATATCCCCCAAAACCAACTCCAAAATCCCATTAAAAATCCTCAAAAAATCCCATTAAAATCCCCAAAGCCCCTCAAAAAATCCCATTAAAAATCCCATTAAAAATCCCATTAAAAATCCCCAAACCCCCTCAAAAATCCCATTAAAATCCCATTTAAAATCCCCAAAGCCCCCTCTAAAAATCCCATAAAAATCCCATTAAAAATCCCATTAAAAATCCCCAAACCCCCTCAAAAATCCCATTAAAAATCCCATTAAAAACCCCCAAACCCCCTCAAAAATCCCATTAAAAATCCCATTAAAAATCCCATTAAAAATCCCATTAAAAATCCCCAAAATCCCCTCAAAAATCCCATTAAAAATCCCCAAAAAATCCCACAAAAATCCCAAAAAAATCTCCAAAAATGTTTAAAAAATCCCACAAAATTCCCAAATAAATCTGATTTTCCTCACCCACTCCAGGTTGTCCCTGAGGATTTCTTTGCCCCGCACCAGTTTCAGTTTCTGGGGCCAGAGCACCCCAAAAACTCCCAAATATCCCCCAAAACCAACTCCAAAATCCCATTAAAAATCCCCAAAAAATCCCATCAAAAATCCCATTAAAAATCCCCAAACCCCCTCAAAAATCCCATTTAAAATCCCATTAAAAATCCCATTAAAAATCCCATTAAAAATCCCCAAAATCCCTCAAAAATCCCATTAAAAATCCCATTAAAAATCCCATTTAAAATCCCATTAAAAATCCCCAAACCCCCTCAAAAATCCAATTAAAAATCCCATTAAAAATCCCCAAACCCCCTCAAAAATCCCATTAAAAATCCCATTAAAAATCCCCAAACCCCCTCAAAAAATCCCATTAAAAATCCCATTAAAAATCCTCAAACCCCCTCAAAAAATCCCATTAAAAATCCCCAAAACCCCCTCAAAAAATCCCATTAAAATCCCATTAAAAATCCCATTAAAAATCCCCAAAGCCCCTCAAAAAATCCCATTAAAAATCCCATTAAAAATCCCATTAAAAATCCCCAAAGGCCCTCAAAAATCCCATTAAAATCCCATTAAAAATCCCATTAAAAATCCCCGAAGCCCCTCAAAAAATCCCATTAAAAATCCCATTAAAAATCCCCAAACCCCCTCAAAAATCCCATTAAAAATCCCATTAAAAATCCCTCAAAAATCCCATTAAAAATCCCATTAAAAATCCCATTAAAATCCCTTTGAAAATTATAAAAAAATCCCTAAAAAATCCCAAAAATCCCTCCTAAAAATCCCCAAAAAAATCCCAAAAACACCTCATAAAAATCCCCAAAAATCCCCAAACCCCCTCAAAAAATCCCATTAAAAATCCCCCAAAAACACCTCCTAAAAATCCCACAAAAATCCCAAAAAAATCCCCAAAAACTTTTTAAAAAATCCCACAAAATTCCCAAATAAATCTGATTTTCTCACCCACTCCAGGTTGTCCCTGAGGATTTCTTTGCCCTGCACCAGTTTCAGTTTCTGGGCCCAGAGCACCCCAAAAACTCCCAAATATCCCCCAAAACCAACTCAAAAATCCCACTAAAAATCCCAAAAAAATCCCATAAAAATCCCATTAAAAATCCCCAAACCCTCTCAAAAATCCCATTAAAAATCCCATTAAAAATCCTTAAAGCCCATTAAAAATCCCATTAAAAATCCCATTAAAAATCCCATTAAAAATCCCCAAACCCCCTCAAAAATCCCATTAAAAATCCCCCAAAAATCCCATTAAAAATCCCCAAACCCCCTCAAAAATCCCATTAAAAATCCCATTAAAAATCCCCAAAGCCCCTCAAAAAATCCCATTAAAATCCCATTAAAAATCCCATTAAAAATCCCCAAACCCCCTCAAAAATCCCATTAAAAATCCCATTAAAAATCCCCAAACCCCCTCAATAAATCCCATTAAAAATCCCATTAAAAATCCCATTAAAATCCCTTTGAAAATTATAAAAAAATCCCCAAAAAATCCCAAAAATCCCTCCTAAAAATCCCCAAAAAAATCCCAAAAACACCTCCTAAAAATCCCCAAAAATCCCCAAAGCCCCTCAAAAAAATCCCATTAAAAATCCCCCAAAATCACCCCATAAAAATCCCCAAAAAATCCCACAAAAATCCCAAAAAAATCCCCAAAAATGTTTAAAAAATCCCACAAAATTCCCAAAAAAATCTGATTTTCCTCACCCACTCCAGGTTGTCCCTGAGGATTTCTTTGCCCTGCACCAGTTTCAGTTTCTGGGCCCAGAGCACCCCAAAAACTCCCAAATATCCCCCAAAACCAACTCAAAAATCCCATTAAAAATCCCCCAAAAATCCCATTAAAAATCCCATTAAAAATCCCCAAAAAATCCCATTAAAAATCCCATTAAAAATCCCAATAAAATCCCTTTGAAAATTATAAAAAAATCCCCAAAAAATCCCAAAAATACCTCCTAAAAATCCCCCAAAAAATCCCAAAAATACCTCATAAAAATCCCCAAAAATCCCCAAAGCCCCTCAAAAAATCCCATTAAAAATCCCCCAAAAACACCTCCTAAAAATCCCCAAAAAATCCCACAAAAATCCCCAAAAAATCCCCAAAAACTTTTTAAAAAAATCCCACAAAATTCCCAAATAAATCTGATTTTCCTCACCCACTCCAGGTTGTCCCTGAGGATTTCTTTGCCCCGCACCAGTTTCAGTTTCTGGCTCGGGGGCAGCGGCAGCCGCAGCACCGGGCCCAGCTCGGGCGGCTCGGCCTCGGCCGGGCAGCGCAGCAGCGCCGCCTCCAGGGCGGCCCGCAGCTCCTGAGGGGAAAATGGGGAAAAAAATGGGAAATTCGGGAAAATTCGGGGGAAAAAATGGGAAATTTGGGAAAATTTGGGGGAAAAAATGGGAAATTCGGGAAAATTTGAGGAAAAAATGGGAATTTTCGGGGTTTTGGGGGGTTTTTTTAAGGGTTTTTTGGGGGGGGGGATGTGGAGTTGGGGAGCCTGGCCTCAGCCAGGCACAGCCCCCTCCAGGGCACCCCGCACTTCCTGAGGGGAAAATGGGGAAAAAAATGGGAAATTCGGGAAAATTTGGGGGAAAAAATGGGAAATTTGGGAAAATTTGGGGGAAAAATGGGAATTTTCGGGGTTTTGGGGGGTTTTTTAAGGGGTTTTTGGCGGGGGGGCGGTGTGGAGTTGGGGAGCCTGGCCTCAGCCAGGCACGGCCCCCTCCAGGGCACCCCACAGTTCCTGAGGGGAAAATGTGGGAAAAATGGGAATTTTTGGGGAAATTTATGGAATTTTAGGGAAAAAATGGGAAATTTGGGAAAATTTGGGGAAAAAAATGGGAATTTTCGGGGGTTTGGGGGGTTTTTTTAAGTGTTTTTTGGAGGGGGGGGTGTGGAGTTGAGGAGCCTGGCCTCAGCCAGGCACGGCCCCCTCCGGGGCACCCCACAGTTCCTGAGGGGAAAATTCGGCAAAAATGGGAATTTTTGGGGAAATTTATGGAATTTTAGGGAAAAAATGGGAAATTTGGGAAAATTTGGGGGGAAAAAAGGGAATTTTCGGGGTTTTGGGGGGTTTTTTTAAGGGGTTTTTTTAGGGGGGGGGGTGTGGAGTTGGGGAGCCTGGCCTCAGCCAGGCACGGCCCCCTCCAGGGCACCCCGCAGTTCCTGAGGGGAAAATGTGGGAAAAATGGGAATTTTTGGGGAAATTTAGGGAATTTTGGGGAAATTCGGGAATATTGTGGGGGAAAATGAGAATTTTGTGGGGATTTGGGGTTTTTTTAAGGGGTTTTGGGGGTTCAATCTCAGCCAGGCAGCACAGTAGAGGCTGCTCCAGTGCGGCCCGGCAGCTCCTGAGGGGAAAAATCGGAATTTTTGGGGAAAAAAAAGGGAATTTGGGGGGAAAATTCAGGAATTTTTGGGATTTAGGAAAAAAATCCGGGGGTTTGGGTGGTTTTTAGGGGATTTTAGGGGGATTTTTTTCCATTTTAAAATGGATTTTATGGCATTTTTACAGAATTTTAAAGGGATTTTTATGAGAATTTTCAGGGATGTTTAGAGACTTAAAAGGGATTTTTTGGGGTGATTTTGGTGCCTTTTTAGGGATTTTATGGGATTTTTTCTGTATTTTTTTGGATGATTCGTGGAATTTTTGGATGATTTTTGGGGATATTTTTGGGTAATTTTTGAGTATTTCTCAGTGATTTTTGAAGGATTTTATGGAATTTTTATGGGGGGTTTTGGGTGACTTTAGGAAAAATTGAGAGATTTTGAGGTATTTGAGGAGGGATTTAGGGAAATTGGGCAAAAATTGGGGGATCAGAAAGATATTTGGGGGACTTTGGGGGGATTTTTTAGGAAGATTTAGGGAAATTTTGGGGTTTGAGGGGGGCTCACCTGGAGGGACCCCAAATCTGGGGGGTCTTTGGGAAGGTCTGGCATCACCTGAGGGGGAGAAAGAGAAAATTTGGGGAGATTTTCATCAATTTTGGGGCTTCTGAGAGTAGTTTAAGGGGATTTGAGCTAAATGTGGGGAAATTCAGAGTTATTTTGAGATTTCTTTGGCTTCTGTAAAGTCCCAAATTTGGACAGTTTGGATCACCTAAAAAGCCTCACATTTTGGGGAATTTTAGGGGTTTTGGGGGATTTTCGGACACTCAATTTTTGGGGTGTTTCACGGTCTGGGGCTTTTTAATCTCCCAAAATTTTGGGAGGATTTTGGGAGGAATTTTGGGGGTCTTAAAGCCTCCCTAGCCCCTCCAAATATTGGTTGGGTTTAGGGCCCCTTAACCCACATATTTAGGAAGATTTTGGAGGATTTTTGGGACCTTTTCAAACCCAATTCGGAGAGACTAAGACGTGAACATGGGGAACCCCAATTTCGGGGGAATTCGGGGGGGGTGGTCTCTAGATGAGTTTAAGATGTGGCGCCCCTGAACCCCCCACAAAGTTTGGGATTTTTTTGGGTTGTTTTAAGGGGTTTTTGGGAAATTTCCGACCTCCCAATTTTGAGGCGGGGTCGCCCCCCCCCGTTATTACCTCAGGGAGCGGCGGCGGATCCAAAATGGCGGCGCGTCCTGAGGGGGAAAGTGGGCGTGGTTTCCCATTCTGTGACGTCACTCCACTTTTGCCCTTACTTAACAAGGCGCTAGGCGCTCTCATTCCGCGTAGTGCGCATGTGCCAATGCAAGCAGCTCTCCTATTGGTGGATCTATTTCCCGCATCTTCCTTTTGGCCACGCCTCACAAAG
>JAVKUW010000032.1:0-47632 GCA_031885435.1 Passerculus sandwichensis
TATTGATCCCTGATTAATATATTGATCCCTCATATTAACATATTGATCCCTGATTAACGTATTGATCCCTGACCCATAGATATTGATCCCTGAATAACATATTGATCCCTGATTAACGTATTGACCCCTGACCCACAGGTATTGATCTCCGCCCCACAGATCCCATCCCTGCCCCATAACCGACCCCAAAAACCCCAAATCCCACCCAAAAAACCCATTTAAAAACCCTCCAAAAACCCCAAAAAAACCCCAAAAAATCCCAAATCCCGCCCCACAACCGACAACAAATCCCGCCCCACACACCTCAAATCCCGCCCCACAGATCCCCAAATCCCGCCCCAAAAAGCCCCAAAAAACCCCAAAAAACCCCAAAATCCCCATCAAAAAACCTCAAAAACCCCATTAAAAAACCCCATTAAAAAACCCCAAAAAAACCCCAAAAACCCCAAATCACCCTAAAACCCCAAAACCCCTCAAACTCACGCCTCCAGGCGGTTGTGGGGCGAGGCCAGCACGCTGTGCGGGTCCCCAAAAACCCCATTAAAAAACCCCAAAAAAACCCCCAAAAAACCCAAAAAAACCCCCCAAACCCACCAAAAAACCCAAAAAAAGCCCCCAAAACCCCCAAAAACTCCATAAAAAAACCCATTAAAAAAACCTCAAAAAGCCCCCCAAAAATCCCATTAAAAAAACCCAAAAACCCCCAAAAAATCCCATTAAAAAAACCCAAGAACCCCCCAAAAATCCCATTAAAAAAACCCAAAAAATCCCATAAAAAAACCCCAAAAATCCCATTTAAAAAACCCCAAAAAACCCCAAAAAATCCCATTAAAAAACCCCCAAAACCCCCCAAAAATCCCATTAAAAAGCCCAAAAAACCCCATTAAAAAACCCCAAACCCCGCCCCCAAATTCCCCATATATGGACACAAACCCCGCCCCCTTCCCCAAACCCCGCCCACAAATCCCCATATATGGCCACAAACCCCGCCCCCAAACCCCGCCCCCAAATCCCCATATATGGCCACAAACCCCGCCCAACCCTGAACCACGCCCCAAACCCCGCCCCTAAGCCCAAACCCCGCCCCCAGCTGTCCCCATCCATCCCAAGCCCCGCCCACAACCCCAAGCCCCGCCCCCTCCCCGCGCCCTTGCCGCGCGTCCCCTTTGATTCCCACCCCAAAAAACCCCAAAAAAGCCCCAAAAAACCCCAAAAAAAAACCAAAAAAAAACCCCCAAAAAATCCCCAAACCCCCCAAAAACCCCCAAAAATCCCCAAAACCCCCCAAATCACCCCCCAAAACCCCCAAAAAACCCCAAATCCCGCCCCAAAACCGCCCCCAAAACCCCCAAACTCCTCCCAAAAACGCCCCAAAAACCCCAAATCCCATCCAAAAAAAACCATTAAAAAACCCAAAAAAACCCCAAATTCCGCCCCAAAAAAACCCCAAAACCCCTCAAATCACCCCAAAAAACCCCGTAAAAATCCCCAAAACCCCCCAAACCCCCCCAAAAACCCCAAATTCCGCCCCACAGATCCCCAAACCCCGCCCCAAAAGCGCCCCAAAAACCCCATTAAAAAACCCCCCAAAAAAACCCCAAAACCCCACAAATCACCCCAAAAACCCCATTAAAAATCCCCAAAAACCCCAAAAACCCCAAAATCCCCCCAAAACACCCAAACCCCGCTCCAAAACCAACCCCAAACCCCAAACCCCGCCCCAAATCCGCCCCCAAAACCCCAAAACTCCTCCCAAAAACGCCCCCGGAAACCCCAAAACTCCTCCCAAAAACTCCAAAAATCACCCCAAAAAATCCCATTAAAAAAACCCCAAAAAATCCCATTAAAAAAACCCAAAAAAATCCCATTAAAAAACCCCAAACCCCGCCCACAAATCCCCATATATGGCCACAGACCCCGCCCCCAAACCCCGCCCCCAAATCCCCATATATGGCCACAGACCCCGCCCCCAAACCCCGCCCCCAAATCCCCATATATGGCCATAAACCCCGCCCCCAAACCCCGCCCCCAAATCCCCATATATGGCCATAAACCCCGCCCCCAAACCCCGCCCACAAATCCCCATATATGGCCACAACCCCCGCCCCCAACCCTAAACCCCGCCCCAAACTCCGCCCCCAAACCCCAAACCCCGCCCCCACCTGTCCCCATCCATCCCAAGCCCCCGCCCCCTTCGCCAAGCCCCGCCCCCTCCCCGCGCCCTTGCCGCGCGTCCCCTTTGATTCCCACCCCAAAAAACCCCAAAAAACCCCCAAAAAACCCCCCAAAAAAACCCAAAAAAAATCCCCAAACCCCCCAAAAACCCCGAAAAACCCCCAAAACCCCCCAAATCCCCCCAAACTCACGCCTCCAGGCGGTTGTGGGGCGAGGCCAGCACGCTGTGCGGGTCCCCGCGGCCCCTCAGCAGCGGCCCCAAAATCGCCACCATCGCCCCCAAAACCAACGCGTGCGCTCGGGGGAAGCCCGGGCACCCCAAAACCGCGGCGGCCCCGCGGCAGGAGCCGCTCAGGGCCGCCCCCAGAACCCGCTGGGCCAGGCGGAGCGGCCGCATGGCCGGAAAAACGGCGAAATTTTGGGGTTTTTTGGGGCTTTTTTGGGGTTTTTTTGGGGGGTTAAAAATCAAGGGGAGGACGCGCGGCAAGGGCGCGGGGAGGGGGCGGGGCTTGGGGAAGGGGCGGGGCTTGGGATGGATGGGGACAGGTGGGGGGCGGGGTTTAGGCTTAGGGGCGGGGTTTGGGGCGGGGTTTAGGGTTAGGGGCGGGGTTTGTGGCCATATATGTGAATTGGGGGCGGGGTTTGTGGCCATATATGGTAATTTGGGGGGCGGGGTTTGGGGTTTTTTAATGGGATTTTTGGAGGTTTTTGGGTTTTTTTAATGGATTTTTTGGGGGGTTTTTGGGGTTTTTAAATGGGATTTTTTAAATGGGAGTTTTAATGGGATTTTTGGAGGGATTTGGGTTTTTTTAATGGGATTTTTGCGGGGTTTTCCGGGGTTTTTTAATGGGATTTTTTGGGGTTTTTAAGTGGGTTTTAAATGGGTTTTTTATGGGGGTTTTTTTGGGGTTTTTTAATGGGATTTTTTTGGGGTTTTTTTTGGGGTTTTTTTAATGGGGCTTTTTAATGGGGTTTTGGGGGGCTTTTTGGGGTTTTTTGGGGGTCATTTTATAGGGATTTTTCGGGTTTTTTGTGGGTTTTTAATGGGTTTTTTTGGAGGTTTTTTGGGGTTAAAAAATCGAGGAGAGGACGCGCGGCAAGGGCGCGGGGAGGGGGCGGGGCTTGGGATGGATGGGGACAGGTGGGGGGCGGGGTTTGGAGTTTGTGGGCGGGGTTTGTGGCCATATATGGGGATTTGGGGGCGGGGTTTGGGGGCGGGGTTTGTGGCCATGTGTGAGGATTTGGGGGCGGGGTTTGGGGTTTTTTAATGGGGTTTTTTAATGGGGTTTTTTTGGGGTTTTTTCAATGGGATTTTTTGGGGTTTTTTAATGGGGTTTTTTATGGGTTTTTTGGGGGTTTTTTTGGGTTTTTTTAATGGGGTTTTTTGGGGTTTTTTATGGCGTTTTTTGGTGTTTTGGGGTTTTTTTATGGGGTTTTTTGAGTTTTTTAATGGGATTTTTTTGGGTTTTTGTGGGTTTTTAAATGGGTTTTTTAATGGGGTTTTTGGGGTTTTTAATGGGGTTTTTTGGGGGTTTTTGGGATTTTTTTGTGGGGTTTTTTATGGGGTTTTTTTGAGTTTTTAAATGGGGTTTTTATGGGGTTTTTGGGGTCATTTTATAGGGATTATTTGGGGTTTTTTGTGGCTTTTTAATGGGACTTTGGGGGTTTTTAATGGGGTTTTTTGGGGATTTTTTGGGGTTTTTTGGGGTTTTTAAATGGGATTTTTTGGGGGTTTTTTAATGAGATTTTTTGGGAGTTTTTTGGGGTTTTTTAATGGGAAGTTTTTGGGGCCTTTGGGGATTTTTTTGAGGCATTTTTGGGGCCGGTTTTGGGGTTTTTGGGGGTTTTTTTGGAGGCATTTTTGGGGCGGGATTTGCGTTTTTTGGGGTTTTAATATTAAACCCCTCGCCCCCCAAAACAATAAAAAATGGGCGTGGTCACGGCGGCGTCCTTTATTACCAAGCCCCGCCCCCTTTCCGCCGAGGCCCCGCCCCTTTTCGGCGAGGCTCCGCCCCCTCCATGACGTCATCGCCGTCGTCGTCGCCGCGGTAATCCCAGAGCCGGACGGTGCCGTCCCACTGAGGGGGCGGGGCCAAGTCAGGACACGCCCACTGGGCCTTAAACCACGCCCCTTTCCGCTTTAAACCACGCCCCTTTTCGATTTAAGCCCCACCCCTTTTCTCGTTTAAAACCCCGCCCCTTTCTCCTTTAAACCCCGCCCCTTTCCCCATTTAAACCCCGCCCCTTTTCCCTTTTAACCCCGCCCCTTTTCCCCATTTAAACCCCGTCCCTTTTGCCTTTAAGCCCCTCCCATTTTTCCTTTCAACCCCGCCCCCTTTTCCATTTAAACCCCGCCCCTTTTCCCATTTAAACCCCGCCCCTTCCCCATTTAAACCCCGCCCATTTCCCCATTTAAACTCCGCCCCTTTTCCCTTTCAACCCCGCCCCTTTTCCCTTTAAACCCCACCCCTTTCCCCATTTAACCCCGCCCCTTTTCCTTTTAACCCCGCCCCTTTGTCCTTTAAATCCCGCCCCTTTTCCCATTGAAACCCCGCCCCTTTATAGTTAAACCCCGCCCCTTTTCCCAATTTAAGCCCCTCCCATTCATATTTAAGCCCCGCCCATTCCCCCTTTAAACCCCGCCCCTTTTCATAATTAAGCCCCTCCCATTCATCTTTTAGCCCCGCCCCTTTCCCATTGAAGCCCCGCCCACCGAGGCGCTGGCGAGCCACGCCCCCTCGGGGCTCCAGCTGACGTCACGCACGCAGGCGCCGTGATTGGCCAGGCGCCGCAGGACACGCCCCGTGATGACGTCATAGACTGAAAAAAACGAGGAATTAAAACCAGCACAAACCGGAAACTCCCGGTTTTAACCCTTTCTGCCCCGTTTTTAACCCTTTTTTTGCCATTTTTTCGGCATTTTTTCCCCATTTTTACTCTCCCAGTCCCTCCCAGTACAAACCAGTAACCCCAGTCCCCATTTGCCCCATTTTTAACCCATTTTTAACCCTTTCTTTGCCATGTTTTCCCCATTTTCCTCCACATTTTCATATTTTTGAACGTTTTTCCTTTTTTTCCTCCTGTTTTCCCCATTTTTTCACCCTTTTTCCCCATTTTTTCCCTCCCAGTCCCTCCCAGTACAAACCAGTAACCCCAGTCCCCATTTCCCCCAATTTCTCCCATTTTTAACCCTTTCTTCCCCACATTTCCCCCATTTTCCCCCATATTTTCCCCATTTTTTCACCGTTTTTCCCCATTTTTTCGCCGTTTTTCCCCGTTTTTTCGCCTCCCAGTCCCCTCCCAGTCCAAACCAGTACCAGCCCAGCCTTACCCAGCACGGCGCCATCGGCGGAGCCGGCCGCCAGCGCGGGGGCGCCCCCCGGCGGCGCCAGGCGGCAGCGCAGCAGCGTGTGCAGCACGGCGTGGCCGCGGAACGTCACCAGCGAGGCGTCGCCCGGCAGGGGCGTGGCCCGGCGGGCTGCGGGGGAGGAGCCAAAAGAGAGAGGGGGAGAGGAAATTTGGGGGAAAATCGGCGAAAACCGGGCAAAAATCGGGCGAAATTTGAGCGAAATACGCCCAAAAAACCGAGCGAAATCGGCTCAAAATCGGCCCAAAATTGGTCCAAAATTCACCCAAAAATTCGCCCAGAAATGGCGAGGATTGACCCAAAAAAATTCACCCGAAGATTCGGCCCCAATCGGTCCGAAAATGAGGGAAATTCACCCCAAAATGATCCCCAAGTTGACCCAAAAATTGACCCAAAAGTAGAGGAAATCAGTCCAAAAATCGGTCGGAAAATGAAGGAAATTCAGCCCAAAAATTGGCACCGAAATGAGAAAATATTGGGCCAAAAATTCAGCCAAAAATTGGCACAAAATTGAGCAAAAATTGACCCAAAATTGACCTAAAATTGGCATAAAACTGACTCGATATTGGTCCAAAAATTGGACTAAAAATGGAGGAAATTCGACCCAAAATTGACCCAAAATTGACCCAAAAATTGACCTAAAATTGGCACAAAACTGACTCAATACTGGTCCGAAAATTGGACTAAAAATGGAGGACCACAATTGATCCGAAATAGGGGAAATTCAGCCCAAAAACTGGTCCAAAAATTGTGCAAAATTGACCCAGAAATTGGACTAAAATTGGTGCAAAGTTGACCCAAAAATTGGCCCAAAATTGAGCAAAAAATGACCCAAAAATTGGACTAAAATTGACCCAAAATTGGCCTAAAATTGACCCAAAAATTGACCTAAAATTGGCACAAAATGGACTCAATGTTGGTCCAAAAATTGGACTAAAAATGGAGGAAATTCGACCCAAAAATTTGAGCGAAATGCGCCCAAAAAAATGAGCTAAATCGGCTCAAAATCGGTCCAAAATTCGCCCAAAAATTCGCCCAGAAATGGCGAGGGTTGACCCAAAAATTCACCCGAAAATTCGGCCCAAATCGGTCCCAAAATTGGCCTAAAATTGACCCAAAATTGGCCTAAAATTGGCACAAAACCGACTCAATATTGGTCCGAAAATTGGACTAAAAATGGAGGAAATTCAGCCCAAAATTGAGCAAAAATTGACCCAAAAATTGACCTAAAATTGGCACAAAAGCGACTCAATATTGGTCCGAAAATTGGACTAAAAATGGAGGAAATTCAGCCCAAAAATTGGAACCAAAATGAGAAAATATTGGGCCAAAAATTCAGCCAAAAATTGGCACAAAATTGAGCAAAAATTGACCCAAAAATTGACCTAAAATTGGCACAAAACTGACTCAATATTGGTCCGAAAATTGGACTAAAAATGGAGGACCACAATTGATCTGAAATAGGGGAAATTCAGCCCAAAAACTGGTCCAAAAATTGTGCAAAATTGACCCAGAAATTGGACTAAAATTGGCCCAAAGTTGAGCAAAAATTGGCCCAAAATTGAGCAAAAAATGACCCAAAAATTGGACTAAAATTGACCCAAAATTGGCCTAAAATGGACCCAAAAATTGACCTAAAATTGGCACAAAATGGACTCAATGTTGGTCCAAAAATTGGACTAAAAACGGAGAAAATTTGACCCAAAAATTGATCCAAAAATTGACCAAAATCAGGCAAAAAATTGATAAAAAATTGGCCCAAATTTGACCCAAAAATCAACGAAATTCGTCCAATTTTTAACCCTTTCTTCCCCATTTTTCTTCATATTTTCCCCGTTTTTTCACCGATTTTCGCCGTTTTTTTCGCCGTTTTTCCCCCATTTTTTCCCTCTCCCAGTCCAAACCAGTACAAACCAGTAACCCCAGTTCCCATTTCCCCCATTTTTAACCCCAAATCCCCATTTTTAACCCTTTCATTCCCACATTTCCCCCATTTTCCCCCACATTTTCCCCATTTTTCCACCGATTTTCGCCGTTTTTTCCCCATTTTTCCCCATTTTTCCCCTCCCAGTCCCTCCCAGTACAAACCAGTACAAACCAGTAACCCCAGTTCCCATTTCCCCCCCATTTCCCCCATTTTTAACCCTTTCTTTCCCACATTTCCCCCATTTTTCCCCATATTTTCCCCATTTTCCCACCGATTTTTGCCGTTTTTTTCGCCGTTTTTTCCCCATTTTTCCCCATTTCTCCTCTCCCAGTCCCTCCCAGTACAAACCAGTACAAACCAGTTCCCATTTCCCCCATTTTTAACCCTTTCTTCCCCACATTTCCCCCATTTTTCCCCACATTTCCCCCATTTTTCCCATATTTTCCCCATTTTCACACCGATTTTCGCCGTTTTTCGCCGTTTTTCCCCCATTTTTTTCCCCCTCCAGTCCAAACCAGTCCAAACCAGTATAAACCAGTACAAACCGGCTCGGGGCGCCCTCTGCCAGCGGTAGTCCCAGCTCTGCCGCGCCACCGCCCGGCGCGCGCCGCCCAGCGCCGCCGGCCCCGAGGGCCTGCGCAGGTCCCACAGCTTGGCCGACTGGTCCTTGGAGTTGGACACCACGTAGCGCCCGTCGCCCTGCCGCCAGAAACCAGTAAAAACCAGTAAAAACCAGTAAAAACCAGTACAAAAAAATCCGGTTCGATTTGAGCCGTTTTTGACCGATTTACGCCTTTTTTTCGCCGATTTTTGGCCATTTTTTCCCATTTTTTGTTGATTTTTTGTTGATTTTTTTTGCCATTTTTTCCCATTTTTTCCTCTCCCATCGATGACATCCCAGTACAAACCAGTATAAACCAGTAAAAAAAAATCTGGTTTGATTTGAGCCGTTTTTGAGCGATTTACGCCTTTTTTTCGCCGATTTTTCGCCATTTTTCCTTATTTTTTCTTGATTTTTTGCCATTTTCTCCTCTCCCATCGATGACATCCCAGTATAAACCAGTACAAACCAGTTTGGACCAGTATAAACCAGTACGAAAAAACCCGGTTCGATTCAGGCCGTTTTTGAGCGATTTACGGCGTTTTTTCGCCGATTTTTCGCCATTTTTACCCATTTTTTGTTGATTTTTTGTTGATTTTTTTTGCCATTTTTCCCCATTTTTTCCTCTCCCATCGATGACATCCCAGTACAAACCAGTACAAACCAGTAAAAAAAAAAATCCAGTTCTACTGGAGCCATTTTTGACCAGTTTTCGTCAAATTTTGCCCTTTTTTGCCATTTTTTTACCAATTTTTGCCACTTTCCCCCCATTTTTTCCACTTCCATTTGATGTCTCATGGGTGAAATCCCAGTTAAAACCAGTTTGGACCAGTACAAACCAGTACAAGAAATTTTGAGTCAATCTGAGCCATTTATCAGCAACTTTTGACCAATTTTTGCCCATTTTTTTACAGTTTTTGCCCATTTTTTGCCCATTTTTCCCACTCCCGGTCGCTCTCCAATGGATGAAATCCCAGTTTGGACCAGTACAAACCAGTATAAACCAGTATAAACCAGTACAAAAAAACCCGCTTCGATTTGAGTCATTTTTGGCCGATTTACACCTTTTTTTCGCCCGTTTTTGGCCATTTTTTCCCATTTTTTCCCATTTTTTGTGCTCCTAGATGCCCTAAAATGGACGAAATCCCAGTAAAAACCAGTAAAAACCAGTTTGGACCAGTAGAAACCAGGATGAAAAAACCCGGTTCGATTTGGGCCATTTTTGGCCAATTTACGGCGTTTTTTCGCCGATTTTTGTTGCATTTTCACCGTTTTTTCACCATTTTCCCCCATTTTTTCACTCCCAGTCCCTCCCAGTACAAACCAGTAACCCCAGTTCCCATTTCCCCCATTATTAACCCTTTCTTTGCCACATTTTCCCCCATTTTTAACCCTATTTCTCCCAAATTTAGTCATATTTTCACCGTTTTTTCACCGTTTTTCCCCATTTTCACTCTCCCAGTCCAAACCAGTCCCTCCCAGTACAAACCAGTAACCCCAGTCCCCATTTCCCCAATTTTTAACCCTTTCTTACCCATTTTTAACCCTTTCTTTCCCACATTTCCCTCATTTTTCCCCAAATTTTCCCCATTTTTTCCCCATTTTCCCCCTCCCAGTCCCTCCCAGTACAAACCAGTCCAAACCAGTAACCCCAGTTCCCATTTCCCCCCATTTTTAACTCTTTCTTCCCCATTATTAACCCTTTCTTTCCCACATCTCCCCCATTTTTCCCCGTATTTTCCCCATTTTCGGCCGTATCTTCCCCATTTTTTCACCGATTTTCCCCAAATTTTCACCTTTTTTCCCCATTTTTCCCCTCCCAGTCCCTCCCTGTCCAAACCAGTTCCCATTTCCCCCAATTTCCCCATTTTTAACCCCAAATCCCCATTTTTAACCCTTTCTTACCCATTATTAACCCTTTCTTTCCCGCATTTCCCCCATTTTTCCCCATATTTTCCCCATTTTTTCACCGATTTTCGCCATTTTTCCCCCATTTTTTCACTCCCAGTCCCTCCCAGTACAAACCAGTAAACCCAGTTCCCATTCCCCCCATTTTTAACCCTTTCTTCCCCACTTTTAACCCTTTCTTTCCCACATCTCCCCCATTTTTAACCCTATCTTCGCCATTTTTCCACCGGTTTTCCACATTTTTTCACCGTTTTTCCCCGTTTTTTCGCCATTTCTCCCCGTTTTTCCACCTCCCAGTACAAACCAGTAACCCCAGTTCCCATTCCCCCCGTTTCTAACCCTTTCTTCCCCATTTTTAACCCTTTCTTTCCTGCATCTCCCCCATTTTTCCCCGTATTTTCCCCATTTTTCCACCGATTTTCGCCGTTTCTCCCCATTTTTTCACTCCCAGTCCCTCCCAGTACAAACCAGTAACTCCAATTCCATTTTAACCCTTTCTCCCCCATTATTAACCCTTTCTTTCCCCACATTACCCTCATTTTTCCCCATATTTTCCCCATTTTTTCACCGATTTTCCCCAAATTTTCACCGTTTTTCCCCATTTTTCCGTCCCAGTCTCTCCCAGTACAAACCAGTAACCCCAGTACCCATTTCCCCCATTTTTAACCCTTTCTCCCCCATTATTAACCCTTTCCTTCCCACATTTTCCCCATTTTTCCCCGTATTTTCCCCATTTTTCCACCGTTTTTCCCCATTTTTCCACCGTTTTTCCCCATTTTTTCACCCATTTTCACCGTTTTTTCACCGTTTTTCCCCATTTTTACTCTCCCAGTCCCTCCCAGTACAAACCAGTAACCCCAGTTCCCATTTCCCCCATTATTAACCCTTTCTTTCCCACATCTCCCCCATTTTTCCCCGTATTTTCCCCATTTTTAACCCTATTTTCACCGTTTTTTCACCGATTTTCCCCGTTTTTTCGCCGTTTCTCCCCATTTTCCCCCCTCCCAGCCCAAACCAGCCGCTCACCCTGGCGTGGATGAAGGTCAGCCCGTCCCGGTGCCCGGCCAGGGTCAGCGCCGGCCCCTCGGGGAGGCAGCGCCGGTCCCAGGCCCGGCCCACGGCGTCGTCGCCGCCCGAGAGGAGGAGCTGCCCCGAGGCGTCGGCCAAGGCCACGGCGTTGACGTCGTCCTCGTGGGCGGGGACCTGGAAAAAGAGGAAAAACGGGGAAAACGGTGAAAAAACGGTGAAAATCGGTGAAAAAATGGGGAAAATCGGGTTAAAAATGGGGAAAATAGGGTAAAAAATGGGGGAAATATGGGGAATAAAGGGTTAATAATGGGGGAGAAAGGGTTAAAAATGGGGAAGGAAGGGTTAAAATGGAATTGGAGTTACTGGTTTGTACTGGGAGGGACTGGGAGAGTAAAAATGGGGGGAAATGGTGAAAAAATGGTGAAAATCGGGTTAAAAGTGGGGCAGATGTGGGAAAGAAAGGGTTGAAAACGGGGAATAAAGAAAGGGTTAAAAACGGGGAAGAAAGGGTTAAAAACGGGGGGGAAATGGGAACTGGGGTTACTGGTTTGTACTGGGAGGGACTGGGAGAGTAAAAATGGGGAAAAAATGGGGGAAAACAGTGAAAAAACTGAAAATCGGTGAAAAAATGGGGATAATGGGGTTGAAAATGGGGGACATGCGGGAAAGAAAGGGTTAAAAATGGGGAAGAAAGGGTTAAAAACGGGGGGGAAATGGGAACTGGGGTTACTGGTTTGTAGTGGGAGGGACTGGGAGGGGGAAAATGGGGAAAAACGGTGAAAAAAGGGTGAAAATCGGCGAAAAAATGGCCAAGATACGAGCAAAAATGGGGAAAATGGGGTTAAAATGGTGAAGAAAGGGTTAAAAGTGGCAGGAAAAGGGTTAAAAACGGGGAAAACACGGGGGAAACGGGAGCTGGTGTTACTGGTTTGTACTGGGAGGGACTGGGAAGGGAAAATGGGGAAAAACGGTGAAAAAACGGCAAAAATACGGCAAAAAATGGGGAAAATGGGGTTGAAAATGGGGAAGAAAGGGTTAAAAATGGGGGGAATGGGAGCTGGGGTTACTGGTTTGTACTGGTTTGTACTGGGAGGGACTGGGAGGTGAAAAAACGGGGAAAAAAATTGTAAAAAAAATGAAGGAAACTGGCAAAAATAAAAGGTAAAAAAAACGGGCAAAAAAGGGTTAAAAACGGGCAAAAAAGGGTAAAAAAGGGGCCAAACCGGTTCAAACTGGTTCAAACTGGTTTGTACTGGTCTCTCACCCTCTCCACCCTCCTCTGCGCCTGCCGGTCGTAGACGTAGACGCAGCCGTCGTTGGCCCCGCCCACCACGTCCCGCCCGTCCGGCCCCACGGCCAATGAGAAAACAGCAAAGCGCCGGTCCTCGGGCCTGGGGGCGGGGACAGCAAAGGGACACGCCCACCTCATTAAATATGCATGAAAGCCGCGCCCGTCATTGTCGATTTAGGTTTAGGCCACGCCCACTTTGTTAAATATTAAATTAAGCCACGCCCACTGTGATGTATTGAGTGAATTAGGGGTTTAGGCCACGCCCAGTTCGTTAAACATTCATTTAGGCCACGCCCACATTGTTATAATGGGTAATATGGGGTTGAGGCCACGCCCACTTTGTTAAATATTAATTTAAGCCACGCCCACGTTGTTATAATGGGTGAAATGGGGTTTAGGCCACGCCCACTTTGTTAAATATTCATTTAAGCCACGCCCACATTGCTATAATGGGTAATAGGGGGTTTGGGCCACGCCCACTTTGTTATATATTAAATTAAGCCACGCCCACTGGGATATATTGGGGTGAATTAGGGATTTAGGCCACGCCCACTTTGTTAAATATTCATTTAGGCCACGCCCACATCGTTATAATGGGTGGTATGGGGTTTAGGCCACGCCCACTTTATTAAATATTCATTTAGGCCACGCCCACATTGTTATAATGGGTAATAGGGGGTTTGGGCCACGCCCACTTTGTTAAATATTAATTTAAGTCATGCCCACTGCGATATATGGGGGTGAATTAGGGGTTTAGGCCACGCCCACTTTGTTAAATATTAATTTAAGCCACGCCCACTGCAATATATGAAGTTAATTTGGGGTTTAGGCCACGCCCACTTTGTTAAATATTCATTTAGGCCACGCCCACATCGTTATAATGGGTAATATGGGGTTTAGGCCACGCCCACTTTGTTAAATATTCATTTAAGCCACACCCACTGTGATGTATTGAGTGAATTAGGGGTTTAGGCCACGCCCACTTTGTTAAATACCCATTTAGGCCACGCCCACATTGTTATAATGGGTAATATGGGGTTTGGGCCACGCCCACTTTGTTAAATATTAAATTAAGCCACGCCCACTGGGATATATGGGGTGAATTAGGGGTTTAGGCCACGCCCACTTTGTTAAATATTCATTTAGGCCACGCCCACATTGTTATAATGGGTAATATCGGGTTTAGGCCACGCCCACTTTGTTAAATATTAAATTAAGCCACGCCCACATTGTTATAATGGGTAATGTGGTGTTTAGGCCACGCCCACTTTGTTAAATATTCATTTAAGCCACGCCCACTGCAATATATGAAGTGAATTAGGGATTTAGGCCACGCCCACTTCATTAAATCGGAATTTAGGACACGCCCACTTAATTATAATGGGTTGATTTAGGGGTTAAGCCACGCCCACTTCATTATAATGGATTTAAGGGGGGTTTAAGCCACGCCCACTTTCAATTATGGGGTTAATTGCGGTTTAAGCCACGCCCACTTTATCCAATAGGAATTTAAGCCACGCCCACTTATAGTGTGTTGGTTGGGGTCTAAGCCACGCCCACTTTATCAAATAGGAATTTAGGCCACGCCCACTTATAATGTATTGGTTGGGGTTTAAGCCACGCCCACTTTACAAAATGGATGTTTAAGCCACGCCCCAAAATGCATATTAGAACATAAACCACGCCCACCAAAAGCAAAGCCACGCCCCTTAAAGCACAAAACACCCGGAAGCCACGCCCCCAAATGCAAATTAACCCCAGAACTGGAGCCACGCCCACAAACATCACAAACCCCGCCCTCAAATGCAAATTAGGCTGTTTAGAACTGAAGCCACGCCCCTAAACAGCAAAGCCACGCCCCTTAAAGCTCAAAATACCCCAAAGCCACGCCCCAAAAAATGCAAATGAGAGGAGACAACCCCCAAGCCACGCCCACTAATGCCTCTAAAGAAGAAACCACGCCCCCAAAAGAAGAAGCCACGCCCACAAAACAAGAAGCCACGCCCCCGAAATTGAAACCACGCCCCCAAAATTAACAAACCACGCCCCCAAATTCTAATGAACGCCCCAAAATTAAACAAGCCACGCCCACAGAGCAAAGCCACGCCCCCACCTGAAGTCCAGCGCCGTGTGGGCGTCGCCCTCGCCATGCAAATCAAAGGCGTGCACTGCGGAAGGGGCGGGGCCGGCTCAGGCCACGCCCCCTTGTCCGCCATTTTCCCTCCTATTTTCCCCGTTTTTCTTCATATTTTCGCCGTTTTTTCACCGATTTTCACCAAATTTTCGCAGTTTTTTCCCCATTTTCCCCTCCCAGTCCCTCCCAGTACAAACCAGTACAAACCAGTTCCCATTCCCCCCCATTTCCCCCATTTTTAACCCTTTCCTTCCCACACTTCCCCCATTTTTCGCCCTATTTTCCCCATTTTTCTTCATATTTTCACCATTTGTCCACCCATTTTCACCCAATTTTCATTGCTTTTTCCCCATTTTCCCCTCCCAGTCCCTCCCAGTACAAACCAGTTCCCATTTCCCCCCATTTTCCCCATTTTTAACCCTTCCTTCCCACATTTTCCCCATTTTCCCCCATGTTTTCATTCCCCATAGATTTTTGTCATTTTTTGGTGATATTTTCCCCATTTTTTCACCGATTTTCACCCAACTTTCACCGTTTTTCCCCATTTTCCCCTCCCAGTACAAACCAGTAACCCCAGTTCCCATTTCCCCCCATTTCCCCCACTTTTAACCCCTTCTTTCCCACATTTCCCCATTTTTCTTCATAATTTCCCCATTTTTCTTCATATTTTCCCCATTTTCCCACCGATTTTCCCCCAAATTTTCACTGTTTTTCCCCGTTTTTTTCCCCATTTTTCCCCTCCCAGTCCCTCCCAGTACAAACCAGTAACCCCAGTTCCCATTTCCCCCCATTTTAACCTTTTCTTCCCCACATTTTTGTTGTTCTCCCACATATTTCCCCCATTTTTCGCTGTATTTTCCCCATTTTCCCACCGATTTTCGCCATTTTTTCGCCGTTTTTCCCCGTTTTTTCCCCATTTTCTCGCCCTCCCAGTCCAAACCAGTCCAAACCAGTAACCCCAGTTCCCATTTCCCCCCATTTCCCCCATTTTTAACCCTTTAATTCCTGTTTTTAACCCTTTCTTTCCCGCATTTCCCCATTTTTCTTCATAATTTCCTCATTTTTCTTCACATTTCCGCCATTTTTTCACCGATTTTCACCCAATTTTCGCTGTTTTTTCCCCATTTTCCCCCTCCCAGTCCAAACCAGTAACCCCAGTTCCCATTTCCCCCATTTTTAACCCTTTCCTTCCCACATTCCCCCCATTTTCTGCCATATTTTCCCCATTTTCCCACCGATTTTCACCATTTTTTCACCGTTTTTCCTCGTTTTTTCCCCATTTCCCCCCTCCCAGTCCCTCCCAGTACAAACCAGTAACCCCAGTTCCCATTTCCCCCATTTTTAACCCTTTCTTCCCCATATTTTCCCCACTTTTTGAAGTGTTTTCCCCATTTTTCCCCATATTTCCCCCATTTTTTGCCGCATTTTCCCCATTTTTTCACCGATTTTCACCCAATTTTTGTTGTTTTTTCCCCGTTTTCTCTCCCTCCCAGTCCAAACCAGTCCGAACCAGTTACCGTAACTGGACCAGGAGCAGTAGAGGGCCTGGCTGCCGTCGGGGCTGAAGGCGACGTCGAGGACGCTCCAGCCCACGTGGCGCCCCCTGGTGGCGCGGAGGAGCCGCAGCCCCTCCCCGGACACCTCGAACAGCCGCAGGGTGTGGTCTGGATTTGGGGTTAAAAATAAAAATTTCGGTCAATTTCGTGAAATTCAAAAGTTTCAAAATATTCTGTCGAAATTTGGGGTTTTTTGGTGAAAATTTGAGGGTTCTACGTTGAAATTTGGGGGTTTTATGCTGAAATTTTGTAATTTTTACACTGGGAATTCGAGAATTTTTAAAGAATTTCGGGTCAGATTTTTGGGATTTTTGGATCTGAGGGTGTGGTCTGAATTCAGGATTAAAAATCAAAATTTCGGTCAATTTTCTGAAATTCAGAAGTTTCAAAACATTCTGTCGAAATTTGGGGTTTTTTGGTGAAAATTCGGGGGTTCTACGTCAAAATTTGGGGGTTTTACGCCGAAATTTTGTAAATTTTTGACCGGGAATTCGAGAATTTTAAAGAATTTTGGGGCAAAACTTTTGGGATTTTGGAGCTGAGGGTGTGGTCTAAATTCGGGGTTAAAAATTAAAATTTTCGTCAATTTTGTGAAATTTAAAAGTTTCAAAATATTCTGTCGAAATTTGGGGTTTTTTGGTGAAAATTTGACGTTTTTACGTTGAAATTTGGTGATTTTACACCAAAATTTCGTAATTTTGGACTGGGAATTCGAGAATTTTAAAAGAATTTCGGGTCAGATTTTTGGGATTTTGGAGCTGACGGTGTGGTCTGGGTTTGGCGCCGAAAAAAATATCGAAATTTCGGTCAATTTTGTGAAACTCAGAAGTTTCAAAATATTCTGCTGAAATTTGGGGTTTTTTGGTGAAAATTTGTGGTTTTTACGTTGAAATTTGGTGATTTTACACCAAAATTTTGTAATTTCGGACTGGAAATCCAGGAATTTTTAAAGAATTTCAAGCAAAATTTTTGGGATTTTTGGAGCTGAGGGTGTGATCTGAATTCAGGGTTAAAAATCAAAATTTTCATCAATTTGGTGAAATTCGAGGTTTCAAAATATTGTGTAAAAATTTGGTGGTTTTTGGGAAAATTTTGGGTTTTTTTCGCGGAAATTTGGGGGTTTTGCGGCCGAAAACGAAACCGGCGCCAAATTCTATTTTAAAAATCGAAATTAAAAAAAATTTTCGAGGGCTTTGGGTGAGATTTTGGGGTTTTGGGGGTTTCAAAATTTTGCGTCAAAATTTGGGGTTCTTTTGTGAAAATTTGGGAGGTTTTTACGCGGAAATTTGGCGATTTTATGCCGAAATTTCGTAAATTTTTGACTGGAAATTCAAGAATTTTCAAAGAACTTTGGGTGAGATTTTGGAATTTTGGAGGTGAGGGTGTGATCTGAATTCAGGGTTAAAAATCGAAATTTTGGTCCATTTTGTGAAATTCAGAAGTTTCAAAATATTGTGTGAAAATTTGGGGTTTTTTAGTGAAAATTTGGCGCGTTTTTACGTCAAAATTTGGGGGTTTTACGCCGACATTTTGTAAATTT
This sequence comes from Passerculus sandwichensis, assembly GCA_031885435.1. Taxonomy (NCBI): domain Eukaryota; kingdom Metazoa; phylum Chordata; class Aves; order Passeriformes; family Passerellidae; genus Passerculus; species Passerculus sandwichensis. The sequence goes on from JAVKUW010000032.1 coordinate 17,529, forward strand.
CTGACTGGGAATTTGAGAATTTTTAAAGAATTTCGGGTGAGATTTTTGGGATTTTGGAGGTGAGGGTGTGGTCTGAATTCGGGGTTAAAAATCGAAAATTCGGTCAATTTTGCGAAATTCAGAAGTTTCAAATTTTTCTGTCGAAAATTTGGGGTTTTTTGGCGAAAATTTGGGGGCTCTATGTCGAAATTTGGTGATTTTACACCAAAATTTCGTAATTTCGGACTGGAAATTTGAGAATTTTTAAAGAATTTCGGGCGAAATTTCTGGGATTTCTGGAACTGAGGGTGTGATCTGAATTTGGGGTTAAAAATCGAAATTTCGGTCAATTTTGCAAATTTCAGAAGTTTCAAAAGTTTCTGTCGAAATTTGGGGTTTTTTGGTGAAAATTTGACGTTTTTACGTCGAAATTTGGGGGTTTTACGCCAAAATTATGTAAATTTTTGAGTGGAAATTCAAGAATTTTAAAGAATTTTGGGGTGAGATTTTGGGGATTTTGGAGGTGAGGGTGTGGTCTAAACTTGGGGTTAAAAATAAAAATTTTCATCAATTTCGTGAAATTTGAGGTTTTTAAAATATTGTGCAAAAATTTGGGGTTTTTTGGTGAAAATTTGGGGTTTTTACGTCGAAATTTGGGGGTTTTACGCCGAAATTTTGTAATTTTGACTGGGGAATTTTGACTCATTTCTCACCCAAAAAACCCCTTAAAAATCAAATTTCAACCCCTAAAAACCCCAAAATTCCCCCGATTTTCCCCAAATTTTTCCCCAAATTCCCCCAAAATTTATTAAAATCCCCAAATTCCCCCAAAATCGCCCAAAATTTCCCGATTTTTCCTCATTTCCACCCACCCCACCACCCAAAAAACCCCCTTAAAAATCAAATTTCAACCTCCAAAAAAACCCTAAAAACCCCAAAATTCCCCGATTTTCCCCAAATTTTTTCCTGAAATTTCCCCAAATTCTTCCAAAATTTATTAAAATCCCCGAATTCCCCCAAATTTGCCCAAAATTTCCCGATTTTTCCCCATTTTCACCCACCCTGGCAGGCGGTGAGCAGCCGGCGTCCCCATTGGTCGAAGAGGGCGCAGAAAACCTTCTGGGGGTGGGGCTCCAGCGCCGCCGCGTGATTGGGCAGGAAGCTGAGGGGGCGTGGTCAGGGGGGCGTGGTCTCATGGCAGGCCACGCCCACCAGAGCCACGCCCCCTCCCGTTCAAACCAATTAAAACCAGTAAAAAATTGGTTAAAAAATGGTTAAAAACCAGTAAAAACCAGTTTGAAAAAGGGAAATGAGGGGGCGGGGTTTAAGAGGCGTGGCTTACAGACAGGCCACGCCCACCAGAGCCACGCCCCCTGTAATTTAAATCAATTTAAACCGGTTTAAAATGGTAAAAAATGGTTCAAAACCAGTAAAAACCAGTATGGAAATGGGAAATGAGGGGGCGGGGCTTAAGGGGCGTGGCTTACAGACAGGCCACGCCCACCAGAGCCACGCCCCCTTCCATTTAAACCAATTGAAACCAATTAAAACCAGTATAAAAATGGTAAAAAAATGGTTAAAAATGGCTAAAAACCAGTATGGAAATGGGAAATGAAAGGGCGGGGCTTAAGGGGCGGGGCTTACAGACAGGCCACGCCCACCAGAGCCACGCCCCCTCTAATTTAAATCAATTTAAACCGGTTTAAAATGGTGAAAAATTGGTTAAAAACCAATTAAAACCAGTATGAAAAAAGGGAAATGAGTGGGCGGGGCTTAAGGGGCGTGGCTTACATACAGGCCACGCCCACAAGAGCCACGCCCCCTCCCCTTTAAACCAATTCAAACCAATTAAAACCAGTAAAAATTGGTAAAAAAAGGTAAAAAACCAGTAAAAACCAGTATAAACCAGTTCAAACCAGTATAAACCAGTATAAACCAGTTGGACCCAATTCCCCTCCCAGTACAAACCAGTTTACACCAGTATGAGCCGGTTAAAACAAACTAAAACCAGTAAAAACCAGTTTAAAGTGCTTAAAATTGGTTAAAAATTACTAAAACCAGTAAAAACCAGTAAAAACCACTTTGAAATGGTTAAAACCAGTATAAACCAGTACAAACCATTGCAAACCAGTATAAACCAATATAAATTGGTTAAAACCAGTTCAAACCAGTATAAACCAGTTCAAACCAGTATAAACCAGTAAGACCCAATCCCCCTCCCAGTCCCTCCAAGTCTAAACCAGTAAAAACCAGTTTAAAATGATAAAAACCATTTGAAACCAGTGTAAACCAGTAAAAACCAGTAAGAACCAGTTATAATTAATCAAAACCAGTACAAAATAGTAAAAACAAGTAAAAAAATTATCAAAACCAGTATAAACCAATATAAACCAGTACAAACCAGTAGAAACCAGTACAAACCAGTTAAAAAATGATCAAAACCAGTACAAAGCAGTAAAAACCAGTCAGAAATGATCAAAACCAGTACAAACCAGTCCAAACCAGTACAAACCAGTACAAACCAGTACAAACCAGTTCCTTACTGGGAGCTCAGCTGGGTTCTCTCCTCCCTGGAGAAGCTCCGGCCCCACTCGCGCTGGGGGGAAACCAGAACAGACCAGTATGGACCAGTATGGACCAGTACAAACCAGTATGGAGCAGTACAAACCAGTACAAACCAGTAAAAGCAGAAAAAAACCCGAAAAAATCCCATTTTTCCCCCATTTTTTGCCCATTTTTCACCATTTTAAAGCCCCAAATCCACTCCCAGTTCATCCCAATCCCAGTACAAACCAGTACAAACCAGTATGAACCAGTACAGACCAGTAAAAAACCAGTATAATCAGAAAAAAAACCAAAAAAAATCCCATTTTTCCCCCCATTTTTGTCCCATTTTTTGCCAATTTTTTTCTCATTTTTTGCCCATTTTTTGCCCATTTTTCCCCATTTTAAAGCCCCAAATCCACTCCCAGTATAAACCAGTCCAAACCAGTCCAGACCAGTCCAAACCAGTCCAAACCAGTCCAAACCAGTACAAACCAGTATAATCAGAAAAAAAAAAAAACAAAAAAATCCCATTTTTCCCCAATTTTTGTCCCATTTTTTTTCTCATTTTTTACCCATTTTTTGCCCATTTTTTGCCCATTTTTTTCTCAGTTTTTGCCCGTTTTTTGCCTGTTTTTCCCCATTTTAAAACCAGTCCAAACCAGTATAAACCAGTCCGCACCTCTCGGATCATCCTGGGCAGGCTCCGCTCAGGCTCCGCCCCCGCCCCGCCCCCTCCAAGCTCCGCCCTCAGCTCCTGCAGGGCGGGGGCCGGCGGGGGGAGGGGCCCCTGTGGGGGGAAACGCAAAAGGGGGCGGAGCTTAACATCAAACCACGCCCACTTAATTTGAATAAAACCCCCTTTAAAGGCAAACCCCGCCCAATCACGCTCCGCATCTTTTTGTTGGCCACGCCCACTTGTTGCTGCCGGCCCCGCCCATTTTTGTGTTGGCTCCTCCCTCTGATTTTTACCCCGCCCATTTTTAATCAGGCCACGCCCCCACACCCGGATTTAGGCCCCGCCCACCTTTAAGCCCGTTAATTGGAGACTCTTGGGGGAGGGGCTTAAAGAGAGTGGGAGGGGCCTAATGTGGGAGGGGCTTACAATGGGAGGGGCTTAAAGGGGAGGGGCTTACAATGGGAGGGGCTTTTAAAAGGGGAGGTGCTTAATATGGGATGGGCTTAAAGAAAGGGGAGGGGCTTAATATGGGAGGGGCTTACAATGGGAGGGGCTTAATGTGGGAGGGGCTTGGAGAGAGTGGGAGGGGGCTTACAGTGGGAGGGGCCTAAAGAAAGGGGAGGAGCTTACAATGGGAGGGGCCTAATGTGGGAGGGGCTTAAAGAGAGTGGGAGGGGCTTAAAGGGGCTTAATATGGGAGGGGCTTAAAGAAACGGGAGGGGCTTTAAAAAAAGGGAGGGGCTTACAATGGGAGGGGCTTAAAGAGAGTGGGAGGGGCTTACAATGGGAGAGGCTTAAGGAGAGTGGGAGGGGCTTAAAGAAAGGGGAGGGGCTTACAGTGGGAGGGGCTTAAAGGGGAGTGGCTTAAAGGGGAGGGGCTTAAAATGGGAGGGGCTTACGGTGGGAGGGGCTTAATATGGGAGGGGCTTAATATGGGAGGGGCTCAAAAAAGGGGGAGGGGCTCACAATGGGAGGGGCTTAAAGGGGAGGGGCTTACAGTGGGAGGGGCTTAAAGAGAGGGGAGGGGCTTACAGTGGGAGGGGCTTGATATGGGAGGGGCTTGATATGGGAGGAACTTAAAAAGGGGGAGGGGCTTAAGAGAGGGTGGTAAAAGGGGGAGGGGCTTAAATAGAGGGGGTAAAAAGGAGGCGGGGCATAAAAGAAAGGGGAGGGGCTTAAATAGAAGGGGTATAAAGGGAAGGGGCTTAAGTGGGGAGGGGTTAAAGGGGGAGGGCCTCTCTAAGCTCCGCCCCTCCCTTTCTTTAAGCCCCTCCCCTTTCTTTGAAGCCCCTCCCCACTCTTTAACCCTTTCCCCTTTAAGCCCCTCCCCTTTCAATTAAACCCCTCCCCCTCTCTCTAGGCCACGCCCCCTTCCTTCCAGCCCCTCCCACTTCCTTTAAGCCCCTCCCCCTTAATTCCCTCCCATTTAAGCCCCTCCCACTTCCTTTAAGCCCCTCCCCTTATTAACCCCTTAATTTAGGCCCCTCCCCCTCGATTTAAGCCCCTCCCCCTTTTATGGAAGCACCGCCCCCTTTTACGGAAGCCCCGCCCCCTTTACAGAAGCCCCGCCCCCACCTTCCGTCAGCTCGGGGGCCCCTCCCCCTTCCTCCTCCTCCTCCTCCTCCTCCTCCTCTGGCTCCTCCCCCTCCAGCTCGGGCTCCGCCCCTTCCGGGTCAGGCTCCGCCCCTTCCGGTTCCGGGTCGGACTCGGAGGAGTCCAGGGAGGGCTCGCGGGGGGGCCTGGGAGAAAATTAATTAAACTAATTATTAAAGTAATTATTATTTATTAATTAGTATTAATTATTAAATAAATAAATAAATAAAATGTATATAATTATAAATAAAATAAATTTAATTTAACAATGAATTTGTAATTAAATCAATTTTATAGTAAAATTAATAAAATGGTTTAATTATATAATAAAATACATTTAATTTAATTAATTAAATTATTAATGAATTAAAAATGCAGAAATTTGGCCCCAAAATTGACCCCGAAAATTACGGAAAATTTCAGGAAATGTTTTCGCAAAATTTCGGGAAAAAAAATTCCCGAAATTTCTCCCAAAAATTCATCGAAACGTTGAGGAAAATTCCTCGAAAAATCACCCAAAATTTCCCCAATTTTTTTCCTGAAAATAGTCCCAAAATTTCACCCAAAAATTCCCCTGAAATGCCACAAAAATTCCTGAAAAAATTCCCCAAAAATTCACAAAAATTTCCCCCCAAAAATCACAAAAAAAAAACCCTGAAAAAAATCCTGAAAATCCAACAATAACTCAGGAAAAATTCCACAAAAAAATAAACTCTTAAAATACGGAAAAATCCACAAGAAATTTCCTGAAAATTGCCCCGAAAATTCCCAAAATGTTCTGAAAAATTCACCGAAACAACCCCAAAAATTTCCCCCCCGAAATTCCCCAAAATTTCACGAAAATTTCACAAAAAATTTCCCAAATTTTTCCCAAATTATCCCCAATTTTTTTTCCTCAAAAATTCACCTGAAATTCACGAAAAAAACCAAAAAAATTTCCTCAAATTCACCAAAAATTCGCCAAAAAAAATTTCCAAAAAATGAAAAATTTTCCACCCTAAAAGTCCTCCCCCAATTTTCCCCTCCCCCACCCCAAAATCCCCCAAATTTCCCCCAAAATTTCCCCAAATTTTCCTCCAATTTTCGCCCCTCCCCCACCCCAAAATCCCCCAAATTTCCCCCAAATTTTCCCCAAATTTTCCCCAAATTTTCCCCACAAATTTCGCCCCTCCCCCACCCCAAAATCCCCCAAAATTTCCACAAATTTTCCCCCAAATTTTCCCCAATTTACCCCAAATTTCCCCAAATTTCCCCCAAATTTTCCTCCAAATTTCGCCCCTCCCCCCACCCCAAAATCCCCCAAATTTTCCCCAAATTTTCCTCCAAATTTTCTCCAAATTTTCCCCAAATTTCGCCCCTCCCACATCCCAAATTTTCCCCAAATTTTCCCACAAATTTCCCCCAAAATTTTCCCAAAAATTTTCCCCAATTTTCCCCAAATTTTCCCCAAAATTTTCCCCAAATTTTCCCCCAATTTTCTCCAAAATTCCCCCAAATTTTCCCACAAATTTCGCCCCTCCCCCACCCCAAAATCCCCCAAATTTTCCCCGAATTTTCCCACAAATTCTCCCCAAATTTTCCCCACAAATTTCGCCCCAATTCCCCTCCCCCGCCCCCAAAACCCCCCGAATTCCGCCCAAAACCCCCAAAATTTCTCCCCAATTCCCCTCCCCCACCCCGACCTCCCTCCCTTCCCCTCCCCCACCCCCGAAAAGCCCCAAAATCCCCAAAATTCGCCCCAAAATTCCCCCCAAATCCCGCCCCTCCCCCCCCGGCCCCGTCCTCACCTCCCAGGATCTCGCGCAGCTCCGGCCCCGCCCCCTCCCCCCTCCGGCCACGCCCCCCTCCCCTCCAAGCCACGCCCCCTCCCCGTTAGGCCCCCGCCCCCCTCGCGCCCCTCCGCTGCTGCCGCCCATGAGGGGGAAAAACCCCGAAAACACTTCCGGGTTCCGGGCGCTTCCGGGTTTGGCCACGCCCACCGGCGAATCAGAGCGAGGCCACGCCCACGGGGCACGCCCACTCAACGGGATGAGCCAATGGGGGGGAAGGGGAGGAGGCCACGCCCACCCAAGCGCGGTTGTTGACGGGGAAAAGGGGAGAGGGGATTGGTGGGGAGGGTCACGTGGGGGGAATCGGCGGATGTGATTGGTGGGAGGGCGGGGATAAGCGAAATGAGGGATTCTGATTGGTGGAAGGGCGGGGTTTGGGGTAAATGGGGTTTTGTGATTGGAGGAGAGGCGGGGTTATGAAAATAAACGATTCTGATTGGCTAAAGGGCGGGATTTGGGCAAATCGGCGTTTTTTATTGGTTTAGAGACGGGGTGTGGGGAAAGCGGCGAATCCGATTGGCTGAAAGGCGGGATTTTGGGAAAATCTCGATTCTGATTGGCTGAGACGCGAAATTTGGGGAAATGAGCGATTCCGATTGGTTTAGGGGCGGGATCCGGGCTAAAACAACGTTTGTGATTGGCTGAGGGGCGTGGCCAAGGTGGGAGCTCGCGGCTGATTGGCTGAGAGGGGAAAAGGAGGAAGTGGAGCCGAACCCGGGGGGATTTGGGGGAGAATTGGGGGAATTTGGGAAAAATTCGGGGAAAAAATGGAAAAATTTGGAGGTTTTGGGGCGAGAACGGCGGAATTTGGGCAAAAATGAGGAAATTTTGGGAGAAGTTTTGAAAATTTGGGGAAAAAAATGGGGGAAATTGGGGAATAACGGAAAAAGAAATGGGTTAAAAATCAAAGGAAAATCAGAAAAAATTGGGAAAAGGGTTGAGAAAAAATAAGAGAAAATTGGGAAAAAATGGGGGAAAAATTGGGAAAAAAATGGGAAAAAATTGGGGGAAATTTGGTAAAAAATTGAGAATAATGGGAAAAAAATTGGGAAACAACATAGAGAAAAAAAAGGGAGAAAATTGGGGAAAAAAATGGGGAAAAATTGGGGAAAAAAGGGGAAAAATGGGAAAATTTCAGGAAAAAATCAGGAAAAGATTGCGGAAAAAGGGGGGAAAATTGGGAAAAAAATGGGGAAAAATTATAAAAAAAATCGGGGGAGAAATGGGAAAATTTCGGGATAAAAATCAGGAAAAAATTGGAAAAATATGGGAAATAATCGAGAAAAAAATCGGGAAAAAAATCGGGGAAAATTGGGGGAAAATGGGGAAAAATTAGACAAAAAACACAGGAAAAAAAGTAAAAATTTCAGGGAAAAAAAAAATCGGGAAAAACTGAGAAAAAATCCCGAATTTTAGGAAATCAGGGAAAAAAATCTGAAAAACAGGAGAACAAAATTTTTAAACCAGAAAAATCGGAAACAACGGGGAAAAAAATGACGGAAAAAATCTGGGGATTTTGGGGAAATTTTTGAATTTTTTAATTTAATTTTTTGGGTTTTTTTTTTTTCTCCCTCCCAGTCCCCCCAGTTCCCCTTTCCCACCCCGATGACGTCATAAAAATGCAAATGAGATGCAAATGAGGCAAAAAATCCGGAATTTTATTTGGCGAATCAGCGACGGCGACGGAAACCTGGGGGGGGAACTGGGAGTTACTGGTTTGAACTGGTTTGAACTGGTTTGAACTGGTTTGAACCGGTTTGAACTGGTTTGAACTGGACTCACCCTTCCTCCCTTTCTTCTTGCCCATTTTCGCTTTTTTCCTCTTTTTCTGCGGCGGCTCCGACGAATCCTGAGCCCCAAAAATGCCCCAAATTCAGCCCAAAATTCGCCCGGAACCGACCCCAAAATATGGTCCCAAAATCGCCCAAATTGTCCCCAAAATTTCCTCGAAGTTTATCCAAAAATTCCCCCAAAACTGACCCCAAAATCAGCCCAAAATCCCCAAAAACGAATCCCGAAATTCCCCCAAATTTAGACCTTAAATTTGACCCCAAAACTCCCCAAATTCGGCCCCCAAAAGGTCAAAATTTAAACCCCAAAATTCCAAAAATACTGAGCCAAAAATTGAACCCCAAAATACTGAAAAATTCCGCCACCAAAATCCCCCCAAAAATTGATCCCAAAATTGCCCAAATCCAGTCCCAAAATTGATCCCAAAACTGCCAAATTTAGGCCAAAAATTCCTCAAAAATTGGTCCCAAAATCCCCCAAAATTGACCCAAGGATTCCCTAAAATTCGACCTCAGAATTCTCCAAAAATTGATCCCAAAATTGACTCCAAAATGCCCAAAATTTGACCCCAAAATCTCAAGACAATTGATCCCAAAATCCCTCAAGCGGAGCCCAAAATCGCCCAAAATTCCTGAAAATCCGATCACAAAATGCCCAAAATTTAACCCCGAAATTTCCAAAAACCAATCCCGAAATTCCTCAAATTCAGCCCCAAAATTGAGTTACAAAATTCTTTGAATTCATCCCCAAAATTCCCCAAAAATTGACCCCAAATTTTCCCCCCGAAATTCCCCAAATTCGACCACGAAATCCCTCCAAAAATTGACCCCAAAATCCCTCCAAAAATTGACCCCAAAATGCCCAAAAATTAAACCCAAAATCCCCAAAAATTCATCTTAAAATTCCTCAAAATCAGCCCCAAAATCCAATTCCAAATTTTCTTAAATTCATCCCCAAAATTCCCCAAAAATTGATCGCAAAATTCGACCCCAAAATTCCAAAATTCGACCCCAAAATTCCCAAATTTGCCCCCAAAATTCCCAATTTTTCCCTTTTCCCGCCATTTTTCTCGCAAGCCCCGCCCCCCTCACACCTGATTGGCCGCTCCCAGGAGGGCGGGGAAAGCCCCGAAGTTGGTGACGTCATCGAGGTCAGGCCCCGCCCCCCGCGGCCGCCGCGGCCTCCGGGGGGCGCCGAGACGCTGCAGCATCGACTCCTCGAAACGGCGCCTGAAATTCAGCAAAAACGGGGAAATTTCACCCAAAAATCGCACAAAATTTACAGAAAATGGAGTCCTGACAGAAATGGGACAGAAATGGGGAAATTTCACCCAAAAACGGCACAAAAATGGCCCAAAAATGGAGCAAAAATGGGAAAAATTCACCCAAAGGTGCTGCAGCATCGACTCCTCGAAACGGCGCCTGGAAAACGGGAAAAACGACCCAAAATCACCCAAATTTCACCCAAAATTCACCCAAAATTTACAGAAAATGGAGCCCGGACAGAAATGGGACAGAAATGGGGAAATTTCACCCAAAAACGGCACAAAAATGGCCCAAAAATGGAGCAAAAATGGGCAAAATTCACCCAAAGGGGCCGCAGCATCGACTCCCCAAAATGGCGCCTGAAAAATGGGAAAAACGACCCAAAATCACCCAAATTTCACCCAAAATTCAGCCAAAATGGAGCCCTGAGAGAAATGGGACAAAAATGGGGAAATTTCACCCGAAAACGGCACAAAAATGGCCCAAAAATGGAGCAAAAATGGGCAAAATTCACCCAAAGGGGCCACAGCATCGACTCCTCAAAATGGCGCCTGAAAAACGGGAAAAAACGACCCAAAATCACCCAAATTTCACCCAAAATTCGCACAGAATTTACAGAAAATGGAGTCCTGGGAGAAATGGGACAGAAATGGGGAAATTTCACCCAAAAACGGCACAAAAATGGCCCAAAAATGGAGCAAAAATGGGCAAAATTCACCCAAAGGTGCTGCAGCATCGACTCCTCAAAATGGCGCCTGAAATTCACCAAAAACGGGGAAATTTCACCCAAAATTCACACAAAATTTACAGAAAATGGAGCCCTGACAGAGATGGGACAGAAATGGGGAAATTTCACCCGAAAATGGCACAAAAATGGCCCAAAAATGGAGCAAAAATGGGCAAAATTCACCCAAAGACGCTGCAGCATCGACTCCTCAAAATGGCGCCTCGAAAACGGGAAAAACGACCCAAAATCACCCAAATTTCACCCAAAATTCGCACAGAATTTACAGAAAATGGAGCCCTGAGAGAAATGGGACAGAAATGGGGAAATTTCACCCGAAAACGACACAAAAATGGCCCAAAAATGGAGCAAAAATGGGCAAAATTCACCCAAAGGGGCTGCAGCATCGACTCCTCAAAATGGCGCCTGAAAAACGGGAAAAACGACCCAAAATCACCCAAATTCCACCCAAAATTCATAGAAAATTGACCCAAAATGGAGCCCAGAGTGAAATGGGACAGAAATGGGGAAATTTCACCCGAAAACGGCACAAAAATGGCCCAAAAATGGAGCAAAAATGGGCAAAATTCACCCAAAGATGACACAGCATCGACTCCTCAAAATGGCGCCTGAAATTCACCAAAAACGAGGAAATTTCACCCAAAATTCACCCAAAATTTACAGAAAATGGAGCCCTGACAGAAATGGGACAGAAATGGGGAATTTTCACCCGAAAACGGCACAAAAATGGCCCAAAAATGGAGCAAAAATGGGCAAAATTCACCCAAAGGGGCTGCAGCATCGACTCCTCAAAATGGCGCCTCAAATTCACCAAAAATGGGAAATTTCACCCAAATTTCACCCAAAATTGACACAAATGGAACTGAATCCCAGAAATCGGACAGAAATGGGAAAATTTAACCCAAAAAATCAGAAGAAATTAGGAAATAAATCAGGGAAAAAAGTGAAAAAATGGGAAAAAAATGGGAAAAAAACCAGAAAACAATGGGGAAAAAATCAGGAAAAAAAGGAAAAAAAATAAGAAAAAAAAAAAAACAGGAAAAAATTGGAAAAAAAACAGAAAAAAACCGAAAATAAAACAGGAAAAAATGGGAAAAAAAATCAGGAAAAAAATGGAAAAAAAAGGCGAAACAATCAGAAAAAAAGGGGGAAGTAATCAGAAAAAAAGAAAAAAAAAACAAAAAAAAGGGGGAAAAAATTTGAAAAAAGAGGAAAAAATCAGAAAAAAAAACCAGAAAAAATGGGGAAAATGGGAAAAAAAAGGGGAAAAAATCAGGAAAAAATTGGGAAAAAATCGGAAAAATAATGGGAAAAAATCAGAAAAAAATGGGAAAAAAATCAAGAAAAACTTGGGAAAAATCAGAAAAAAATCAGAAAAAAAAAGGGGAAATATCAGAAAAAAAATTTGGGAAAAAAATCAGAAAAAAAATCAGAAAAAAAATGGAAAAAAAATCAGAAAAATTGGCAAAAAAATCAGAAAAAAACAGGAGAAAAATCAGGAAAAAATGAGGAAAAATCAGAAAAAGATCGGAAAAAAACAGAAAAAAATTGGGGAAAAAAATGGGAAAAAAAAGGGGGAAAAAATCAGAAAAAATTGGGGAAAAATCAGAAAAAAATGGGGAAAAATATGAAAAAAACAGGAAAAAAATCAGAAAAAGATCGGAAAAAAAGGGGAAAAATCAGGAAAAAAGGGGAAAATGCCCAAATTTTCCGTAAATTCCGGAATTTTCCGTCTCTCTGTACCTGTGGATCTCCTCGCGCGAGGTGGGGAAGGGCCCCTCCCCCTCCTGCCGGGGCCCCTCCCCCAGCTCCTCCTGCAGCTCCCGGATCACGGCCGAGCTCAGGGCGCGGCGGCGGGGCGCGGAGCTGGGAACGGTCCTCGGGCTCCGGGAGGGCTGGAACGGGGAGAAAAACGGAGAAATTGGGTAAATTTGGGGGGAAGTGGTGAAAAAACGGGAAAAAAACGGTGAAAAAACGGAAAAAATCGGTGAAAAAACGGGGAAAAACGGGGGAAAATGGGGAAAAACGGGGGAAAAAACGGTGAAAAAATGGGGTCAGGGCGCGGAGATCCGAGCGGGATTCGGGCTCTGGGAGGGCTGGAATGGGGAGAAAAACGGAGAAATTGGGTAAAATAACAGAAATGGGTGAAAAAATGGGAAAAAACGGTGAAAAAACGGTGAAAAATGGGGAAAAACGGTGAAAAAATGGGGAAAAAATGGGGGAAAAAATGGGGAAAAAATGGGGGAAAAAATGGGGTCAGGGCGGAGCTGAGGGCGCGGAGATCCGAGCGGGATTCGGGCTCTGGGAGGGCTGGAATGGGGGGAAAAACGGAGAAATTGGGTAAAAGAACAGAAATTGGGGAAAAAATGGTGAAAAAACGATGAAAATCGGTGAAAAAATGGGGAAAACCGGGGGAAAAATGGGGACAAAATGGGGAAAAACGGGGAAAATATGGGGAAGCTGAGGGCGCGGAGATCTGAGTGGGATTCAGGCTCCGGGAGGGCTGGAATGGGGGGAAAAACGGAGAAATTGGGTAAATTTGGGGGGGAAGTGGTGAAAAAACGGGAAAAAACGGTGAAAAAATGGGGAAAAGCGGGGGGAAAATGGGGAAAAAAGGGGGAAAAAACGGTGAAAAAATGGGGTCAGGGCGCGGAGATCCGAGCGGGATTCGGGATCTGGGAGGGCTGGAATGGGGAGAAAAACTGAGAAATTGGGTAAAATAACAGAAATGGGTGAAAAAATGGGAAAAAAACGGTGAAAAAATGGGGAAAAATGGAGAGAAAATGGGGTCAGGGCGCGGCGGCGGGCGCGGAGATCCGAGCGGGATTCGGGCTCTGGGACCACTGGAATGGGGGGAAAAACGGATAAATTGGGTAAAAGAACAGAAATTGTTGAAAAAATGGGAAAAATTGGTGAAAAAACGGTGAAAATCGGTGAAAAAATGGGGGAAAAAACAGTGAAAAAATGGGGGAAAAATGGGGAAAAATGGGGGAAAAATGGGGAAGTTGAGGGCGCGGAGATCCGAGCGGGATTCGGGCTCCGGGAGGGCTGGAATGGGGAGAAAAACGGAGAAATTGGGTAAAATAACAGAAAACGGTGAAAAAACGGGAAAAATTGGTGAAAAAAACGGCGAAAATCGGTGAAAAAATGGGGGGAAAATGGGGAAAAATGGGGAAGTTGAGGGCGCGGAGAACCGAGCGGGATTTGGGCTCTGGGAGGGCTGGAATGGGGAGAAAAACGGAGAAATTGGGTAAATTTGGGGGGAAGTGGTGAAAAAATGGGAAAAAACGGTGAAAAAATGGGGAAAAACGGGGAAAAAACGGGGAAAATATGAGGTGAAATGGAGGAAAAAGGGTTAAAATGGGATGAAAATGAGGTGAAAGGGGGAATGAAATGGGGATAAAATGGGAAGAAATGGGAAAAAACGTAAAAAAGTTGGGATGAAATGGGGTTAAAAAGGGAGTGCAAGCGGAATTAAATGGGGGGAAAATGGGAAAATGGGGTTAAATTGGGGAAAATGGGAAAAGGGGGGAAATGGTGGGGTAAAATGGTGAAAAAATGGGGAAAAAATGGTGAAAAAATGGGATAAAAATGGGATAAAAATGGGAAAAATGGGGGAAAAATAGAATAAAAATGGGAAAAATGGGGAAAAAATGGGATAAAAATGGGAAAAATGGGGAAAAAATGGGATAAAAATGGGATAAAAATGGGAAAAAATGGGGGAAAAACAGGGGAAAATGGGGTCAGGGCCAAGCTGAGGGCGTGGAGATCGGAGCGGGATTCGGGCTCCGGGAGGGCTGGAATGGGGAGAGAAACGGAGAAATTGGGTAAAAGAACAGAAATTGTTGAAAAAATGGGAAAAATTGGTGAAAAAATGGGGAAAAACAGGGAAAAAATGGGGAAAAACGGGGGAAAAATGGGGAAAAAGATTAATTTTGGGTTAATTTGGTTTAGACTTTTGGGTGAAGTTTGGGCGTTTTGATGGAATTGCGTGGGTTTGGGTTAATTTTGGTTAATTGGGGTTAATTCGGGTTAATTGGGGGTGAATTTTGGGGTGATTTCAGCAGATTTTGGGTTCATTTTGGAATATTTTGGGTTAATTTGGGTGAATTTTGGGATATTTTGGGTCAATTTGGGAAAAATTTTGGGATGTTTTCGGTTAAATTTGGGGTGAAGTTTGGGCGTTTCAATGGAATCATGTGGATTTTGGTTAATTTGAGTTAATTGGGGTTAATTGGGGGTGAATTTTAGGATATTTTGGGTTGATTTGGGTTAAATTTTGGGATATTTTGGGTCGATTTTGGTTAAATTTTGGGTGAATTTTGGGGTATTTTGGGTGAAACTTGGGGTGAAGTTTGGGTGTTTCGATGGAATCGCGTGGGTTTGGGTTAATTGGAGTTAATTGGGGTTAATTTGGGTTAATTTTGGGATATTTTGGGTCAATTTGGGTTAAATTTGGGTGAATTTTGGGGTATTTTGGGTTAAATTTGGGGTGAAGTTGGGGAGTATTGGTGGAATTTTGTGGATTTGGGGTGATTTTGCTTAATTTTGGTTAATTGGGGTGAATTTTGGGGCGGTTTCAGAGGATTTTGGGCAAATTTTGGGATATTTTGGATCGATTTGGGTTAAATTTTGGGTGAATTTTGGCGTATTTTGGGTTATTTTGGTCAATTTTGGGAGTTTTGTTTGAATCGTGTGGGTTTGGGTTAGTGGGTTTGGGTTAATTGGGGGTGAATTTTGGGGCGATTTCAGCGGATTTTGGGTGAATTTTGGGATATTTTGGGTTAAACTTTGGGTGAAGTTTGGGAGTTTTGATGGAGTCGTGTTGATTTGGGTTAATTGGAGTTAATTGGGGTTAATTGGGGTTAATTGGGGTGAATTTTGGGATATTTGGGGTTGATTTGGGTTAAATTTTGGGTGAATTTTGGGGTGTTTTGGGTTAAACTTTGGATGAAGTTTGGGCGTTTCAATGGAATTGCGTGGGTTTGGGTTAATTGGGTTAATTGGGGTTAATTGGGGTGAATTTTGGGTCGATTTGGGTTAAATTTTGGGTGAATTTTGGGGTATTTTGGGTGAAACTTGGGGTGAAGTTTGGGCATTTTGATGGAATCGTGTGAGTTCGGGTTAATTGGAGTTAATTGGGGTTAATTGGGGTTAATTGGGGTAAGTTTGGGTTAATTTTGGGGCGATTTCAGCGGATTTTGGGTGAATTTTGGGATATTTTGGGTTAAATTTGGGGTAAAGTTTGGGAGTTTCGAAGGAATCGCGTGGGGTTTGGGTTAATTGGAGTTAATTGGGGTTAATTGGGGTTAATTGGGGTTAATTGGGGTGAATTTTGGGATATTTTGGGTTAATATGGGATAAATTTTGGGTGAATTTTGGGGTATTTTGGGTTAAATTTGGGGTGAAGTTTGGGCGTTTTGATGGAGTCGTGTGGATTTTGGTTAATTCGAGTTAATTGGGGTTAATTTTTGTTAATTTGGGTTAATTGGTGTTAATTGGGGTGAATTTTGGGGTGATTTCAGGCGGTTTTGGGGTCACTCACCGGGGGCCGTGGGCACCAGGCGGGGCGGGACGTAGCGCCGCCCCCCCCCCCAGCCCCGGGGCTTTGGCTCCGCCCCCTTTTCCGCCATCATCGTCGTCATCATCCTCATCCTCCTCCTGGCCACGCCCACCACAGAAACAACGCTCATTTGCATATTAAACACCACCCATTTATCCAAAACCACGCCCACTTTCCCTTCAAAGCCACGCCCCAATTCTCCTTAAGCACCGCCCACAAAGTAAACTAAGCCAGGCCTCATTAGTATGTTAAGCCCCGCCCCTTTTCCACCTTAGCCACGCCCATTTCACCCAACAAACCCCGCCCGTCATTCTTGAAGCCACGCCCCTTTAACCCCTTAAACTCCACCCAGTGGTCCCTTAAGCCCCACCCCTTTTCCCTTCAAGCCCCACCCACTTTGCCCCTGAAGCCCCACCCATTTCCCAATCAGGCCACACCCACTTTGCACTGTAAGCCCCCGCCCCTTTTCCCCTTAAGCCACGCCCATATTAAGATAAAGGCCCCACCCACTTTTCATATCTACCACGCCCATTTCTCCCTCAAACCCCACCCCTTTCCTCCTTAAGCCCCACCCACTTTACCCTTTAGGCCCCGCCCTTTTTCCGTTAAGCCCTGCCTCCTTTCCGTATAAGCCACGCCCATTTTAGCCCACCCCTTTCCCTATAAACCGCACCCCCTTTACCCTTTAAACCCCGCCCACATAGCCCTTAAGCCCCACCCCTTTCACCTTTAAGCCCCGCCATTTAACCCCTTAAACCCCGCCCCTTTTCCCCTTAAGCCCCACCCATTTCCCAATCAGGCCACACCCACTTTGCACTGTAAGCCCCACCCCTTTTCCCCTTAAGCCACGCCCATATTAAGATAAAGGCGCCACCCACTTTTCATATCAACCACGCCCATTTCTCCCTCAAACCCCACCCATTTCCCTCTTAAGCCCCGCCCACTTTACCCTTTAAACCCCGCCCCTTTTCCCCTTAAGCCCCACCTAATTTCTGTATAAGCCACGCCCATTTTAGCCCCACCCCTTTCCCCATAAGCCCCACCCCCTTTCCCCTATAAACCCCACCCCCTTTACCCTTTAAGCCCCGCCCACATAACCCTTAAGCCCCACCCCTTTCACCTTTAAGCCCCACCCACTTCACCCTTTAAACCCCACCCCTTTTCCCCTTAAGCCCCACCCTTTTTCCCTTTAAGCCACGCCCTTTTTAGCACCACCCATTTCCCCATAAGCCCCACCCCCTTTCCCCTATAAACCCCACCCCCTTTACCCTTTAAACCCCGCCCACATAGTCCTTAAGCCCCTCCCCTTTCACCTTTAAGCCCCACCCACTTTACCCTTTAAACCCCGCCCCTTTTCCCCTTAAGCCCCACCTCCCTTCCATATAAGACACGCCCATTTTAGCCCCACCCCTTTACCTATAAACCCCACCTCCTTTCCCTTATAAACCCCACCCCCTTTCCCCTATAAACCCTGCCCTCATAACCCTTAAGCCCCACCCCTTTCACCTTTAAGCCCCGCCCAATTTACCCTTTAAACCCCGCCCCTTTTCCCCTTAAGGCACTCCACATTTAAACATAAGCCACGCCCATTTTAGCCCTTAAGCCCCACCCCTTTTCTCCATAAGCCCCACCCCCTTTCCCCATAAACCCAGCCCACATAACCCTTAAGCCCCACCCCTTTCTCCTTTAAGCCACGCCCATTTAACCCCTTAAACCCCACCCCTTTCCCCTTAAGCCCCACCTCCTTTCCGTATAAGCCACGCCCATTTTAGCCCCACCCCTTTCCCCATAAGCCCCAACCCTTTTCCCCTATAAACCCCACCCCCTTTCCCCTTTAAGCCCCGCCCACACAACCCTTAAGCCCCACCCCTTTCACCTTTAAGCCCCACCCACTTTAGCCTTTAAACCCCACCCCTTTTCCCCTTCAGCCCCACCTCCTTCCCATATAAGCCACGCCCATTTTAGCCCCACCCCTTTCCCCATAAGCCCCACCCCCTTTCCCTTATAAACCCCACCCCCTTTACCATTTAAACCCCGCCCACATAGCCCTTAAGCCTCACCCCTTTTTCCTTTAAGCCACGCCCATTTAACCCCTTAAACCCCACCCCTTTTCCCCTCAAGCCCCACCTCTTTTCCGTATAAGCCACGCCCATTTTAGCCCCACCACTTTCCCCCATAAACCCCACCCTCTTTACCCTTTAAACCCCGCCCACACAAGCCTTAAGCCCCACCCCTTTCACCTTTAAGCCCCACCCACTTTACCCTTTAAACCCCGCCCCTTTTCCCCTTAAGCCCCACCTCCTTTCTGTGTAAGCCACGCCCATTTTAGCCCCACCCCTTTCCCCTATAAACCCCACCCCCTTTGCCCTTTAAATCCCGCCCACATATCCCTTAAGCCCCACCCCTTTCACCTTTAAACCACGCCCATTTAACCCCTTAAGCCCCGCCCCTTTTCCCCATAAGCCCCACCCACTTTACCCTCTAAGCCCCACCCCTTTTACCCTTTAGGCCACGCCCATTTTATCCCTTAAGCCCCGCCCACTCCCCTTAAGCCACGCCCCTTTCGCCCCATCAAGCCCCGCCCTCACCTGCGCCGCCATGTTGGAAGGGGCGGGGCGGAAGCTGAGCGGGTCCTCGGCACCTGCGGGTGATTGACAGCCGTCAATCAAAGGGGAGGGCGGGACATGGAAGGGGGTGTGGCCGGGAGGGGGCGGGGCCCGCACTGACCACGCCCTCCCGAGGCCGCCGCCCTCAGCAGCTTCTCCAGGTGGTACTTGAGGCGCTGCTCCAGGGGGCGGAGCTTCTCCAGCACCTGAAAAAGGGGCGGGGCTTCCCGTGAGGGGGCGGGGCCAGGGATTAAAAAGCCCCCAAAAATCCCAAAATTCGCCCCAAAAAATTCCCGGACCTGAAATTTCACCCCAAAATTTCGATTCTGGACCCCAAAATTTCCCCTGAAATCCCCGATTTTCACCCAAAATTCCATCCAGGATCTCAAAATTCCCCCAAAATTTGGTCCAGGATCCCCAAATTCACCGAAAAATTGAACCCAGGATCCCCAAATTCCCCCCAAAAATCCCAAAATTCCCCCCCAAAATTTCCCATCCTGGATCTTAAAATTCTACCAAAATTTCATTTAGGATCCCCAAAATTCCTCCCAAAATCCTCCTAGAAATCCTCCTAAAAACCCCCCAAAATCCCATAAAATCCCCAATTTTCTTCCCAAATTTTGCCCCAAAATTTCCCAAAAAACCCAAATTTTCTCCCTGAATTTCCCCCCAAATTTCCCCAAAGTCTCCAATTTTCCCCCCAAATTTTACTAAAATTTTCCTTAAAACCCCCCATTTTCTTCCCAAAAGCCCAAATTCCCCAAAGTTCCCAATTTTCTCCCCCAAAATCTCCAATTTTCTCCCCAAATTTTCCCCAACGTCCCCAATTTTCACCCCAAATCTCAAATTTTCCCCCCAAATTTCCCCCAAAATTTCCCAAAATCCCCAATTTTCCAAAAATCCCAATTTTTCCCCAAATTTTCCACCAAATCTCTAATTTTCCCTCAATTTCCCCCCCAACATTTCCCCCCAATTTCCACCCCAAATTTTTCGCCAAAAATCCCCAATTTTCTTCCCAAATTTTCCCCAAAATCTTTCCAAAAACCCCAAATTTCCCCAAAATCCAGAATTTCCCCCCCAAATTTCCCCAAAATCCCCAATTTTTCCCCCAAATCCCCAATTTTCCCCTCAAATTTCCCCCCTCAATCTTCTTCCCAAAACCCCCAAATTTCCCAAAAAATCCCCTATTTTCCCCCTGAATTTTCCCAAAAAATCCCAAATTTCCCCCCGAATTTTTCTCAAAAATCCCCAATTTTCCCCCCCAATTTTCCCCCTGAATTTTTCCCAAAAATCCCCCAATTTTCCCCCTGAATTTTTCCCCAAGAAATCCCAAATTTTCCCCCCGAGTTTCCCCAAAAACCCCCAATTTTCCCCCGAATTTTCCCAAAACCCCTGAATTTCCCCCTGAATTTTCCCCAAAATTTCCCCATTATCCAGAATTTTTCCCAATTTTCTCCCCAAATTTTTCCCAATTTTCTCCCCAATTTTCCCCCAAAATTTTCCCAAAAACCCCCAAATTTCCCAAAAAAACCTCCAATTTTCCCCCAAATTCTCCCCAAAAACCCCAATTTTCCCCCCAAAATTTCCCAAAAAATCCCAAATTTTCCCCAAAAACCCCAATTTTCTCCCGAATTTTCCCAACCCCCAGTTTTTCGCCCCAAATTTTCCCCAAACCCCCAATTTCCCCCCTTAATTTTCCAAAAAAACCCCCAATTTCCCCCCTTAATTTTCCCCCCGAATTTTCCCAAAAAAACCCCGAATTTTCTCCCAAATTTTCACCAAAAAATTTCCCCAAAAAACCCAATTTTCCCCCCGAGTTTCTCCCAAATTTTCACCAAAAAATTTCCCAAAAAAAACCCAATTTTCCCCCCCAATTTTCCCCAAAAAAACCCAATTTTCCCCCCGTATTTTCCCAAAATCCCCCTAAAATCCCCAATTTTTCCCCAAATCCCCACATTTCCCCAAAATCCAGAATTTTTCCCAATTTTATCCCCAAATTTTTTCCCAATTTTCTCCCCAAATTTTTTCCCAACTGTCTTCCCCAATTTTCCCCCGAATTTTCCCAAAAACCCCAATTTTCCCCCAAATTTTCCCAAAAAATCCCGAATTTTCCCAAACCCGCCGTTTTTCTCCCCAAGTTTTCCTCACCACGCGCGTCTCCAGCAGCCGCTCCCGGGCCGCCCCCGCGCTCCGCAGCGATTCCCCGCGGGCCTTGGCGCCGACCAGCAGGGCCAGGTCCTGCAGGTACCCCAGCAGCGCCTGCGCGCGCACCTCCAGCAGGGACACCCCCTGAAGGCACCCAAAAACCCCACATTTCAACCCAAAAATTCGTTAAAATTAATATAGAATTGATATCGGTAAAAGCGTCCCTTGTGGCACCCCAAAAATCCCAAATTTACCCCAAAATTTAATCTGATTTTAATATAAAATGGGCGTTGGCAGAGGCGCCCCCTAGCGGAGTAAAGGACCCCCAAAAATCCCCAAATTTTATCCCAAAAATTCTTAAATTTTATTGAAATTTATCCCCAAATAGGTGTCAGCAGAGGCACCCCCTGGTGGATGGGAGGACCTCAAAAACCCCCAAATTTTATCCCAAAAATTGGTGAAATTTAATTTAAATTAGTTATTGGCAGAAGTGCCCCCTAGCAGATGGGAGGGACCCCAAAAACCTCAAAATTTACCTCAAAAACTTCTTAAATTTTATTGAAATTTAACCTAAAATAGGACTCAGCAAAAGGTGCCCCCTAGCGGACAAATGGACTCCCAAAACTCCCAAAATTTTACCCCAAAAATTGGTAAAATTTAATTTAAAATAGGTGTCTGCAGAGGCGGCCCCTGGTGGATGGGGAGTAGGACCCCAAAAAACCCCAAATTTAACCAAAAAAAATCATAAAATTTAATTTAAAATTGGTATCGGCAAAGGCATCCCTTGTGGCACCCCAAAAATCCCAAATTTCACCCCAAAATTCGGTCAAATTTAACCTAAAATTGGTGTCAGAAGAGGCGCCCCCTAGTGGATGGGAGGACTGGCTGGAAGACCCTAAAAACCTCAAAATTTACCCCCAAAAATTCTAAAATTTTATTAAAATTTAACCACAAATAGGTGTCGGCAGAGGCACCCCCTAGTGGACGGAAGGACCCCAAAAAATCCCAAAATTTTACCCCAAAAATTGGTAAAATTTAATTTAAACGAGTTATTGGCAGAAGCGCCCCCTAGTGGATGGGAGGACCCCAAAAAACCCCCAAATTTAACCCGAAAATTGGTAAAATTTAATTTAATTTAGTTACTGTCAGAGGCACCCCCCAGTGGACGGAAGGACCCCCAAAACCCCAAAATTTTATCCCAAAAAATTGGCAAAATTTAATTTAAATTAGTTATTGGCAGAAGCGCCTCCTAGCGGATGGGAGGACCCCAAAAACCTCAAAATTTACCTCAAAAACTTCTTAAATTTTTTTAAAATTTAACCTAAAATAGGACTCAGCAAAAGGTGCCCCCTAGCGGACAAATGGACTCCCAAAAGTCCCAAAATTTTACCCCAAAAATTGGTAAAAATTTAATTTAAAATAGGTGTCAGCAGAGGCACCCCCTAGTGGATGGGAGGACCCCAAAAAACCCCAAATTTTACCAAAAAAAAATCATAAAATTTAATTTAAAATAGGTATCGGCAAAGGCGCCTTCTGCAGTACCCCAAAAACCCCCAAATTTACCTCAAAATTTGAGTAAATAAACCCAAAACCCTTAGAAAACCCCAAAATCCCCTCAGGGACCCCAAAATCCCCTCAGCGATCCCAAATTCCCCTCAGGGATCCCCAAAATCCCCTCAGGATCCCTCAAAATTCCCTCAAAAAGCCCCAAAATCCCCTCAGGATTCCCCCAAATTCCCTCAGGATCGCCCCAAAATTCCCTCAAAAATCCCAAAATCCCCTCAGGATCCCCCAAAATCCCCTCAGGATCCCTCAAAATTCCCTCAAAAAGCCCAAAATCCCCTCAGGTTTCCCCCAAAATTCCCTCAAAAAGCCCAAAATCCCCTCAGGATCCCCCAAATTCCCTCAAAAAGCCCCAAAATCCCCTAAAATCCCGGAAAAGGGATCAAAAATTCCCCTCAGAACCCGCCCAAAACCACATTTTCCCCTTAGGAACCCGAAAATTCTTTTAGGAGCCCAAAAATCCCCTCAGAATCCCCCCCAAAATTCCTCTGGGAACCCCTAAACCCCTCAGAACCTTTCAAATCCCCTCAAAAACGCGAAAATCCCCTCAGAAATCCCCAAAATCCCCCTCAGGGGTCCCCAAATCACCTCGGAACCCCCCAAAATCCCCTCATGATCCCCTAAAATCCCTCGTGACTCCCGAAATCCCCTCAGGGATTTTACAAAACCCTTCAGGGATCCCCAAATTCCCTCGGGACGCCCAAAATCCCCTCAGGATCCCCCAAATTCCCTCAAAAAGCCCCAAATTCCCTCGGGATCCCCCAAATTCCCTCAAAAAGCCCCAAATCCCCTCAAGATCCCCAAAATCCCCTCAGGATCCCCCAAAATTCCTCTGGGATCCCCTAAACCCCTCAGAACCTTTCAAATCCCCTCAAAAACGCAAAAATCCCCTCAGAAATCCCCAAAATCCCCCTCAGGGGTCCCCAAATCCCCTCAGAACCCCCCAAAATCCCCTCAGGATCCCCTAAAATCCCTCGTGACCCCCGAAATCCATTCAGGGATTTTACAAAACCCTTCAGGGATCCCCAAATTCCCTCGGGACGCCCAAAATCCCCTCAGGATCCCCCAAATTCCCTCAAAAAGCCCCAAATCCCCTCAGGATCCCCAAAATCCCCTCAGGATCCCCAAAATCCCCTCAGGATCCCCCTCAAAATCCTCTGGGATCCCCCAAACCCCTCAGAACTTTTCAAATCCCCTCAAAAAACGTGAAAATCCCCTCATGGGTCGCCGAATTCCCCTCAAAAACGCGAAAATCCCCTCAGAAATCCCCAAATTCCCCTCAGGGGTCCCCAAATCACCTCAGAACCCCCCAAAATCCCCTCATGATCCCCTAAAATCCCTCCTGACTCCTGAAATCCCCTCAGGGATTTTACAAAACCCTTCAGGGATCCCCAAATTCCCTCGGGACGCCCCAAAATCCCCTCAGGATCCCCCAAAATTCCCTCAAAAATCCTAAAATCCCCTCAGGATCCCCAAAATCCCCTCAGGATCCCCCAAAATTCCCTCAGAATCCCCCCCAAAATCCTCTGGGATACCCCAAACCCCTCAGAACCTTTCAAATCCCCTCAAAAACGCAAAAATCCCCTCAGAAATCCCCAAATTCCCCTCAGGGGTCCCCAAATCACCTCGGAACCCCCCAAAATCCCCTCAGGATCCCCTAAAATCCCTCGTGACTCCCGAAATCCCCTCAGGGATTATCAGGGATCCCCAAATTCCCTCGGGACCCCCCAAATCCCCTCAGGATCCCCCAAAATTCCCTCAAAAGCCCAAAATCCCCTCAGGATCCCTCAAAATTCCCCAAATCCCCTCAGGATCCCCAAAATCCCCTCAGGATCCCCAAAATCCCCTCAGGATCCCCCCCAAAATCCTCTGGGATCCCCTAAACCCCTCAGAACCTTTCAAATCCCCTCAAAAACGCGAAAATCCCCTCATGGGTCGCCGAATTCCCTTCAAAAACGCGAAAATCCCATCAGAAATCCCCAAAATCCCCCACAGGGGTCCCCAAATCACCTCAGAACCCCCCGAAATCCCCCTCAGGATCCCCTAAAATCCCTCGCGACTCCCGAAATCCCCTCAGGGATTTTACAAAACCCTTCAGGGATCCCCAAACTCCCTCGGGATCCCCAAATTTCCCTCAGGATCCCCCAAAATTCCCCAAATCCCCTCAGGATCCCCAAAATCCCCTCAGGATCCCCCCCAAAATCCTCTGGGATGCCCCAAACCCCTCAGAACCTTTCAAATCCCCTCAAAAAACGCGAAAATCCCCTCATGGGTCGCCGAATTCCCCTCAAAACGCGAAAATCCCCTCAGAGACCCTCAAAATCCCTCTCAGGGGTCCCCAAATCACCTCAGAACCCCCCAAAATCCACTCAGGATCCCCAAAATTCCCTCAAAAAGCCCCAAAATCCCCTCAGGATCCCCTAAAACTCCTCAAAGACCCAAAAATCCCCTCAGGATCCCCCAAAATCCCCTCAGGATCCCCCAAAATTCCCTCAGGATCCCCCAAATCCCCTCAAAAAGCCCCAAAATCCCCTCAGGATTTCCCCAGATTCCCTCAGGGAACCACCAAAACCCCTCAAGAAACCACAAAAATCCCCTAAAACCCCCAAAAATCCCGAAAAAGGGATCAAAAAATCCTCTCAGAACCCCCCCAAAACCCCTCAAAGACCCCAATTTCCCCTCAGGATCCCTCAAAATTCCCTCAAAAAGCCCCAAATCCCCTCAGGATCCCCCAAAATTCCCTCAAAAAGCTCCAAATCCATCAGGATCCCCCAAAATTCCTTCAAAAAGCCCCAAAATCCCCTCAGGATCCCCAAAATCCCCTCAGAATCTTCAAAAATCTCCTCAGAATGCCCCAAAATTCCCTCAGAATCCCCCAAATCCTCTCAAAGACCCAAAAATCCCCTCAGGGATCCCTCAAAATTCCCTCAAGAACCCGAAATTTCCTCAGAACTGCCCGAAATTCCCTCACGGATCCCCAAAATCCCTCCAAGACTCCAAAATCCCCTCAGGATTCTCCAAAACCCCTCAGAACCTTCCAAAATCTCCTCAGGGATCCCCAAATCCCCTCAGGATCCCCCAAAATTCCTCTGGGATCCCTAAACCCCTCAGAACCTTTCAAATCCCCTCAAAAAACGCGAAAATCCCCTCAGGGGTCCCCAAAATCCCCCTCAGGGGTCCCCAAATCACCTCGGAACCCCCCAAAATCCCCTCAGGATCCCCTAAAATCCTCGTGACCCCCGAAATCCCCTCAGGGATTTTACAAAACCCTTCAGGGATCCCCAAATTCCTCGGGCCCCCCCAAATTCCCCTCAGGATCCCCCAAATTCCCTCAAAAAGCCCTAAATCCCCTCAGGATCCCCAAAATCCCTCAGAATCCCCCCCAAAATTCCTCTGGGATCCCCCAAACCCCTCAGAACCTTTCAAATCCCCTCAAAAAACGCGAAAATCCCCTCATGGGTCGCCGAATTCCCCTCAAAAACGCGAAAATCCCCTCAGAGATGCCCAAAATCCCCCTCAGGGGTCCCCAAATCACCCCAGAACCCCCCAAAATCCCCTCAGGATCCCCTAAAATCCCTCGTGACCCCCGAAATCCCCTCAGGGATTTTACAAAACCCTTCAGGGATCCCCAAACTCCCTCGGGACGCCCCAAATTCCCCTCAGGATCCCCCAAATTCCCTCAAAAAGCCCCAAATCCCCTCAGGATCCCCAAAATCTCCTCAGGGATCCCCAAAATCCCCTCAGAATCCCCCCCAAAATTCCTCTGGGATCCCCCAAACCCCTCAGAACCTTTCAAATCCCCTCAAAACCGCGAAAATCCCCTCATGGGTCGCCGAATTCCCCTCAAAAATGCGAAAATCCCCTCAGAAATCCCCAAAATCCCCCTCAGGGGTCCCCAAATCACCTCGGAACCCCCCAAAATCCCCTCAGGATCCCCTAAAATCCCCCTCAGGGGTCCCCAAATCACCTCGGAACCCCCCAAAATCCCCTCCTGATCCCCTAAAATCCCTCGTGACTCCCAAAATCCCCTCAGGGATTTTACAAAACCCTTCAGGGATCCCCAAATTCCCTCGGGATCCCCAAAATCCCCTCAGGATCCCCAAATTCCCTCAAAAAGCCCCAAATCCCCTCAGGATCCCCAAAATCTCCTCAGGATCCCCCAAAATTCCCTCAGAATCCCCCCCAAAATCCTCTGGAATACCCCAAACCCCTCAGAACCTTTCAAATCCCTTCAAAAAACGCGAAAATCCCCTCATGGTTCGCCGAATTCCCCTCAAAAACACGAAAATCCCCTCAGAGATGCCCAAAATCCCCCTCAGGGGTCCCCAAATCACCTCAGAACCGCCCAAAATCCCCTCAGGATCCCCTAAAATCCCCCCTGACCCCCGAAATCCCCTCAGGGATTTTACAAAACCCTTCAGGGATCCCCAAATTCCCTCGGGACCCCCCAAATTCCCCTCAGGATCCCCCAAATTCCCTCAAAAAGCCCAATTTCCCCTCAG
This sequence comes from Passerculus sandwichensis, assembly GCA_031885435.1. Lineage (NCBI taxonomy): Eukaryota > Metazoa > Chordata > Aves > Passeriformes > Passerellidae > Passerculus > Passerculus sandwichensis. The sequence continues at coordinate 44,333 of JAVKUW010000032.1, forward strand.
GATCCCCAAAATCCCCTCAGGATCCCCCCCAAAATCCTCTGGGATGCCCCAAACCCCTCAGAACCTTTCAAATCCCCTCAAAAACGCGAAAATCCCCTCGGAGATGCCCAAAATCCCCTCAGGATCCCCTAAAATCCCTCGTGACCCCCGAAATCCCCTCAGGGATTTTACAAAACCCTTCAGGGATCCCCAAATTCCCTCGGGACCCCCCCAAATTCCCCTCAGGGGTCCCCAAATCACCTCAGAACCCCCCAAAATCCCCTCAGGATCCCCTAAAATCCCTCGTGACTCCCGAAATCCCCTCAGGGATTTTACAAAACCCTTCAGGGATCCCCAAATTCCCCTCAGGGGTCCCCAAATCACCTCAGAACCGCCCAAAATCCCCTCAGGATCCCCTAAAATCCCTCGTGACTCCCGAAATCCCCTCAGAGATTTTACAAAACCCTTCAGATTTTACAAAACCCCAAATTCCCCTCAGGCCCCCCTGGAATCCCCTCAGAACCTCGCAAATCCCCTCAAAGGCTCCGGAATCCCCTCACGATTCCCCCCCGGAACGCCGCCGGTACCTGCCGGGTGTCCAGCTGCCCTCCCCTCACTCTCCGCAGCATCTCCCGCCCGTGCGCCGCCACTTCCGCCGCCTGCAGAGACCCAAAATCGGCGTTTTTGGCAAAATTCGAGGCTTTTTTGGGGTTTTTTTTAGGATTTTTTGGGGGTTTTTGGGGGTTTTTAGGGGTTTTTGGGTCTCACCTGCGCCCGCAGCGCCTCCAGCAGCGCGACCGCCTCGGACGCCGCCATGTTGGAAATGCGCGTGAGGGGAGAGCGGGCAGCCAATCAGAGCGCGGCATGCGGAGCGGCGGCCAATCACAGCGCGAGAAGCGCTAAGAAAGCCCGCCCATAGCCGGGCAGGCCAGAAGAAATGATTGACAACCAAGAAGCCAATCAGAGCGCCGAAAGGAGAAAGAATGACCAATGGGAATGGAGAACGGCGGGATGGCGCGCGTCCAGCCTTAATGAGGGCTATTAGCCAATGGCAACGAGGAAAACCGTGATTGACAGGTGCCGAGGCCAATAGGAAGCGAGAATTAACTCCTGAGGGCCTCCAAGCCTTTCGAGATCTCTGAAATTCTCCAAAAACTCCGATTTTTCCACCCCAAAAGTTCAAATTTATCTTCCAAAAATTCTTTTTCATCCCGTCGAAACCCAGCCAGGACCACGCAAATCACGCCAAGGATCCCAAAAGTTCAATTTATTCCTCCCAATTTCCCTCCTCGGACCCAATTTACCCCCCAAATCCCCACGTTTTTGCCGTTAATTCCTCGTTTTTGACCCAAAAATTCCACATTTTGTCCCCTTAAAATTCGACATTTCCCACCCAAAATTCCCACATTTTTTGACCCAAATCCCCACAATTTCCACCCAAATCCCACAATTTTGGGCCCCCAACTTCCCACATTTCTCCCCTTAAAATTCCACACTTCCCTGGAAATTTCCACATTTTTACCCAAATTCCGACATCTCCCACCCCAAAATTCCCACATTTTTAAAACTTAAATATTCCAAATTTTTCCTCCTGGAATTCGTGTATTTTGCGTCAAAAATTCCACATTTTCCAGTCAAATTCCCACATTTGGACCCAAATTTTCCAATATTTCACCCAGACGTTTTTCCATCATACTTTTCCAACTTTAATCCAAATTATCTTCCAATTTTTACCCCAACTTCCCCTTTTTTGACCCAAATTTCCCCATTTCCCTCCAAATTTCAACCCAGACTTTTCCCAGCCAAACCTCCCCATCTTTATGCCAAACTTCCTCCAATTTTCACCAAAATTTTCTCCAACTTGAACCCAAATTTCCACATTTCCCTCCGATTTCTGAGCCAAATTTTCTGCATCCAAATTTTTCATAGTTTAACCAAAATTCCCCCAGATTTTGGCAAAGATTTCCGCCCAGATTTCCATATTTTTGCTCGAAATTTTCCACCCAAATCCCCACATTTCCCACCCAAAACTTCCACATTCCCATCCCCTAAACCTCACGGTTTTCTTCCCTTCAAGTTTCCGCGTTTTTCCCCTTAAAATCCCATTTTTTTAACCCCGAAAATTCCGAATTATCGCCCAAAATCCACCATTTCCCCTTAAAATCCCATTTTTTTAACAATGAAAATTCCAAATTATCGCCCAAAATCCGCCGTTTCCCCTTAAAATCCCATTTTTTTCACCCTGAAAATTCCAAATAATCCCCCAAAATCCGCCGTTTCCCCTTAAAATCCATTTTTTTTAACCCCGAAAATTCCAAATTATCGCCCAAAATCCGTTTCCCCTTGAAATCCCATTTTTTTAACCCCGAAAATTCCGAATTATCACCCAAAACCCGCCGTTTCCCCTTGAAATCCCATTTTTTTCACCCTCAAAATTCCGAATTATCGCCCAAAATCCGCCGTTTCCCCTTAAAATCCCATTTTTTTAACCCTCAGAATTCCGAATTATCGCCCAAAATCCGCCGTTTCCGTGTGGAATTTTCCCCGTTTTCCCCCCAAATTTTCCCGTTTTTCCCCAATAACTCCACGGCACCGATCGGATTTTTCTCTCCCGGTTTATTCCCCGTTCCCGGCGCCGTTTTTGGGGCGATTTTCGCCCTTTTCGGGTCCCTCAGCGCCGCCGGGGGCTGCGGCTGCGGCTGCGGCGCTTCCGGGATCCCCCGGGGGGCGGGGCCCTGGCGCTGGCCCCGCCCCCTCCTCCCGAGGGCCGCGAGTGGGCGGGGTTTGAGCCGGAGGAAGCCCCGCCCCCCGCCGAGCCGGCCCCGCCCCCCTGGGCGCTGGCCCCGCCCCCCTGGCGCTGCCGGAGCTCCTCCTCCTCCTGCTCCTTCCGGCGCCGCTCGCGCTCCCCGCGCCCGCGCCGCCCGCTCCGCCTGCTTCTGCAGCAGCTGCGTATGCAAATTCATGCTAATTAGGGCGTGGTCACAGCGTTCTCATTTCACAGCGTTCTCATTGGTTATTAACGATATTTAGAAGAACCGGGTTTTTTTCCCCAAAAAAATCCTGTTTTTCTACACTAAAATCCGTTTTTTTCTCAATTTTTTCCCGTATGTTTTACCCTTAAATCCCAAATTTTATTCCAATTTCTTTCAAAAATCCGTTTTTTTCTCAATTTTTTTCTCAATTTTTTCCCGGTTTTTTTTACCCTAAATCCCAAATTTTATTCTTTCAAAAATCCATTTTTTTCTCAATTTTTCCTGCATGTTTTACCTCAAATCCCAAATTTTACTCCGATTTCTTTCAAAAAACTCTCACGAGATGTGT
>JAVKUW010000033.1:0-34628 GCA_031885435.1 Passerculus sandwichensis
TCCCAAATTTTTCCCGTTTTTGACCCAAATTTTTTCCCGCCCCTCCCTTTAAGCCCCGCCCCCAGACCAAAACCACGCCCACTTTTCTTCTTTAACCCATTTTTTTTCCCAATTTTTACCTAAATTTCTCCTTTTTTCCCCCCAAATTTCTCCAATTTTTCCCATGGCCACGCCCCCACAGCCACACCCAATTAGGCCACGCCCACAACCCCAAAACCACGCCCCTTTTTTCTTTTTTTAACTAATTTTTAGTCCATTTTTAACCCAAATTTCCCCATTTTTTCTCCGTTTTTCACCCAAATTTTTCCCGATTTTGACCCAAATTTTTTCCGCCCCTCCCTTTAAGCCCCGCCCCCCAGAGCCCCGCCCCCAGAACAAAACCACGCCCACTTTTCTTCTTTTAACCCATTTTTTTTCCCAATTTTTAACCCAAATTTCTCCATTTTCCCCCAAATTTCTCCATTTCCCACCTAGCCACGCCCCCACAGCCACACCCAGTTAGGCCACGCCCCCAACCCCAAACCACGCCCCTTTTTCCTTTTTTAACCCATTTTTTGTCCATTTTTAGCCCAAATTTCCACATTTTTTCTCCGTTTCTCACCCTAATTTTTCCCATTTTTGACCCAAATTTTTCCCGCCCCTCCCTCTAAGCCCCGCCCCTTTAAGCCCCGCCCCCAGACCCAAGCCACGCCCACTTTTGACACCTTTAACCCTTTTTTCTCCCCAATTTTCCACCATTTTCTCCCCAAATTTCTCCACTTCCTCCATGGCCACGCCCCCACAGCCACACCCAATTAGGCCACACCCCCAACCCCTAAACCACGCCCCTTTTTCCTTCTTTAACCCATTTTTAGCCCAAATTTCCCCATTTTTTCTCCGTTTTTCACCCAAATTTTTCCCGTTTTCGACCCAAATTTTTTCTGCCCCTCCCTCTAAGCTCCGCCCCTTTAGGCCACACCCCAAACCTAAGCCACGCCCCTTTTTCTTTCTTTAACCCATTTTTCTTCCCAAATTTTTTATAATTTTTAACCCAAATTTCTCCATTTCCCCCCAAATCCCCCAATTTCCCCCATGGCCACGCCCCCACAGCCACACCCACTTAGGCCACGCCCACAACCCCCAAACCACGCCCCTTTTTCTTCCTTTAACCCCCATTTCCTCCCTGATTTTTCGCCATTTTTCGCCCAAATTTCCCCATTTTTTCTCCGTATTTCACCCAAATTTTTCCCGTTTTTCACCCAATTTTTTTCCCGCCCCTCCCCCCAGCCCCGCCCCCTCTGGCCCCGCCCCCTCGGCCCCGCCCTCACTGAGGGTGACGTCGCCGTAGAGCCGCGTCTCGAAGTAGCCGGCGAAGCCGTGCAGGACGGTGGCGACCCCGACGCGCCAGCTCAGCTCCGTGTAGCGGCTGTTGTCGGGGCAGGGATCTGCAAAAAACCCCAAAAATTCCAAATTTAACGCCAAAAAAATCCAAATTTCACCCAAAAAAAAATCTCCAAAGTGTCTGGAATTTTGGGGAATTTTTTGGATTTTTTTTTTCTGATTTTTTTTTTATTTTTTTATGGTTTTTTGGGGACTTTTTTCTGATTTTTTAGAATTTTTTTCCAATATTTTGGGATTTTTTTTTTCTGATTTTTTGGGATTTTTTTTTTTTTTTCTGATATTTTGGGATTTTTTTTCTGATTTTTTGGGGGATTTTTTTCTAATATTTTGGGATTTTTTTTCTGATTTTTTCTGATCTGTTGGCATTTTTGGTGATCTCATTCAAAACTTTTCTGGACTTTTTACCTTTTTTTTCTGATTTTTTTTGCTGATTTTTTGCAAACTTTTTCTGATTTCTTTTTTTAAATTTTTTGTGACTTCTTGCAAATTTTTTCTTTTTTATTTTTTTTTCCCCCTGATTTTCTAAAGATTTTTTTCCGAATTTTCTCAATTTTTTGGGGGGATTTCTTCCGGATTCTTTTGGGATTTTTTTTCACTTTCTTTTTTTTCTGCTTTTTTTTCCTGATGTGTTTTGAATTTTATAGGATTTTTTTCAGATAGTTTTTTAATTTTCTCCGATTTTTTTCTTCCTTTCCTTCTGATTTTTTGGCGATTTTTTTCCTGATTTTTTGAGGACTTCTCCTGATTTTTTTTTTTTTTGTGTGTTTTTCCTGATCTTTTTTGAAACTTTCCCAGATTCCTTCCGGATAATTTTCCGATTTTTTTTAGGATTTATTCAGAAATTTTGGGCAATTTTTAAATTTTTTTTTTAATTTTTTTTTAATATTTTTCTGCAATTCCCAGGGCTTTTCCCCACGTGTTTCCGGGATTTTTCCGGAAGGTTCCGGCGCGTTCCTGACCTGGGTTGGGGTGCTGGAAGGTGAAGCAGGGCAGCGGCGGCGCCACCTGGTGGAAATTGTGCAGCCGCACCACGTACGGGGTCTCGAACTGCGCCTGCAAAAATCCCAAAAATCACCAAAATCAACCCAAAAAAATCCCCCAAAATCCAAAAAAATCCTCCCAAAAAAAGCCAAAAATACCCCCCTAAAAATCCCCAAAAATTCCCCCTAAAAATCCCCAAAAATTCCCCCTAAAAATCCCCAAAAATATCCCCAAAAATCCCCCCAAAAATTCCTAAAAATCCGCCCAAAAAATCCTCCCAAAAAAACGCCAAAAATGCCCCCCTAAAAATCCCCCAAAAAATCATCCCAAAAAATCCCCAAAATTTCTCCAAAAAATCCCCAAAAATCCCCCCAAAATCCCTAAAAATCCCCCGAAAAAACGCCGAAAATCCTCCCAAAAATCCCCAAAATTCACCCCAAAAAAGATCCCAAAAAAACCCCAAAATTTCTCCAAAAAATCCCCAAAATCCCCCCAAAAATTCCTATAAATCCCCCAAAAAAACTCCAAAAATCCCCCCCAAACAATCCCCAAAAATGATCCCAAAAAATCCCCCAAATTCCCAAAAATCATCCCCAAAACCCCCCCAAAAATTCCCAAAATTCCCCAAAAAATCCCCCCCAAAATCCCCCAAATTCTCCATTTCCCACCCATTTTTTTCCCCATTTTGCTTTCATTTTTCCTCATTTTCTCCTCATTTTTTCTCCATTTCCCTCCCCCAAGATGCCATTTTTTCCCCATTTTTCTGCCCAATTGTTTTTTGTTTCCCTCCCAAAAAAAATCAATTTTTTCCCATTTTTTCTCCATTTTCCCCATTTTTCTGCCCATTTTTTCTCCATTTTCCCCCCCAAAACCCCAATTTTTTCCCATTTTTTCTCCATTTCCCCCCACCAAAAAAATCAATTTTTTCCCATTTTTTCTCCATTTCTCCCCCAAAAAAATCAATTTTTTCCCATTTTCCCCCCCTTTTGCCCATTTTCCCTCCCACAACCCCATTTTTTCCCGTTTTTCCCATTTTTTCCCATTTTTCCCCATTTTTTCTCCATTTTCGGGTACCTCGGGGTGCCGGTCGTGCTCGCGGCAGCCGCGCACTTCGTTGTACAGCTTGGAGGAGGAGACGGGCGCCAGGAAGGACGTGTACGACTGCGGGATCGACACCCCGTCCTCTGAAAAACCCCAAAATCACAAATTCAGCACCAAAAAAAATTCCACAATTTCAGCAGAATCAAATTCCCAGCGTTTCCCCCCAAAAAGTCACTTTTTTCCCAAAAAAAATCCCATTTTTATGACGAAAAAACCAGATTTTTGCTCAAAAAAATCCTATTTTTACCCACCAAAAATCCCATTTTTCCCCCCCAAAAATCCCCATTTTTAAGCCCAGAAAATTCCCATTTTTTATTCCAAAAAAAATTCCCATTTTATCCCCTTAAAAATCCCAGCTTTTTCACCCAAAAAATTCCCCATTTTAACCCCCAAAATTCCCGATTTTACCCCCAAAATATTCCCATTTTTAACCCCAAAAAATTCTCATTTTATACCCCAAATATTCCCATTTTAACTCCAAAAATTCCCATTTTTAACCCCCAAGTGCCCAGAACGACGTGTACGACTGCGGGATCGACACCCCGTCCTCTGGAAAAACACAAAATCACAAAAAATCAAAAATTCAGCACCAAAAAAAATTCCACTATTTCACCCATACCGAATTCCCAGCGTTTACCCCCAAAAAATCGCTTTTTTCCCCTAAAAAATCCCATTTTTATGACAAAAAACCCAGATTTTTACTCAAAAAAATCCTATTTTTCCCCACCAAAAATCCCATTTTTCCCCCCCAAAAATCCCCATTTTTAAGCCCAGAAAATTCCCATTTTTTATTCCAAAAAAAATTCCAATTTTTTCCCCTTAAAAATCCGAGCTTTTTCACCCAAAAAATTCCCCATTTTAACCCCCAAAACTCCCGATTTTACCCCCAAAATATTCCCATTTTTAACCCCAAAAAATTCTCATTTTATACCCCAAATATTCCCATTTTAACTCCAAAAATTCCCATTTTTAACCCCCAAGTGCCCAGAACGACGTGTACGACTGCAGGATCGACACCCCGTCCTCTGGAAATCCCAAAAATCACAAATTCAGCACCAAAAAAAATTCCACAATTTCACCCATACCGAATTCCCAGCGTTTACCCCCAAAAAATCGCTTTTTTCCCCAAAAAAATCCCATTTTTATGACAAAAAAACCAGATTTTTACTCCAAAAAATCCAATTTTTACCCACCAAAAATCCCATTTTTCCCCACCAAAAATCCCATTTTTCCCCCCCAAAAATCCCCATTTTTAAGCCCAGAAAATTCCCATTTTTTATTCCAAAAAAAATTCCAATTTTATCCCCTTAAAAATCCCAGCTTTTTCACCCCAAAAATTCCCCATTTTAACCCCCAAATTTCCCGATTTTACCCCCAAAAATTCCCATTTTTAACCCCAAAATGCCCAGAACGACGTGTACGACTGCGGGATCGACACCCCGTCCTCTGGAAATCCCCAAAAAAACCCAAAAATCACAAATTCAGCGCCAAAAAAAAATCCACAATTTCAGCAGAATCAAATTCCCACAATTTCCGCCCAAAAATTCCCATTTTTCCCCAAAAAAACCCCATTTCTATCACAAAAAAATCAGATTTTTAGCCCCCAAAAAACAGGTTTTTACGGCCAAAAAATCAGATTTTTCCCCCCAAAAATCCCATTTTGACCCCCAAAAATCAGATTCTTTTCCCCTTAAAAATCCCACTCTAACCCCCCAAAAATTCCCATTTTTAGCCCCAAAAAATTCCCATTTTCAACCCAAAAAATTGTCATTTTTAACCCCAAAAAATCCCAAATTTTTCCCCTTAAAAATCCCGTTTTACCCACCAAAAAAATCCCATTTTATACCCCAAAATTCCCATTTTTTCCCCACTTTTGTGCCGATTTCCCCATTTTTAGCCCCATTTTTATTCCCGTTTTCCACCATTTTCCCCATTTTTGGGTCATTTTTCCTCAAAATTTTTCCCCTTTTCTTTCACCATTTTTTTTCTCATTCCCCCTTTTTCCCCCCATTTTCCCCCACCCTTTCCCCCCATTTCCCCCAAACTTTCCCCATTTTTTCCCCACTTTTGTGCCGATTTTCCCTTTTTTATTCCCATTTTAAATCCTGCTACTTTTACCATTTTCAATCCCTTTATTTTTCGGTAATTTTTCCCGTTTTTGGGTCATTTTTCCTCAAAATTTCTCCTCTTTTTTTTCACCTTTTTTTTTCTCATTCCTCCTTTTTCCCCCCATTTTCCCCCACCTTTTCCCCCCATTTCCCCCAAATTTTCCCATTTCTCCCCCACTTTTGTGCCGATTTTCCCTTTTTTATTCCCATTTTAAATCCTGGTACTTTTACCATTTTCAATCCCTTTATTTTTCGGTAATTTTTCCCATTTTTGGGTCATTTTTCCTCAAAATTTCTCCTCTTTTTTCCCTCCATTTTTTTTCTCATTCCCCCTTTTTCCCCCAATTTTCCCCCACCCTTTCCCCCCATTTCCCCCAAATTTTCCCCATTTCTCCCCCACTTTCGTGCCCCGTTTTAATTCCGATTTTTCCCCTTTTTTTTCCCCGTTTTTCCCCCGTTTCTCGGCCGTTCCTTGCCCGATTTCCTCGGGGTTTTTTTTCCCTTTTTCGCCGTTTTTTGCCCCATTTTCTGCCCCGTTTCTCGCCCACCTTTGAGGCAGCCCCGGGCCCCGTCCAGGCACTCTGGGGACAGCTCGTTGTCCCCGAAGGAGCCCAGCAGCTCCGACACCACCAGGTCGGCGCGCTCGGGCGCGGCCCAGCCCCGCATGTCCCGCGGCACCACCGACACCTGCGAGCCCCACTCCTCCCACTGGCAGTTCTCCAGCCTAATTAGAGATAATTAACATTAATTAGCTCGTTAATAATCGTTAATGACCCGGCAATCAATCCCCGTGGAATTCCCATAGGGGATCATTGGGATATCGGTGATCAATAACCCTCCCCAACCCCCCCTAGGCCCCTTTCCCCCTCTTAATTAGCATTAATAACTCATTAATAGCACTCATTAGCCTCAATTAACGTTAATTAGCTCATTAATAATCGCTAATAACGCTGCAATCAATCCCCATGGAATTCCCATAGGGGATCATTGGTACATCGGTGATCAATAACCCTCCCCAACCCCCCCAGGCCCCTTTCCCCCTCCTAATTAGTATTAATAACTCATTAATAGCACTCATTAGCCTCAATTAACGTTAATTAGCTCATTAATAATCGCTAATAACGCTGCAGTCAATGCCCACGGAATTCCCATAGGGGATCATTGGGATATCGGTGATCAATAACCCTCCCCAACCCCCCCTAGGCCCCTTTCCCGCTCTTAATTAGCACTAATAACTCATTAATAGCACTCATTAGCCTCAATTAACGTTAATTAGCTCATTAATAATCGCTAATAACGCTGCAATCAATCCCCATGGAATTCCCATAGGGAGTCATTGGGATATCGGTGATCAATAACCCTCCCCGACCCCCCCCAGGCCACTTTTCCACTCCTAATTAGCCTTAATTGGTTCATTAATAATCCCTCACTAGCTTCAATTGGCATTAATTGCCATTTAATTACCATTAATTAGCTCGTTAATAATCGCTAATAACGCTGCAGTCAATCCCCATGGAATTCCCATAGGGGATCATTGGGATATATCGGTGATCAATAACCCTCCCCAACCCCCCCCGGCCACTTTCCCCCCTCTTAATTAGCTTTAATTTGTTCATTAATAGCCTTAATTACAGTTATTAACATTAATTAGTTCATTATTAGCCAGTAATAAGTCTCTGATCAATCAATCGTTAATTCTGATAACGGATCAATAAAATATTGGTGATCAATAACCCTCCCCAACCCCCCCCAGGCCCCCTTCCCGCTCTTAATTAGCATTAATAACTCATTAATAGCAATCATTAGAGGTAATTAACAGTAACTAGCTCGTTAATAATCGCTAATAACGCTGCAATCAATCCCTTGATGTCAAGAATAAGAGGTTATTGATCGGTTATCGGTTATTGATTATTGATCGGTTATCGGTGATCAATACGTCACCCGGGGTATTGATCAGCGCTGATTGGTTATTGATCAGTTATTAATTATTAATCAGTTATTGGTTATTGATTATCGATCGGTTACCGGTGATCAATACAGCACCCGGGGTATTGATCAGCACTGATCAGTTATTGATCAGTTATCAATTATTGATCAGTTATTGATTATTGATCAGTTATTGATCATCGATTATCGATCGGTTATCGGTGATCAATACCACACCCGGGGTATTGATCAGTACTGACCAGTTATTGATTGGTTATCGATTATTGATCAGTTATTAATTATTGATCTGTTATTGGTTATTATTGATCAGTTATCGGTGATCAATACATCACCCGGGCTATTGATCAGTACTGATCAGTTATTGATCAGTTATCGATTATTGATCAGTTATCAGTAACTGATCATTGATCAGTTATCGGTTATTGATTATCGATCGGTTATCGGTGATCAATACGTCACCCACGGTATTGATCAGTACTGATCAGTTATTGATCAGTTATCGATTATTGATCAGTTATCAACTATTGATCGATTATCGATTATTGATCAGTTATTGGTTATTGATTATCGATCGGTTATCGGTGATCAATACGTCACCATGGCGTTTGGGTTCTTCTCGACGGCGTAGAGCCGCACGCGGGGTATTGATCAGTACTGATCGGTTATCGGTTATTGATCAGTTATTGGTTATTGATTATTGATCATTTATCGGTTATTGATTATTGGTTATTGATCGGTGATCAATACTCACGTGACGACGGCGTTTGGGGTTTTTCTCGACGGCGTAGAGCCGCACCCGGGGTATTGATCAGTACTGACCACTTATTGATCCATTACCAATTATTGATCCGTTATCGATTATTGGTTATTGATTGGTGATCAATACTCACGTGACGACGGCGTTTGGGTTCTTCTCAACGGCGTAGAGCCGCACGGGGGGCATTGATTGATTATTGATGAGTTATCGATTATTGATCGGTTATCGATTATTGATCAGTTATTGATTGGTTATTGATTATCGATCGGTTATCGGTGATCAATATTCACGTGACGACGGCGTTTGGGTTCTTCTCGACGGCGTAGAGCCGCACCCGGGGCATTGATCAGTATGGATTGATACCATGGATATTGACAGCTATTGATCAGTGCTATCCCTATGTTATTGGTTATCGATTATCGGTTATTGATTACCGATCAATACTCACGTGACGACGGCGTTTGGGTTCTTCTCGACGGCGTAGAGCCTGACCCGGGGCATTGATCAGTAGTGACCACTTATTGATCAGTTATCTATACATTATTGGTTATCGATTATTGGTTATTGATCACCGATCAATACTCACGTGACGACGGCGTTTGGGTTCTTCTCGACGGCGTAGAGCCGCACCCGGGGCATTGATCAGTACCGACCGGTTATTGATCAGTTATTGATTATTGATTATTGATCGGTTATTGATTATTGGTTATTGATTACCGATCAATACTCACGTCACCACAGCGTTGGGGTTCTTCTCGACGGCGTAGAGCCGCACCCGGGGTATTGACCAGTACTGACCAATTATTGATCAGTTATTGGTTATTGATTATTGATCATTTATCAGTTATTGATTATCAGTTATTGATCAGTGATCAATACTCACGTGACGACGGCGTTGGGGTTCTTCTCGACGGCGTAGAGCCGCACCCGGGGTATTGATCAGTACTGACCGGTTATTGATCAATTATTGATTATTGATAATTTATCGGTTATTGATTATCGGTTATTGATTACCGATCAATACTCACGTCACCACGGCGTTTGGGTTCTTCTCGACGGCGTAGAGCCGCACCCGGGGTATTGACCAGTACTGATCAGTTATTGATCCATTACCAATTATTGGTCAGTTATTGATTATTGATCAGTTATTGATTATTGGTTATTGATTACTGATCAATACTCACGTGACGACGGCGTTTGGGTTTTTCTCCATGGCGTAGAGCCGCATAGGGAGCATTGATCAGTTATTGATCAGTTATCGGTTATTGATCAGTTATCAGTAACTGATTATTGATCAGTTATTGGTTATTGATTATCGATCAGTTATCGGTGATCAATACGTGACGACGGCGTTTGGGTTCTTCTCGACGGCGTAGAGCCGCACCCGGGGTATTGATCAGTACTGACCGGTTATCCGTTATTGATCAGTTATTGGTTATTGGTTATTGATCAGTTATCGATTATTGGTTATTGATCGGTGATCAATACTCACGTGACAACGGCGTTTGGGTTCTACTCCACGGCGTAGAGCCGCACCCGGGGCATTGACCAGTACTGACCACTTATTGATCCATTACCAATTATTGGTCAGTTATTGATTATTGATCAGTTATTGATTATTGGTTATTGATTACCGATCAATACTCACGTGACGACGGCGTTGGGGTTCTTCTCGACGGCGTAGAGCTGCACCCGGGGTATTGACCAGTACTGATTGGTTATCGGTTATTGATCAGTTATCGGTTATTGATTATTGATCATTTATCGGTTATTATCGGTTATTGATCGGTGATCAATACTCACGTCACCACAGCATTTGGGTTCTTCTCCACGGCGTAGAGCCACACCCGGGGTATTGATCAGTTATTGATGAGTTATCAGTTATTGATCGGTTATCGATTATTGATCAGTTATTGATTATTGGTTATTGATTATTGATCGGCTATCGGTGATCAATACTCACGTGACGACAGCGTTTGGGTTTTTCTCCACGGCGTAGAGCCGCACCCGGGGTATTGATCAGTTATTGATGAGTTATCAGTTATTGATCGGTTATCGATTATTGATCAGTTATTGATTATTGGTTATTGATTATTGATCGGCTATCGGTGATCAATACTCACGTGACGACAGCGTTTGGGTTTTTCTCCACGGCGTAGAGCCTGACCCTGGTCCCCGCCTGCCGCGCCGCCCTCAGCACGGCCGACACCAGCGGGCCCCGCCCGGCGCCCAGCACCATCACCACCCTGAAACGGGGCAGAAACACCCGAAATCGGGAAAATTCACCACAAAAACGGGAAAAGTCACCCCAAAAACAGGAAAAGTCACCACAAAAACGGGAAAAGTCACCACAAATAGGGAAAATTCACCCCAAAATCGGGAAAATTCACCCCAAAAACGGGAAAAGTCACCCCAAAAAATCCCAGAAAAAAAAAACAAAATTGGGAAAATTCACCCCAAAAATCCCCCGAAATTCAACCCAAATTAATCCTAAAATTGGGAACATTCACCCCAAAATCGGGAAAATTCACCCCAAAAAATCCCAGAAAAAAAACCCCAAAATTGGGAAAATTCACCCCAAAATCGGGAAAACTCACCCCAAAATTGGGAAAATTCACCCCAAAAATCCCCATAAAATTCCCCGAAATTCAACCCAAATTCATCCCAAAATGGGGAAAATTCACCCCAAAAAATCCCAGAAAAAAAACCCCCAAAATTGGGAAAATTCACCCCAAAATCCCCCTAAAAATCTTCAAAATTCACCCCAAAATCCACCCCAAAAATCTTCAAAATTCATCCCAAAATTGACCCCAAAATCCACCCCAAAATACCCCCAAAAATTCCCAAAAACTCTCAAAATTCACCCCAAAAACGGGAAAGTTCACCCCAAAAAATCCCAGAAAAAAAAAAAAACCCAAAATTGGGAAAATTCACCCCAAAAATCCCCCAAAAAATCCCCAGAAATTCAACCCAAATTCCTCCTAAAATTGGGAAAATTCACCCCAAAAACGGGAAAAGTCACCCCAAAATATCCCAGAAAAAAAACCCCAAAATTGGGAAAATTCACCCCAAAAATCCCCCGAAATTCAACCCAAACTCACCCCAAAAATGGGAACATTCACCCCAAATAGGGAACATTCACCCCAAAAACGGGAAAAGTCACCCCAAAAACGGGAAAAGTCACCCCAAATAGGGAAAATTCACCCCAAAAACGGGAAAAATCACCCCAAAAATGGGAAAATTCACCCCAAAAAATCCCAGAAAAAAAAAAACAAAATTGGGAAAATTCACCCCAAAAATCCCCCCAAAAATCCCCCAAAATTCAACACAAATTCATCCCAAAATGGGGAAAATTCACCCCAAAATCGGCAAAATTCACCCCAAAAAATCCCAGAAAAAAAACCACCCCAAAATTGGGAAAATTCACCCCAAAAATCCCCCCAGAAATCCCCCGAAATTCAACCCAAATTCATCCCAAAATTGGGAAAATTCACCCCAAAATCGGGAAAATTCACCCCAAAAACGGGAAAATTCACCCCAAATACGGAAAATTCACCCCAAAATCGGGAAAATTCACCCCAAAACCAGGGAAGTTCACCCCAAAATATCCCAGAAAAAAAAACACCCCAAAATTGGGAAAATTCACCCCAAAAACGGGAAAAATCACCACAAAAAATCCCAGAAAAAAAAACCCCAAAATTGGGAAAATTCACCCCAAAAATTCCCCAAAAAATCCCCAGAAATTCAACCCAAATTCATCCCAAAATTGGGAAAATTCAGCCCAAAATTGGGGTGGGGACGCAAAAAAAAACACCCCAAAAAAATCCCAGAAAAAAACCCCAAAATTGGGAAAATTCACCCCAAAATCGGCTCCAGCACCCCCCAAACCCAAACGTCAAAAATGGGAAAATTCACCCCAAAAATGGGAACCACGGGGGTGAATTTTGGGGTGAATTTGGGTGAATTTTGGGATGAATTTTGGGGTGAATTTGGGGCATTTTAGGGTGAATTTTGTGGTGAATTTTGGTGATTTTGGGGGTAAATTTTGGGGTAAATTTTGGTGATTTTGGGGTGAATTTTGGGGTGAATTTTAGGGCATTTTAGAGTGAATTTTGGGGGATTTTGGGGTGAATTTGGGGGATTTTAGAGTGAATTTTGGGGTGAATTTTGGGGTGAATTTTGGGGTGAATTTTGGGGTGAATTTGGGGTAATTTTGAGGTGAATTTTGGGGTAAATTTTGGTGATTTTCAGGGTGAATTTTGGGGTGAATTTGAGGTGCTTTTAGGGTGATTTTGGGGTGATTTTGAGGTGAATTTTGGGGTAAATTTTGGTGATTTCGGGTGAATTTTGGGGCATTTTAGAGTGAATTTGGGGGTGAATTTGGGGGTGAATTTTAGGGTGAATTTTGGGGTAAATTTTGGTGATTTTGGGGTGGATTTTGGGGTGAATTTGGGGTAAATTTTGGGGCATTTTAGGGTGAATTTTGGGGTGAATTTGGGGTGAATTTGGGGTAAATTTTGGGGCATTTTGGGGTGATTTTGGGGTGAATTTTGGGGCATTTTAGAGTGAATTTGGGGGTGATTTTGGGGGTGAATTTTAGGGTGAATTTGGGGTGAATTAGGGGGTGAATTTTGGGGTAAATTTTGGTGATTTTGGGGTGAATTTGGGACATTTTAGGGTGAATTTTGGGGTGAATTTGGGGTGAATTTTGGGGTGAATTTTGGGGTGAATTTCGGGGTGAATTTTGGGGATATTTTGGGGTGAATTTGAGGTGATTTTGGGGTGAATTTGGGTGAATTTTGTGGTGAATTTGGGTGAATTTTGTGGTGAATTTTGGTGAATTTTGGGATGAATTTTGGGTGAATTTTGGGGTGAATTTGGGGTGAATTTGGGGTGAATTTGGGGTGAATTTGGGGTGAATTTTGGGGTGAATTTTGGGGTGAATTTGGGGTGGATTTTGGGGTGGAGTTTGGGGTGAATTTGGAGCATTTTGGGGTGGATTTTGGGGCAAATTTTGGTGATTTTGGGGGATTTTGAGATTAATTTTGGGGCATTTTAGAGTGAATTTTGGGGTGAATTTGGGGTAGATTTTGGTGATTTTGGGGGTGAAATTTGGGGTAAATTTTGGTGATTTTGGGGTGAATTTTGGAGTGAATTATGGGGTGAATTTGGGGGTGAATGTTGGGGTAAATTTTGGTGATTTTGGGGTGAATTTGGGGTGAATTTGGGGTAAATTTGGGGGTGAATTTTGGGGTAAATTTTGGTGATTTTGGGGTGAATTTTGGGGTGAATTTTGGGGTAAATTTTGGTGATTTTGAGGTGAATTTTGGGGTGAATTTTGGGGTATTTTAGGGTGAATTTTGGGGTGATTTTGGGGTGAATTTTCCTGATTTTGGGATGAATTTTGGGGTGAATTTTGGTGAATTTTGGGGTAAATTTTGGGGTAAATTTTGGTGATTTTGGGGTGAATTTTGGGGTGGATTTTAGGGCATTTTAGAGTGAATTTTGGGGTGATTTTGGGGTGAATTTGGGGTGAATTTTGGGGTAAATTTTGGGGTAAATTTGGGGGATTTTGGGGTGAATTTGGGGGATTTTGGGGTGAATTTTGGGTAAATTTTGGTGATTTTGTGGTGAATTTTGGGATGAATTTTGGGCTGAATTTTGGGGTGATTTTGGGGTGAATTTTGGGATGAATTTTGGGGTGAATTCGGGCGGTTTTGGGCACTCACTGCACGTTGGTCTCGCGCTCGGCCTCGGGCACTCGGTCCTGCAGGCACTTGAAGATGGCCTGGAATCATGCAAATTTATGCAAAATCATGCAAAAACCATGCAAATTTATGCAACTTAGGAGGGGGCGGGGTTATGCAGATGAGGGGGCGGTACCTGCTGGTACTGGCAGTATTTGATTGGATCCTTCTCGAAGACCTCGTAGGTCTGGGACTCCAGGTTGTCCATCAGGGGCTGGGGGAGTCAAAACTGGGAGTTACTGGGATGGACTGGGAGGGACTGGGATGGACTGGGATGGACTGGGATGGACTGGGGGGTTACTGGGATGGACTGGGATGGACTGGGAGGGACTGGTCCAAACTGGTTTGGGGTTTGTGTTACTGGTTTGGAGTTTGACTTACTGGGAGTTACTGGGAGTTACTGGGGGGTTACTGGTCCAAACTGGTTTGGGGTTTGAGTTACTGGGAGTTACTGGTTTGGGGTTTGTGTTACTGGTTTGGGGTTTGTGGTTACTGGGAGTTACTGGTTTGGGCTCAGGGCTTACTGGGGGGTTACTGGGATGGACTGGGATGGACTGGAATGGACTGGGATGGGGTTTTGGGGTCACTGGGATGGACTGGGAGTTACTGGGAGTTACTGGTTTGGGGTTTGTGTTACTGGTTTGGGGTTTTTCCTTACTGGGAGTTACTGGTTTGGGCTCAGGGGTTCCCAGTGGGTTAGTGGGGGGTCACTGGGATGGACTGGGATGAACTGGGATGAATTAGGATGAACTGGGAGTTACTGGGAGTTACTGGTTTGGGGTTTTTTGTAACTGGGAGTTACTGGTTTGGGCTCAGGGCACACTGGGAGGTCACTGGGATGGACTGGGATGGACTGGGATGGATTAGGATGAACTGGGATGAACTGGGAGTTACTGGTTTGGGGTTTGTGTTACTGGTTTGGGGTTTTTGGTTACTGGGAGTTACTGGTTTGGGCTCAGGGCACACTGGGGGGTTACTGGGATGGACTGGGATGGACTGGGCTGTACTGGGATGGGGTTTTGGGGTCGCTGGGATGGACTGGGATGGACTGGGATGAACTGGGATGGGTTTTGGGGTTACTGGGAGTTACTGGTTTGGGGTTTGTGTTACTGGTTTGGGGTTTTTTGTAACTGGGAGTTACTGGTTTGGGCTCAGGGCTTACTGGGAGGTCACTGGGGGGTTACTGGTCCATACTGGTCCATACTGGTCTGACCTGTAGGGGGCTCTGCAGGTAACCCTGGGCACTGGGAGTTACTGGGAGTTACTGGTTTGGGGTTTGTGTTACTGGGCTGCACTGGGGGGTCACTGGGGGGTTACTGGGGGGGTTACTGGGGGGTTACTGGGCTGTACTGGGATGAACTGGGAGTTACTGGTTTGGGGTTTGTGTTACTGGTTTGGGGTTTTCCCTTACTGGGAGTTACTGGTTTGGGGTCAGGGCTTACTGGGAGGTCACTGGGCTGTACTGGGAGGTTACTGGGATGAACTGGTCCATACTGGTCTGACCTGGAGCGGGCTCTGCAGGTAACCCTGGGCACTGGGAGTTACTGGTTTGGGGTTTGTGTTACTGGGAGTTACTGGTTTGGGCTCAGGGCACACTGGGAGGTTACTGGGATGGACTGGGATGGACTGGGATGGGTTTTGGGGTTACTGGGAGTTACTGGTTTGGGGTTTTTGGTTACTGGGAGTTACTGGTTTGGGGTTTTCCCTTACTGGGCTGCACTGGGGGGTTACTGGGATGAACTGGGATGGATTAGGATGAACTGGGATGAACTGGGAGTTACTGGTTTGGGGTTGGTGTTACTGGTTTGGGGTTTTTTGTAACTGGGAGTTACGGGTTTGGGGTCAGGGCTTACTGGGGGGTAACTGGGATGGACTGGGATGGGTTTTGGGGTTACTGGGAGTTACTGGTTTGGGGTTTTTGGTTACTGGGAGTTACTGGTTTGGGGTTGGTGTTACTGGTTTGGGGTTTGTGTTACTGGGAGTTACTGGTTTGGGGTTTGTGTTACTGGTTTGGGGTTACTGGGGGGTTACTGGGATGGACTGGGATGGATTAGATTGAACTGGGATGAACTGGGAGTTACTGGTTTGGGGTTTGTGTTACTGGTTTGGGGTTTTTGGTTACTGGGAGTTACTGGTTTGGGGTCAGGGCTTACTGGGGGGTTACTGGGCTGTACTGGGATGGGTTTTGGGGTTACTGGGAGTTACTGGTTTGGGGTTTGTGTTACTGGTTTGGGGTTTTTCCTTACTGGGAGTTACTGGTTTGGGGTCAGGGCTGCACTGGGGGGTTACTGGGATGGACTGGGATGAACTGGGCTGTACTGGGATGGGGTTTTGGGGTCACTGGGATGGACTGGGATGGACTGGGAGTTACTGGTTTGGGGTTGGTGTTACTGGTTTGGGGTTTGTGTTACTGGTTTGGGATTTTTCCTTACTGGGAGTTACTGGTTTGGGCTCAGGGGTTCCCAGTGGGTTACTGGGGGGTCACTGGGATGGACTGGGATGGACTGGGATGGATTAGGATGAACTGGGATTAACTGGGAGTTACTGGTTTGGGGTTTGTGTTACTGGTTTGGGGTTTTTTGTAACTGGGAGTTACTGGTTTGGGCTCAGGGCTTACTGGGGGGTTACTGGGATGGACTGGGATGGACTGGGCTGTACTGGGATGGGGTTTTGGGGTCACTGGGATGGACTGGGAGTTACTGGTTTGGGGTTTGTGTTACTGGTTTGGGGTTTTTTGTAACTGGGAGTTACTGGTTTGGGGTCAGGGCACACTGGGGGGTTACTGGGAGGTTACTGGTCCAAACTGGTCCATACTGGTCTGACCTGTAGGGGGCTCTGCAGGTAATCCTCGTAGCCCCGGGCGTACAGCTCGTAGGCCGAGGGCGGGGGCCGGTGCTGCCCCAGGTGCTCCAGGTACTGCAGGTACGCGGCCAGGGGGCGGCCGCCGTGCCGGGGGCTGCCCTGCACCACGATCTGCACGTCCAGCTGCGGGGAAACCAGTACAGACCAGTATAAACCAGTATAAACCAGTATGGGGACAAGCAACAGGAAAAAAACAGAAAAAACCCCGAAAAAATCCCAAAAAAATCCCATTTTTGCCCATTTTTTGCCATTTTAAAGCCCCAAATCCGCTCCCAGTTCATCCCAATCCCAGTATAAACTGGTACAGACCAGTACAGACCAGTACAAACCAGTACAGACCAGT
The DNA here is from genome assembly GCA_031885435.1 of Passerculus sandwichensis. Lineage (NCBI taxonomy): Eukaryota > Metazoa > Chordata > Aves > Passeriformes > Passerellidae > Passerculus > Passerculus sandwichensis. The sequence continues at coordinate 17,227 of JAVKUW010000033.1, forward strand.
ACAAACCAGTATAAACCAGTACGGAGAAAAATACCACAAAAAACCCCAAAAAAATTCCCCCAAAATCCCATTTTTTGCCCATTTTTGACCATTTTTCACCATTTTAAAGCCCCAAATCCGCTGCCAGCTCAACCCAATCCCAGTACAAACCAGTTCAGACCAGTATAAACCAGTACGGAGCAAAACAGCGCAAAAAAAACCCCGAAAAAATCCCAAAAAAATCCCATTTTTTGCCCATTTTCCACCATTTTAAAGCCCCAAATCCACTGCCAGCTCACCCCAATCCCAATACAAACCAGTACAGACCAGTACAAACTAGTACAGATCAGTATAAACCAGTATAAACCAGTATGGGGACAAACAACAGGAAAAAAACAGAAAAAACCCCGAAAAAATCCCATTTTTGGCCCATTTTTTGCCATTTTAAAGCCCCAAATCCGCTCCCAGTTCATCCCAATCCCAGTATAAACTGGTACAGACCAGTACAAACCAGTACAAACCAGCATAAACCAGCACAGACCAGTATGGGTACAAATAACAGAAAAAAAAACAAAAAAAACCCCAAAAAATCCCATTTTTTGCCCATTTTTCGCCGTTTTAAAGCCCCAAATCCACTCCCAGTTCATGCCAATTCCAGTACAAACCAGTACAAACCAGTACAAACCAGTACAAACCAGTACAGACCAGTACGGAGCAAAACACCACAAAAAAACCCAAAAAAATCCCCAAAAAATCCCATTTTTTGCCCATTTTTTGCCCATTTTTCGCCATTTTAAAGCCCCAAACCCACTCCCAGCTCACCCCAATCCCAGTATAAACCAGTACAGACCAGTATAAACCAGTACGGAGCAAAACACCGCAAAAAAAACCCCGAAAAATCCCGAAAAAATCCCATTTTTTGCCCATTTTTCGCTATTTTAAAGCCCCAAATTCGCTCCCAGCTCATCCCAATCCCAGTACAGACCAGTATAAACCAGTATGGGGACAAGCAACAGGAAAAAACCAGAAAAAACCCCAAAAAAATCCCATTTTTTCACCATTTTTTACCCATTTTTCGCCACTTTAAAGCCCCAAATCCACTCCTAGTTCATCCCAACCCCAGTACAAACCAGTACAAACCAGTACAAACCAGTACGGACCAGTATGGAGCAAAATATCCCAAAAAAAACCCCAAAAAAATCCCGAAAAAATCCCTTTTTTTTCCCCATTTGCCCCCCATTTTTTGGTCTTTTTTTCACCGCTTTTTCCCCATTTTTGGTCATTTTTTCATCATTTTTTCACCATTTTTTCCCCATTTTTTGGTCATTTTTTTCACCATATTTTCCCCATTTTTTGGTCATTCTTTCCCCTTTTATTTTGGTCGTTTTTTCCCCATTTTTTCCCCATTTCTTTGCCATTTCCCCGCCATTTTTTCCCCACATTTCCCCCATTTTTAACCCTTTAATTCCCATTTTCCTGCTCATTTTTTCACCGTTTTTCCCCATTTTTTGGTCATTTTTCCACCCCTTTTTTGGTCATTTTTCCCCTTTTTTCCCCCCTTTTTGGTCATTTTTCACCATTTTTTCCCCTTTTTTCACTCATTTCTTCCCCATTTTTTCCCCATATTTCCCCCATTTTTAACCCTTTAATTCCCATTTCCTGCTCATTTTTTCACCGTTTTTCCCCATTTTTTCGTCTTTTTTTCCCCTTTTTTTGGTCTTTTTTTCCCCCCTTTTTTCCCCATTTTTTCCCCATTTTTTCACTCATTTCTTCCCCATTTTTTCCCCATATTTCCCCCACTTTTAACCCTTTAATTCCCATTTTCCTGCTCATTTTTTCACCGTTTTTCCCCATTTTTGGGTCATTTTTCCCCCCTTTTTTTGGTCATTTTTCCCCCTTTTTTTCCCCATTTTTTGGTCATTTTTTCACCGTTTTTCCCCCATTTTTTCACTCATTCTTTCCCCATTTTTCCCCACATCTCCCCCACTTTTAACCCTTTAATTCCCATTTTCCTGCTCATTTTTTCACCGTTTTTCCCCATTTTTTGATCATTTTCCCCCCCTTTTTTTGGTCATTTTTTGGTCATTTTTTCCCCCACATTTCCCCCACTTTTAACCCTTTATTCCCCATTTTCCTGCTCATTTTTTCACCGTTTTTCCCCATTTTTTCACCGATTTTCCCCGTTTTTTCACCGTTTTTCCCCCATTCCCCGCCCTCCCCGTCCCTCCCAGTCCCTCCCAGTATAACCCAGTATACCCCAGTACCTTGAGCAGCTGTCCCAGCAGGCGCTGGTGGCCCCGGCCCAGCACGGGGAACCCTTTCTTGTTGGTGAGGAAGAGGCGGGTGGGGAGGAAGGCCGCGCGCACGGGTTCGCCCAGCCAGCGCGCCAGGGCCTCGGCCGACGGCAGGTCCGGCCCGATCTCCAGCGCTGCAAACCAGTACGGACCAGTATGAACCAGTATAAACCAGTATGGACCAATATGGACCAGTATAAACCAGTACAAGCAGAAAAAACCCCGAAAAAATCCCATTTTTTGCCCATTTTTTACCCATTTTTCACCATTCTAAAGCCCCAAATGGACTCCCAGTTCATCCCAATCCCGGTACAAACCAGTACAAACCAGTACAAACCAGTATGGACCAGTATAGGCAGAAAAAACCCCCCCAAAAATCCCATTTTTTGGCCATTTTTTGCCCATTTTTCGCCATTTTAAAGCCCCAAATCCGCTCCCAGCTCATCCCAATCCCAGTATAAACCAGTATAAACCAGTACAGACCAGTACAAACCAGTACAAACCAGTATGGACCAGTATGGACCAGTAAAAGCAGAAAAAACCCCGAAAAAATCCCATTTTTGGGCCATTTTTTGCCCATTTTTGCCCATTTTAAAGCCCCAAATCCGCTCCCAGTTCATCCCAATCCCAGTACAAACCAGTACAGACCAGTACAGACCAGTAAGAACCAAAAAAGGAAAAAAAAAAACCCAAAAATTCCCATTTTTTGCCCATTTTTGCCCATTTTAGAGCCCCAAATCCGCTCCCAGCTCATCCCAATCCCAGTACGGACCAGTACAAACCAGTCCAAACCAGTACAAACCAGTTTAACAATTACCCCCCATTTTTCCTCATTTTTCCCCCCATTTTTCCCAAAGTTTCGTGAATTTTTTTCCCAATTTTTGATGATTTTTCACCATTTTTTTGCCTCTCGCATGTTGAAACCCCAGTACAAACCAGTACAAACCAGTACGGACCAGTACAAACCAGTACATACCAGTACAAACCAGTTTAACAATTGCCCCCCATTTTTCCTCATTTTCCCCTCAATTTTTCCCAAAGTTTCGTGAATTTTTTTCCCAATTTTTGATGATTTTTCACCATTTTTTTGCCTCTCGCATGTTGAAATCCCAGTACAAACCAGTACAAACCAGTATGAACCAGTAAAAACCCCCCCAGGTGAAGCCACACCCATTCTGGTTTAAGCCCCACCCCATTGCTGTAGGCCCCGCCCCTTTTTGCCAAGCCACGCCCCTTACCCAGCACCACCCGTTTGTTGTCGTGTATGCCAAGCCCCGCCCCTTTTGCCAAGCCCCGCCCCTTTTTGCCCAAGCCCCGCCCCTTACCCAGCGCCACCCATTTGTTGTAGTGTGTGCTAAGCCCCGCCCATCGCGGCCAAGCCCCGCCCCTTTTGGCCAAGCCCCGCCCCTTACTCAGCTATACCCATTTGTTGTGGTGTGTGCTAAGCCCCCGCCCCTTTTTGGCCAAGCCCCGCCCCTTTTTGGCCAAGCCCCACCCCTTACCCAGCGCCACCTGTTTGTTGTAGTGTGTGCCAAGCCCCGCCCCCTTTGCCAAGCCCCGCCCCTTTTGGCCAAGCCCCGCCCCTTACCCAGCGCCACCAATTTGTTGTGGTGTGTGCCAAGCCCCGCCCCTTTTAGCAAGCCCCGCCCCTTTTTGGCCAAGCCCCGCCCCTTACCCAGCGCCACCCGTTTGTTGTAGTGTGCGCTAAGCCCCGCCCCTTGGGCTAAGCCCCGCCCCTTTTTGGCCAAGCCCCGCCCCTTACCCAGTGCCACCCGTTTGTTGTAGTGTGTGCTAACCCCCGCCCATCTGGGCCAAGCCCCGCCCCTTTTTGCCAAGCCCCGCCCCTTACCCAGCGCCACCCGTTTGTTGTAGTCGAGCAGGGTGCGGAAGTTGTGCCACCTGTGGGGAACGGCCCAAAACAGCCCAAAGTCACCCCAAAATTCACCCCAAAATTCACCCCAAAATTCACCCCAAAACAGCCCAAAGTCACCCCAAAATTCACCCCAAAATTCACCCCAAAATTCACCCCAAAATTCACCTCAAAATTCACCCCAAAACAGCCCCAACGCAGCCCAAATTCACCCCAAAATTCACCCCAAAACAGCACAAAGTCACCCCAAAATTCACCTCAAAATTCACCCCAAAAATATCCAGAATTCACCCCCAAATTCACCCCAAAATTCACCCCAAAACACCCCAAACTCACCCCAAAATCCATGCAAAAAATATCCAAAATTTACCCCAAAAAAACCCCAAAACAGCCCCAATTCACCCCAAAGTTCACCCCAAAACAGCCCAAATTCACCCCAAAATTCACCTCAAAATTCACCCCAAAATTCACCCCAAATTCACCCCAAAATATACCCCAAAACAGCACAAATTCACCCCAAAATTCACCCCAAAATTCACCCAAAAATCCACCCCAAATTCACCAAATCTCACCCCAAAATTCACCCCAAAAATATCCAGAATTCACCCCAAAACAGCCCCAAATTCACTCCAAAATTCACCCGAAAACAGCCCCAAATTCACTCCAAAACAGCCCCAAATTCACCCCAAAATCCACCCCAAAACAGCCCCAAATTCACCCAAATTCACCCCAAAATCCCAATTCCCTCCCCAAATTCCCCTTTTCCCCAAAAAAATCCCCATTTTTATCCCCAAAACCCCAAGGTTTTTTCCCAAAACACTCTTTTGGTTTTTTCCCTCCACATTCCCAAATTTTCTCCAAATTTTCCTTTTTCTCTCCCCAAAAATTCCCAACTTTTCCTCAAAATTTCCATTTTCCCCCCAAATTTCCACATTTTTCCCCCCAAACCCCCGAATCCCTGCCCCAAATTCCTGTTTTCCCCAAAATTTCTCATTTTTTCCCCAAAATTTCTTTTTCCCCCAAACTTTCTCATTTTTCCCCCAAATTCCCCATTTTTTCCCCCAAATTCCCCATTTTTTCCCCAAAATTCCCCATTTTTTCCCCAAAATTTCCATTTTTTCCCCAAAATTCCCCATTTTCCCCCCAAAATTTCTCATTTTTTCCCAAAAATTTCTTTTTCCCCCAAACTTTCTCATTTTTCCCCCAAAATTCCCCATTTTTCCCCCAAATTCCCCATTTTTTCCCCAAACTTTCTCATTTTTCCCCCAAAATTTCCCAATTTTCCCCCAAATTCCCCATTTTTTCCACAAAATTTCCCATTTTTCTACAAAATTTCTCAATTTTTCCCCCAAATTTCTCTTTTTTCTCCCAAAATTCCCCATTTTCCCCCCAAATTTTCTCATTTTTTCCCCAAAGTTTCTCATTTTTCCCCCAAAATTCCCCATTTTTCCCAAAAATTTCACTTTTTTTTCCCAAAATTATTCATTTTATCCCCAAAATTTCCCATTTTTCCCCCAAAATTTCTCGTTTTTTCCCCAAAATTTCCCATTTTTTCCCCCAAATTCCCCATTTTTCCCCAAAATTTCTCATTTTTCCCCCAAAATTTCTCATTTTTTCCCCAAAATTTCTTTTTCCCCCAAACTTCCTCATTTTCCCCCAAAATTCCCCATTTCCCCCCCAAATTCCCCATTTTTTCCCCCAAATTCCCCATTTTTTCCCCAAACTTTCTCATTTTTTCCCCAAAATTCCCCATTTTTTCCCCAAACTTTCTCATTTTTCCCCCAAAATTTCCCAATTTTCCCCCAAAATTTCTCATTTCTTCCCCAAAATTTCCCATTTTCTCCCAAAATTTCCCATTTTCTCCCCAAATTCCCCATTTTTTTCCCAAATTTCCCATTTTTCCCCAATTTCCCCGTTTTTCCCCCATTTTTCCCTCACCACTCCCACGTGTTCTCCTCGTCGCCGCCGGTGGGCGGGGCCTCGTTGGCGATGACGTCATCGCGGCCGTCCTCGGGCGGCACCAGCGGGACCTGGACCCAGAACTGCCCGGAAAACCAGTTTGAACCAGTTTAAACCAGTATAGACCACTATAAACCAGTATAAACCAGTACAAACCAGTATGGAGCAGTTAAAGGAGAAAAAAAAACCCGAAAAAATCCCATTTTTTACCATTTTTTCACCATTTTTTGCCCATTTTTCACCATTTTAGAGCCCCAAATCCGCTCCCAGTTCATCCCAATCCCAGTACAAACCAGTACAAACCAGTACAAACCAGTACAAACCAGTACAAACTAGTACAAACCAGTATGGACCAGTACATACCAGTACAAACCAGTAAGGACCAGTAAAAGCAGAAAAAAAACCCCAAAAAAATCCCATTTTTTACCACTTTTTCACCATTTTTTGACTATTTTTTGACCATTTTTCACCATTTTGAAGCCCCAAATCCACTCCCAGTTGATCCCAATCCCAGTATGAACCAGTACAAACCAGTATGGACCAGTATAAACCAGTACAGACCAGTTCCCATTTTCCCCATTTTTAACCCTATTTTCCCCATTTTTTCACCGTTTTTTCCCCATTTTCCCCCTCCCAATCCCTCCCAGTACAAACCAGTAACTCCCAGTCCCTCCCAGTCCCTCCCAGTCCAAACCAGTACAAACCAGTAACCGCATTTCCCATTTCCCTCATTTTTAACCCTTTCCCCCCTATTTTTAATCCTATTTTCCCCATTTTTCACCGATTTTCCCCCAATTTTCACCATTTTTTCCCATTTTTCCACCATTTTGCCCCTCCCAGTCCCTCCCAGTCCCTCCCAGTACAAACCAGTACAAACCAGTAACCCCATTTCCCATTTCCCCCATTTTTAACCCTTTCCTCCCCATTTTCCACCCTCTTTTCCCCATTTTCCCCCCTATTTTCCCCATTTTTTCACCGATTTTCCCCATTTTTTCACCGATTTTCGCCGTTTTTTCACCGTTTTTCCCCGTTTTTTCCCCATTTCTCCCCCTCCCAGTCCAAACCAGTATAACCCAGTTACCTGCGTGGCGTGGTGGCCGCTGTGCAGGTGGGCGCTGAGCCCCCGGGCCAGGTTGGGGTTGTGGGGGCCCCGGAGCGGCACCAGGTGAGCGGCCAGGCCCAGGTAGGCGCCGAAATCCAGCTCCTGCCGCAGGGCCTGCACCCAAAAACACCAAAATTACACCCAAAAAACAGAATTCAGAAAATTCATAATGTTCATGAAAAAACCCCGCAAAATTCCCCCCAAAAATCGGTGAAAAACTCCAAAAAATTCCCCAAAAAAATCCCCAAAATATCACCCAAAAATCAAAAAAAACCAAAAAAAATTCCTAAAAACATCCCCAAAAACATCGCTATAAAATAAAAAAAAATCCTAAAAAATTCCTAAAAAATTCCCAAAAAAATCCCAAAAAAATAAATAAAAAATTCCCAAAAAAGTCCCCAAAATTCTCCTAAAATATCACCCAAAAAATCAAAAAAAAACTACCCTAAAATATTCCTAAAAAAATTCCCCAAAAAAACCACAAAAATTCCCAAAAAATTCCACAAACTTCAACCCAAAAACCAGAATTTATCAAATTCACAACGTTCATGAAAACACCCCGCAAAACTTCCTAATAATTGCCCCTCAATAATCCGGGAAAAACTCCAAAAATTCCCCCAAAAATTCCACAAAATTCTTCTAAAATATCACCCAAAAATCAAAAAAAAACCCTAAAATATTCCTAAAAAAATTCCCCAAAAAATCCCCCAAAAAATCCCCAAAAATTCCCAAAAAATATCCCCAAAAATTCCCAAAAAACTCCACAAAATTCAACCCAAAAACCAGAATTGATCAAATTCACAACGGTCACAAAACGCCCCGCAAAATTCCCCCCAAAACTCCGATAAAAACTCCAAAAAAATTCCCAAAAAATTCCACAAGATTTTCCCAAAATATCACCCAAAAAACCAAAAAAACACCCCTAAAAAATTCCTTTAAAAATTCCCCCAAAAATTCCCTAAATTCCCCTAAAAAATCCCAAAACATTACCCAAAATTTCAAAAAAAAAAAAACCCGGAAAATTCCCCAAAATCCTTGCAAAAAATCATCCACCAATCCAAAAAAAATCCTAAACAATTCCTAAAAAAATTCCCAAAAAAATCCCCAAAAATTCCCAAAACATTCCCTAAATTCACCCAAAAAATCCCCCAAAATTCCCCAAAAATCTCGCTAAACATCACCCAAAAATAAAAAAAATTCTAAAAAATTGCTTTAAAAATTCTCCAAAAAAATCCCCAAAATTCCCAAAAGATTCCCTAAATTCACCCAAAAAATCCCCCAAAATTCCCCAAAAATCTCGCAAAACATCACCCAAAAATAAAAAAAAAATCCTAAAAAATTGCTAAAAAATTTCCCAAAAAAATCCCCAAAATATTCCCTAAATTCCCCTTAAAAATCCCAAAACATTACCCAAAATTTCAAAAAAAAAAACCCGGAAAATTCCCCAAAATCCTCACAAAAAATCACCCACCAATCAAAAAAAATCCTAAAAAATTGCTAAAAAATTGCCAAAAAAATAGCAAAAAAATCCCAAAAATTCCCTAAATTCACCCAAAAAATCGCCCAAAATTCTCCCAAAATATCACCCAAAAATCCAAAAAAAAAAATCCTACAAAATTCCTAAAAATATTCCCAAAAAAATCCCAAAAAAATCCCAAAAAATTCCCAAAATTCACCCAAAAATCCCAAAAATTTCCAAAAAAAATTCCCAAAAATCCCCCAAATTTCACCTTCTGGGAGTTTTTCCGGACGTGCTCCAGCGGCGAATCCGGGCGGATCCAGGGCGACAACTTCCCCACGATCAGGGTGTTCCAGTCTGCACAAAAAAGGGAAAATTCACCCCAAAATTCACCCCAAAATGTCCCAACATTTACCCCAAAAACCCAAAAAATTCACCCCAAAATTCACCCCAAAAATCCCAAAAATTCACCCCAAAATTCTCAAAATTTACCCCAAAATGCCCCCCAAAAATCCCAAAAATTCACCCCATAATTCACCCCAAAAATCCCAAAAATTCACCCCAAAATTCGCCCCAAAAATCCCAAAATTTACCCCAAAAACCCCAACATTCACCACAAAATTCACCCCAAAAATTCACCCCAAAAATCTCAAAATTTACCATAAAAATCCCAACATTCACCCCAAAAATTCACCCCAAAAATCCCAAAATTTCACCCTGAAATTCATCCTAAAATCCCCCAAATTTAACCCAAAAAATCCCCAAAATTCACCCCAAAAATCCCAAAAATTCACCCAAAATGGCCCCAAATCCACTCCCAGTCCAAACCAGTCCAAACCAGTACAAACAAGTAACAAACCAGTAACAAACCAGTCCAAACCAGTCCAAACCAGTCCAAACCAGTGCAAACCAGTAACAAACCAGTAACCAACCAGTCCAAACCACTCCAAACCAGTCCAAACCAGTAAAACCAGTCCAAACCAGTACCAAAATCCAACTTTAACACCGATTTTTCCCCATTTTTTCTCTGTTTTTTCCCATTTTTCCCCATTTTAAAGCCCCAAAATGGCTGCAAATCCCGTCCCCAGTCCAAACCAGTCCAAACCAGTCCAAACCAGTATAAACCAGTCCAAACCAGTCCAAACCAGTAACAAACCAGTAACAAACCAGTCCAAACCAGTCCAAACCAGTACAAACCAGTAACAAACCAGTACAAACCAGTACGAAAACAGTGATTTTTCCCCTTTTTCCCCCATTTTTTCCCCATTTTTCCCCATTTTAAAGCCCCAAAATGGCTGCAAATCCCCTCCCAGTCCAAACCAGTAACAAACCAGTCCAAACCAGTCCAAACCAGTAACCCCAAACCCCATTTCCCCCATTTTTAACCCTTTCTCCCCCATTTTTCGCCGCTTTTTCCCCATTTTTTCACCGATTTTCACCCAATTTTCGCCGTTTTTCCCCCGTTTTTCCCCCTCCCAGTACAAACCAGTATAAACCAGTATAAACCAGGGCTCACCTCGGCCGGCCAGCACCAGGTCGGAGCGGGTCTGGGGGCCGGGCCGGGCCCGCGCCGGCTCCAGGCCGAACTCGCGCCGGTGCCGCGGGTGGAACAGCGGCAGGCACAGGAAATCGAAACTGGGACAAACTGGGAGTTACTGGGATGGACTGGGAACAAACTGGGAGGAACTGGGATATACTGGGAACAAACTGGGATATACTGGTTTATACTGGGAGGGACTGGGAGGGACTGGGATGCACAGGAAATCGAAACTGGGCAAACTGGGAGTTACTGGTTTATACTGGGAGGGACTGGGATGGACTGGAAATCGAAACTGGGACAGACTGGTGTTACTGGGAGGGACTGGGAGCGACTGAGAACAAACTGGGAGGGACTGGGATATACTGGGAGGGACTGGGACTTACTGGTTTATACTGGGATGGGGCTGGGAGGGACTGGGATGCACAGGAAATCGAAACTGGGAGTTACTGGGATGGACTGGGATATACTGGGAACAAACTGGGAGGGACTGGGAGTTACTGGTTTGTACTGGGATGGGACTGGGAGGCACTGGGACAGACTGGGAGTTACTGGGAGGGACTGGGAACAAACTGGGAGGGACTGGGAGGGACTGGGATGCACAGGAAATCGAAACTGGGATGGACTGGGGTTACTGGTTTATACTGGGAGGGACTGGGAACAAACTGGGAGGGGCTGGGAGTGGGGCTGGGTTATACTGGGATATACTGGGGCGGACTGGGTTATACTGGGATGGACTGGGAGGAACTGGGATATACTGGGATGGACTGGGAGGGACTGGGAACAAACTGGGAGGGACTGGGAGGGACTGGGAACAAACTGGGAGGGACTGGGATGCACAGGAAATCAAAACTGGGACAAACTGGGGTTACTGGGATATACTGGGAGGGACTGGGAGGGACTGGGATGGGGCTGCGATGTACTGGGAGGGACTGGGAACAAACTGGGGGTTACTGGGATGTACTGGTTTATACTGGGATGGGACTGGGAGGGACTGGGATGGACTGGGATGGCACTGGGAGGGGCTGGGAGGGACTGGGATGCACAGGAAATTGAAACTGGGCAAACTGGGAGTTACTGGGATATACTGGGAGGGACTGGGATGGACTGGTTCATACTGGGATGGGGCTGGGAGGGACTGGGATGGACTGGGAGGGACTGGGAACAAACTGGGAGGGACTGATTTGCGCAGGAAATTGCAACTGGGACATACTGGGCTTACTGGGATATACTGGTTTATACTGGGATGGGGCTGGGGGGGACTGGGATGCACAGGAAATCGAAACTGGGACAAACTGGGAGTTACTGGGATGGACTGGTTTGTACTGGCATGGGGACTGGGAGGGACTGGGAACAAACTGGGATGGACTGGGATCAAACTGGGATGGACTGGGAGGGACTGGGAGGAAATTCTGGGGGGGGGTTGCAGATCCCCGAGGGGATTTGGGGCAAATTTGGGGCAAATTTGGGGATCCCTGAGGGAATTTGGGGAATTTTGGGGGTCCCTGAGGGGATTTGGGGCAAATTTGGGGATCCCTGAGGGGATTTGGGGCAAATTTGGTAAATTTTGGGGATCCCTGAGGGCATTTGGGGCAAATTTGGGAAATTTTGGGGATCCCTGAGGGCATTTGGGGCAAATTTGGGGAATTTCGGGGATCCCTGAGGGGATTTGGGGGTTCTTGAGGGGATTTGGGGGAATTTTGGGGATCCCTGAGCGGATTTGGGGAATCCCTGAGGGAATTTGGGGACCTCTGAAGGGATCTGAGGGTTCCTGAGTGGATTTTGATTTTCCTGAGGGAATTTGGGGCAAATTTGGGGAATTTCGGGGATCCCTCAGGGGATTTTGGGGTTCCTGAGGGGATTTGGGGGAATTTGGAGGAATTCCGGGGGTCCCTGAGGGAATTTGGGGATTCCTGAGGGGATTTTGGAATTTCTGAGCAGGTTTTGGGGATCCCTGAGGGGATTTCTGTCTCTCTGTGAAGGGGATTCGGGGATTCCTGAGGGAATTCGGGGATTCCTGAGGGGATTTTGGAATTTCTGAGCAGGTTTTGGGGGTCCCTGAGGGGATTTCTGCCTCTCTGAAGGGGATTCGGGGATTCCTGAGGGAATTCGGGGATTCCTGAGGGGATTTTGGAATTTCTGAGCAGGTTTTGGGGGTCCCTGAGGGGATTTCTGCCTCTCTGAAGGGGATTCGAAATCCCTGAGGGAATTCGGGAATTCCCGAGGGGATTTTGGAATTTTTGAGCACATTCTGTGGATCCCTGAGGGGATTTCTGTCTCTCTGAAGGGGATTCGAAATCCCTGAGGGAATTCGGGGATTCCTGAGGGGATTTCGGAATTTCTGAGCAGGTTTTGGGGGTCCCTGAGGGGATTTATGCCGCTCTGAAGGGGATTCGGGATTCCTGAGGGAATTCGGGGATTCCTGAGGGGATTTTGGAATTTCTGAGCACATTCTGTGGATCCCTGAGGAGATTTCTGTCTCTATGAAGGGGATTTGGGGATCCCTGAGGAGATTTGGGGATTCCTGAGGGGATTTCGGAATTTCTGAGCAGGTTTTGGGGATCCCTGAGGGGATTTCTATCTCTCTGAAGGGGATTCGAAATCCCTGAGGGAATTCGGGGATTCCTGAGGGGATTTTGGAATCTCTGAGAAGTTTTGGGGATCCCTGAGGGGATTTCTGCCTCTCTGAAGGGGATTCGGGGATTCCTGAGGGAATTCGGGGATGCCGCGGGACGTTTGGGCCCTCCCGGGAACACGAGGGGACATTTCGGGGTCGGTTTTTGGGGGTTCCCGAATGGGATTTTTGGGGTTTTTTTGGGTTTTGGGGGGTCCGGCTCTCACCCCTGCCTGGCCACGGCCCCCAGCGCTCCCGCCACCTCCGGCACGCAATTCAGGTCCCGGCCTGAGGAGACGCGAGCGGTGCCCGCTGCTCCCGGCCCCGCCGCCATCGCTGCGCCTCTGCTCCCGCCCCCTCCGTGAGGCGGCGGCCAATCAGCGCCGAGCCCGCCTCCCCCGCAGCCAATGGGACGACGGGGCGGTGCTGTCAGTCAAAGCGCAGCGCTATGCCCGCCCACAAGGCCCTCCCGAGAGCCAATGGGGGAGCGCGGAAAAGGGTCAATCACAGCGGAGGCGGGAAAACGAGAGCCAATGGGAGCGCGGGGCTGGCTGCCAATCAAGGCAGTGGCGGGAGGGTTAACCGCGCCCTCCAGGAGTGTGAGCGAATAGGAACGCGCTGCTGGCTGTCAATCAACGCAGAGGGCGTTGGGCACGCCCACAAGAGGCTCTGAGCCAATCAGATCGCTTTGCGAGCCGTCAATCACGACCGACTTAGGGCCAGGGGGCGTGACCTGCCTACCAATCACACCCAGCGAGCCAATAGGCGAGCGGAACGAGCTGTCAATCATTCTCCCCCCAACACACACCCCATAATTGGACAGAGGCAGAGGGCGGTGCCAGCGGTATTTTAATGAGCTGCAGTGACGTCACGGGGACGGGGGGCGGAGCTGGCGCAGGACCCGGCGCTTCTGGTCCAATTCCTGCCGGATCCGCCCCAGTTCCAGCGCCAGGTCCCGGAAGTCCGGGCCCAGCTCCCTCACGGCCGCAAGCTCCGCCCCCAACTTGGCGGCCTCGGCCTCGGCGGCGCTGCGGGCCTCGGAGAGCTCCGCCCTAAAAGGGAAAAGGGGCGGGGTTATGCTAATGAGGGGAGGGGTTATGCCAATGAGGAAGGCCGTGTCAGGAGGGTGGGGTTATGCTAATGAGGCTCGGGTTATGGTAATGAGGTACTGGGCTATGCTAATGAGGGGCGGGGTTATGGCAATGCAGGTGGGGTTATGCTAATGAGGCAAGAGCTATGGTAATGAGGGGTGGGGTTATGCAGATGAGGTCAGGGTTAGTTAGCGGTGATGGGATTATGCTAATGAGGCAAGGATAGCGCTAATTGGGGGCATCAGGGTAACGAGGGGCGGGGTTATGCTAATGAGGAGTGAGAGCGCGGCAATGAGTTGTGTTGTGAGGGGTGGGGTTATGCAGATGAGGTCAGGGTTAGTGGTGACGGGATTATGCTAATGAGGCAAGGATAGCGGTAATTGGGGGCATCAGGGTAACGAGGGGCGGGGTTATGCTAATGAGGAGTGAGAGCGCGGCAATGAGTTGTGTTGTGAGGGGCGGGGTCATGCTAATGAGCGTGGGGGCGTGGCCTCGTACCTGATTCGCCGGTGGGCCTCGACGGTGGGGGCGGGGTACGTGTCCAGCAGGATCTGCAGCTCCTCCAGCCTGATGAATATTCATGAGGGCAATGAGGGGGCGGGGCTAGGGGGGGGGGGTCACTGCCCCATGCAAATGAGATGCAAATGAGGCCCCGCCCCCCTGACCTGCACTTGAGCAGCAGGGCCTCGCCCTTGGCCTGCAGGTATCGGCCCCGCCCCCCGTCCAGCCGGGCCTGGAGCGCCACCTGCAGGCGGAGCTGGGACAGGCGGGACAGGCAGCGCTGCAGCACCTGCGGGACCAGGATAAACCAGTATAAACCAGTATGAACCAGTATAAACCAGTATGAACCAGTATGAACCGGTATGAACCGGCACAGACCAGTATGGAGAAAAATATCCTGAAAAACCCCGAAAAAATCCCACTTTTTGCCCATTTTTCACCATTTTAAAGCCCCAAATCCACTCCCAGTTCGTCCCAATCCCAGTATGGACCAGTACGGACCAGTACAAACCAGTACAGACCAGTATGGACCAGTAAAAGCAGAAAAAACCCCAAAAAAATCCCATTTTTTGCCCATTTTTCACCATTTTGAAGCCCCGAATCCACTCCCAGTTCATCCCAATCCCGGTATGGACCAGTACAGACCAGTACAAACCAGTATGAACCGGTACAGACCAGTATGGAGAAAAATATCCTGAAAAAACCCCGAAAAAATCCCATTTTTTGCCCATTTTTCACCATTTTAAAGCCCCAAATCCGCTCCCAGTTCGTCCCAATCCCAGTACAAACCAGTATAAACCAGTACAAACCAGTACAGACCAGTGCGGACCAGTATGGACCAGTAAAAGCAGAAAAAACCCCAAAAAATCCCATTTTATGCCCATTTTTTACCATTTTAAAGCCCCAAATCCGCTCCCAGTTCATCCCAATCCCAGTACAGACCAGTACAAACCAGTACAAACCAGTACAAACCAGTATAAACTGGTACAGACCAGTATAAACCAGTACGGACCAGTAAAAGCAGAAAAAACCCGGAAAAAATCCAATTTTTTCACCATTTTTCACTCTCACGAGATGTGTTTAGAGCCCCAAATCCACTCCCAGTTTGTCCAATCCCAGTATAAACCAGTACAAACCAGTATGGACCAGTATAAACCAGTACAAACCAGTACAAACCAGCAAAAGCAGAAAAAACCCCCAAAAAATCCCATTTTTGCCCGCTTTTTCCCCATTTTTTCACCGTTTTTCACCCAATTTTCGCCGTTTTCCCCGTTTTTTCCCCATTTTCCCCCTCCCAGTCCCTCCCAGTTCAAACCAGTACAAACCAGTACAAACCAGTAACCCCAATCCCCATTCCCCCCATTTTAACCCTTTCTCCCCCATTTTTTGCCGCTTTTTCCCCATTTTTCCCCGTTTTTCACCCAATTTTCACCGTTTTTCGCCCAATTTTCACCATTTTTCCCCGTTTTTTCCCCATTTTCCCCCCTCCCAGTCCAAACCAGTATAAACCAGTCCAAACCAGTCCCAGCACCTGCGGATATTCCGCCTCCGCTCTCTCCAGCTCCGCCCGCAGCCGCCGCTCCCGGAGCCGCTCCCGCCGCAGCGACGCCCCCAAATCCCCCAAATTTTGGGCAATTTTGGGCGAGATTTCGGCATTTTCGGCATTTTCCGGCAAATTTTCAGGATTTTCCAGCAAATCTTGGGGGTTTTGGGTGAAATTTTGGGGGTTTTGGGTGAAATTTTGGAGGTTTTGGGCGAAATTTTGGGGGTTTTGGGTGAAATTTTGGCGGTTCCGGGGCGGATTTTCGGGGCGTTTTTTGGGGGTTTTTTGGGGCATTTTCGGAGGATTTTGGGCAATTTTGGGCGGAATTTCGGCATTTTCCGGCAAATTTTTGGAATTCTCCAGCAAATCTTGGGGGTTTTGAGTGAAATTTTGGGGGTTTTGGGCGAAATTTTTGGGGTTTTGGGTGAAATTTTGGGCGAAATTTTGGCGGTTCCGGAGCGGATTTTCGGGGCGTTTTTTGGGGGTTTTTTGGGGCAATTTCGGGGGATTTTGGGCAATTTTGGGCGGAATTTTGGGGTTTTTTTGGGTGGTTTTGGGGTGGGCCGGGGGCTCCGGGGGGTTCTGGGGGGTTTTGGGGTGGATTTGGGGGATTTTGGGGGTTCCCAGCAGGAATTCTTGGATGGATTCTCGCTGCTCCCTCAGGCGCCGCTGCAGCTCCGGGAGCAGCCCCGGGAGGAGGCGGAAGGGCTGGAAAACGGGGGGAAAAACGGGGAAATTGGGAAAAACGGGAAAAATGGGAAAAAATGGGGATTTTGGGGGAAAATTGGGGAAAAATGGGAAAATTGGGGAGAAAATTGGGAAATTTGGTGGAATTTTGGGGATTTTGGATGAGATTTGGGGAGAAAAAGGGAAAAATTTGGGGGGATTTTGGGGGAAATTGAGGAAGGAAATTTGGGGGAAATTTGAGGGAAAATGGGAAAATTGGGGGAAAATGGGAATCTGGGGGAAAAATGGGAATTTTGGGGGATTTTGGATGAGATTTGGGGGAGAAAAAGGGAAAAATTTGGGGGGATTTGGGGAGAATTTGGGGGAAATTGAGGAAGGAAATTTGAGAAATTTGGGGGAAAATTTGGGGGATTTTGGGGGATTTTGGATGAGATTTGGGGAGGAAAAGGGAAAAATTTGGGGGAATTTTGGGGGAAATTGACGAAGGAAATTTGGGGGAAATTTGAGAAATTTTGGGGAAGATTTGGGGGAAATTTGAGAAGTTTTGGGGAAAATTTGGGGGATTTGAGGGAAAAATTGGGAATTTTGGGGGGAATTTTGGGGATTTTGGATGAAATTTGAGGAGAAAAAGGGAAAAATTTGGGGGAATTTTGGGGGAAATTGAGGAAGGAAATTTGGGGGAATTTGAGAAATTTTGGGGAAAATTTGGGGATTTTGGAGGATTTGGGGTGAATTTTGGGGGAAATTTTGGGGTTTTGGGGTGAAT